>PYAF01003491.1:202664-250922 GCA_007407185.1 Glycine tomentella | reverse complement strand
AATCCATCAACCTAAATCTGAAACCCTAAACCCTAAACTCTAGATCCTAAACCCTAAATTCGATACCCAAAATCCAAAATCTGAAACCCTAAAACATAAACCCTTTGGGAACTTGCCCAAGCATTCTCCTCTCAATTTCGAGCGCGTGGCCACCGGTTTCGCGTCAATCGGACATCCCAGTCAAAAGTTACGACCTTCCATAATTTACGAAAATATCGCGAAAACCCTAGAACACTGTTTCAGCCTGCCACGTGGCGCCATCTGGTGAAACACGCCCCATCTGGGCGTGTTTAAACACGCCCCAGCGGGGCTTGTTTCACCACCCCATTTTCCTAATTTTTGTTGAAACTACCCCCTTTTTCCAATTATTTATTTAATTTGTATTATTTTAAAAAATCAGCCTAATTGATGAGTTTCAGTTATAGAGAATAATCTTAAAGCATTGAATCATGGTTGGAAAAAAGTTATGTAGGAAGTGCACTTAGCTTAAAGCTTCAAGGTTATTCTAATAAAGATCGATCCAATAAGCTAACCTAAGGATACTTTGTGTGACATTCGAGGTCTCATGGCTAGGTATAAAACTAAGAAGATGAAGTAAGCTTTGCAAAGCCTAATAATGAAGATAAAGTATGCTCAAGACTTATTAGAGGCTACACCACATTGGATCACTTTTTTACAAGTGCATGAAGATTAGAGTCCAACATGAAAAGCTTAAACTCACAAGACAAGAAGCATTCATGGGTTGAATTTAATAAGTTTTTGGGTTGAATAGTTATTTAAAACTCATTTTCCCTTTTTAATGTTATTTTCATTCTCAATTTTAGGAAAATAAGTTCTTGTCTTTTCATATTTCCAAGTTCAGATTTTAGTATTTTTAGACTTCCTAAGTCATTATGATAACTAGTGGAACTTAATGAGCCATTGTGATGGTGAGCAAGAAGTAAAGGCTTAATGGGAAGTAAATGTTAGTGGGAAATTAATGCATAATGAAAGTTCACTAATATTTCAAGGGTTACTTAGTTTAGCCTATAAATAGGAAACTTTTGTAAGCTTTCAAGGCAGAATATTTAGATTAATCATATTGAGTGTTTATCTATTATGAGAGTTTTTCCTCTATTCTTGGGTTAAAGAACTTTATAGTATTGGTTCTACCGACAGGTGGTGATTAGGATCGCACTTTCTTTCATAACTTTGGTTCTACTAGTAGGTCGTGGTTAGGGTCAAGTTCCTTTTTCTATCTTATACATATTTTCAAGACAATTCGTAAGTAAATTATTATCATATTTACTCAATGAGTGTTGTTAAGTTGTAGTATCACCACAAACACTACCATTTATACTTGAAAGTAGTATTAATCCCAAACTAACTTTGTGGTGGTTATGTTTGGTTAATCACATATAAGTCTTGTGTGAAACTAATGGAGGCTTAGTAGCTTGGTGTCAAAAAGCAAGTTGTATAGCAAGTTGTATTGGTTCAACATATTCAAAGGACAAAAATTCATTTAAGGAACTAACTTCTTTGGACAATTTTTTTTCTAATATACTACCTCTAGTCCTATATATAAGAAACAAAGAAAAAGACAAGATATTATTGATTCTAATTATAAGAAAATAGGACTACTTTATTGTTAAATTTATTTTTTATCCCTAATTAATTGTGAGGTCTATTACTGATAATTCTCTTTTTCACATGAAAGTGTGTGCATTTATTGAGTTATCATCAAAACAAGATACACTCATTGGTTGAATAAATATCTTTTAAAAATAATTATATCTTAGACCATTTAATATAATGGGTAGTTTTTAAATAAAATTAAAATTTATGACAAACTAATTAATATAACTACTTTTATTAGTTTTGATAAATTATATAATTGTTTCTTATATATAGGACCAAAGTTAATATACATAGACTTGGAGATCTATCTTCTAACTATAAATTCAATGGACAAGATTATTTGTCAACCATGTCATACCATATTGATATTTTAAAACAAAAGACTTTACTAACCTTACATCAATCTTAATGACAAAGATAGTCGTTGTATAAGTTTTTTTTTTATTCTTTCACTTAAACGAGGCAATCCTTATTATTAAGCGTAAAAAATTATATTTAGTGCTTGTTCAACAATCATTATAGTGATCTTTTTTATTAGTAGGAATCGAAAATAGTGTCAGGTGTTTACAACGACTCACACACTCTACTCAACCAACTGAGTTAAACTTCTTTGACATATGTATTATTTATGTTTAACAATTTGAATTGATTATATAAATATAAATTTTATGTCCAATTTTAGTATGCTTGTGTGTGTATATGATTTAATTACACTTTTGGTTCTTCAAATATTGGAATTATGCAATTTTAATTTTCAGCTATCAATTGCGCTAATTGGTTCATCTAGGTATTGTAAACGTGTGATGTAGATCCCCAAGATTCAATTGTGCCAAATAGGTTTTGTCAGTATTGCAATTGTGTGATTCCAATCCTTCTATCAACTGGAATCTATTGACATGACATTGACTAGTGACCCATTTCTTGATTTGGTAGTTTCATGATGATGTAATGCCGACATAATGATTAATTTAGCATGCTTAATTATGTGGTTCTTGATTGACATAAATGTGCAATTTTAGTCCATCAAGCTTCATAATTATGCGATTTATTTTTTAAAATACTAATTTGGTAAAATGTAGACAAATTAGAATTTGGAAGACTAAAATCACACAAAATTCAAGGACTAAAATCGCACATGCCGAATGGGACTACATAAGCATGATAAATCAATCACTATATATCAATATAATGCCATGTTCACATCATTATGTAGGTGATTGTTAACTCCTTGACAAGTGTGTCAATTTGCCAAGTAATAATAAACAGTAAGACCGAGTGTCGAGTCCACATGGACTTTTATTGGACTCAGAGTTTGTATATATCAAATTTTAAGCAACGAAATGATTAAAAGAAAATACATTTCAGAGTTAAAGCACAGAAATGTAAAATTCAACAATAATAAAGAACATAAAAACAGAGCAAGATCCAAGAGACATGAAAAACAAACACTTTGGGTGTAGAAAATGACACTTAATGCAAATTTTGTAGAAGTGTTGGATGCTTGCCCTACCTAAAGCACTTTTGTTGTAATGTTAAGGATTTTTCATGATTTAAAGTTATTTCAACTATTACCTTCATCAACTAAACTACTCTAACCATGATCCCTCATGTGAAAGAACCTAAATCACTTGATTTCACTCTTAATTCCTTAGAATGCTAGACCAAGTAAATTGTTTTAAGAATAAAGATGCATAAATAAGACTAACTAACACCATTCAATCACTAGATATGGGTTACTTAGAAGTTCCTTCAAGTTCTTAGAGTAAAAACATTTTTCAATGATTAAAATCCTATAACATACATGTAAGTGGGTGATCAAACCATAAACAAAGCAATAAACATAGAAATAAAGCAATAATATTGAAATAATATTAAATGGATAGTAAAGATCATCATACATCATACAATTTTTGGTATCTAAACCCTAAACAATGGGTAAGTTAACCTCTCATGGTCATGAGAGGCTCAAAACAAGAAGATGGAACAAAGAAAATGGAGGAAATGGAAGAGGAAGAGCTCCCAAAGTGGATTTTTTCTTAAAAAATGTGCCCTAGATGAATATAATGACCCAGGTTCTGGCGCGACTAGCGCAGGGTGCCGCGCGGTTAGCGCCAGGTTTAAAATAGGGCCCCAGGTTCGAACTGGCGGCACCGGTAGAGCCAGTGTGGCACGATCAGTGCCGGCCATTCGAGAGGATGGCGCGGGTAGCGCCATCGTGGCGCGAGCAGCGCCAATAGTACCCTGGAGGTCATTCCTCCAAGGTTCTGGCGCGGTTAGCGCCAAAGGCACAGGAGGATAACACTAGTAGCGTGGAGAGCCACGCGGTTAGCGCCAGGATGGGAAAATGGTCCCTGGAATTGAACTTGTGGCACTCGTAGCGTCATGGGCCGCGCGATTAGCGTGGGAAGTTCGAGCCCATGGTCTAATTTTAGCATCTAGAGCAAGTAGCGCGGGAGTTGGCGCTAGTAGCACCAGAGGCACGTGAAGCTTGACGCGGTTAGCACCAGAGGTGGCGCAATTAGCGTGGGACCTCTGACAGGTCCACTATAAAAAGCCAAATTTGCATTTTTGGCCCAAAAATCTTCCCTTTCTTCTTCCTCTGGCCGTGCCACCATTGATGAGCCTTGGAGCTTCATAAGTCTTCAATCTTCAACCCAAACACTTCCCTTCAAACATGAAACTTGTAGGGAACCCTCTTGTGAGCTAGAATCCTTCATCACTTTTTCCTAAAAAGCTTTAAACGGAGAAATCCCTTTCTCTAGGGAACTTCGAAAAACTCGAGTTCGGCCAGGAAATGAGACGATTCACGGACACCCAAGCTTGGGGAAGTAGTTCTATAGTCTTCCTTGCCATCTTAGAGGTAAGAAACTCGAGTTTTACCTTTTAATTTGTGAGATTGATTTTGGGATGAATAGTGACCCTTTTAAGCTAGAGCTGAAATTAGCCTTTGGTCCTTTAGAAAAGTATATTTAGGGAGCTGTTGTGATGAAGGATTAACTTTCAAATGTTAGTTTCATGGACTTTGGTTCTTGGCTCTGAGAAATGCATGTGTTGGTATTTTGTTGGTTATTTGATGATTATAGAACATGCATGAGCCTTGATACTTGCTCTATATGTGCTTGAGAGGCTATATGAACGGTTACATTGTGTGAAAGAAACTGTTCAAACCATGTTGTGGATTATTGAGTATTTGGCCTGTATAGAGCTTTGAGCTCTTTGTTTTGGCTTGTACCGAGTCTTGTGGAGACTCTAATGCTTGGGCTAGGTCGAGATAGACCACTGAGGGTCCATGTATTGTCTAGTGATTTGATTAGCTTTGATAACCTTAAGATAGAGGACTTAAAGGTTTATATGGAAAGGAATGACGCTTCATTTCATTGTAACAGTTGAGAACCGTTGTTATGTGTCTTGTATGGTTGAATTGATGATTGATTGAGCTTATATGCCTTGTATAGGGTGTGACACCAAGGGTGTCAGTGGCGTAGACCACCGTTCAGGGACTGAACAGCAAAGCACGGCTTTGCCAGGTAAGTTCTTGGTTTCTTGGGGATGTTTTCCACTGCTGTGTTCCACCATACTCCGAGTGAGTGATGGTTGCATTCATGATGCATGCATTGAATTGGTTGTTGCTTTCTCATAATGATATATATGCATGCTTCTATGCTTTGTATGTATGATTACCTGTTGATTGGATCTTCTAACCAGTTAGATAGATATGGACCTCCCTAGGAGAAAAGTGCACCTCCTAGTTTGGTTTGCTCACGTCAAGGGTGATAATGATCCCTTAAGACCAAGAGATAGGTGGTCCCGTCACAGTTGAAGCCTATTCTCGGAGGTGTCATATACGTGCATCCATGCGTAAGAAGTAGCTCCTGATGGGATGGCAAGAGTGTCAGTTTCGGTCTCACACTGAGGACTGAGAGTCCTGATGCTGATGATGATGCATCCTTAGTGGCGTAGTTCCGCAGTTATACATTAGAGCTAGATGATTGGCATTGTATTGTTATGAGGGTCGGGAGTCCATTGATTGTGATGCCTTGATGACGTGTGTCATGATAGTGAGCCAAGGTGGAGGAGATGCCTCCAAGAACCCTGAGCTTACTGAGATGTTTATCTCACCCCGTGTGGGGATTATGTTTTGCAGGAGACTCATCTGGCAGAGATGACGGTTCCCAGGGCAGAAGGCCCCAGTAGGGATAGCTGTTGCAGCACTTTAAGAGCATGGAGACTTCATGTTTTGTTTTGTTGATGTATTTTTGTGCCCCTAGTTCAGGGAAGATGTGTGTGTACACATGTGATGTTTATGATGTATAAACACTGTTGGTTATTGTATGCCCTCGTGAGAGGAAGTGATCTGTGAGATCAAGGCGATGTATGCCTATTCTTTTGTATAACCACAGGTGTGGTCTTGAGAACTCGATGTATATTTGTACATAACTAGTTTAAGTTATGTAGTTATGTTTCTCCTGCTATTTCTGTTGAGTAACTTGGTTAGCTGCCTTTATGTTACATGGATCAGAGGGGCTAGTTGTCTTTGTGACATGTAAGTTCATGGTTTTGTGGTTTTGCGTACCATACATAATGAATCAAGAAATACGGTTTTATTATCGCTTCTGCGACTTTTGAATTAAAGTAATTATGCACTTATCTGATTAAGTAATATGTTAATACACCGGATGTATACGAGGTGTTACAACGAACTCCTTCCAATGGAATAGTGTATCCCCTTATAAGACACCTCAAAACATTGCACTGTCATGCTTTTTGAAAGTCAGTGTGTGTTAAGTCTACATTTGCATGCTAAGCGCACATGCATAGTACATCTGGCTTGAGTGGCTGCGCGCTAAGCATGCATATGCATGATTAGCGCACATGCACAATACAACTGGCTTAAGGAAGCCACCAGACACTTGACACGTGTTCCTCCAGCTTGGCCTCTCGTGTTGAGCGTATACTGGGGTGTTGAGTGCTCTTCTCCAAATCTTCACACATCTTCCAATCATCTGTTGATGTACTAAAGCTCTACAAAATAGAACAAAACATTGTAAATTCACTAACTTTAACATTCTTAAGCTTAAAACTCAAAAGAACTTGTATTCCTATCTTTTTAGGTCAAAACGAGCATTAAAAGAAAAAAATAGATAATTATTATATAATTTAAGTATACAAACTAAATATGAAATAATTATTACTGACACATACATCATCAGTTGATACTATATCAACAAATTTCAATTGACGGAACGACCAATTGTCATATTTGAGAAATTTAATTAACACAATTGAAACAATCAATATTACATATTATGATACTAATGAGACTTAATTGGTACAATTGAATATCATTAAGATTAAAATCATATCGCTGGTTTAGAATACATAAAGACCAGAAATATAATTACTTTTACATATATAATATATAATAGAGACTAACATAAGTTTTATAGTTTCTAAATAATGGTGTGAAGTTTTTCGACCTTACTCTAGAATGACTTTGAAGTGCGATTTTCTAGTCGATCAACAATAAATAACAATATGTTCAAACTACCTAAAATTTTTATTGCGAATGAATTAAGAGAGCAAACGATCATAATTTTATCCGAAACCTGAACCCATGATGACCAATTATCGTAGCCTATAAATGGTATAGCAGCTATCAATCCAAATTGTAAACCTCGAGAAAGATTTGTACTATCATGTAAACATTAATCAAGATGGCGTAGTATCAGTTTTGTATAATAAATTAATTATATAAAATCAAAAGAGAACCAGACAAAACAAAGGAAGTTGTATTAGTTAGTACAATCAATTAATTTGATATAAGTGGTTAATATATTAAAGTTGAGATTGAATTATTTGAGTAATATATAAATTTAATTTTTGATAAAATAATTTTTATTAAATTTTATTTATCTTTTAATCAAATTTTAAATTAATCAAAATTTCTTTCGTCAGATAAATCGGACAATTAAAAAAAAGTTAAGATATACTAGTAAAAAATAGCTAAGCGTGAATCCATCATAATATAGGCAAGATAAGAAAGTTGAAAAAGGTGCGACTGCGGGACTTTCCTTTATGAATCGAAACCGGTTGCCACTTGCCAGAGCAGTATATATCTTTTGAAATTGGGTGATCACATAACCTGTCTCTGAGAAAAAAGGATAAAAAAATTATGCATAACGTTAGTGTGTGTGTGTGTGTGTGACTTTTTTTCTGTCCCTCGAGTTGTGATCATCAGTCACTTCTTAGAACCCAAATCTTATTTGGGATCCAAGAATCCACCTTAAAACGATTCTCCCATGTGTGAAGTTAGATTCTGATCACATAAATCTGTGAGCTTAATTTAGTGGGTTTGCTTCATTTAATGAGTTGCGTCATGATCCGATTAACGTACTAAGCATATCCAAATCTTTTTATGCATAGCGATGTTTAGTAAAAGAAGATCCTTTAACATTAGTCAAAGATCGCAGCAATATGTGTATGTTTAGATAGAGAAAAAGTTGTACTACATTTGACCATTCAATAGTACCTAATGAAAAAGAAACACCTGAAAGCATGGCCATGGGTGCTAACCACATGCACTTTTTTTTTTCTTTTATTAATCACACGCACTTAATTTCATTCATTAATAACATAGCAGAAAATTAAATTATTACTATATATAAGATACTTTCTAAGATTGAATTCACATCCATAAAGTATGTGTGCAACAACAAAAGTCAGCAAAATAAAAATGCGTGTAACAACTCAATGAATGCATAGGATTTTCGGTTTTAAGCTATAACACATCATATGTGAAAGAGAAAAAAATATAAGGCACAAGGTATCTAGGAGTGAGTATTGTATTAAGAGAAGTAGTACTAGAAAATGACGGAGGGAATGATAAATAGCGGACTTGGAATTATCCCTCTTGGAGTTCTCTTTTTTTTCTTTCTTTTCACTCTCTTAATCGTTGAGTTTTAGCTATAAATAATGGTATTTTGTCGAGTGCTATGTCATTTAGCCGTGGGAGCACATTCTTCTCGATCAATTCTGAAATTGTTCAAATATTTTTTGTTGGTGAAAATAAATTGATCAAATATGATATAGCAACTATAAAGCTCAAAGTGTAACAGCAATATGTATCGCTCATTGCAAAAGCTTTTGAGTTAGCAGCTGAAGATCTTTTTGCTCAACCTTCCCATGCCAATCCATGAGTTTTCTAGAGCTTCTACTTCAAAGAATATTAGCTTGGGTAGATTTAGAACACTATTGTGGATTTCAAGTGATAAGAAACTTGATGGTTTTAAAATATTCAAAAGATCATGTTTCGTAATTAAGTCAACCTTTTGAGCAGTATATAGGGAATAGTTTTGTTATCATTCTCCATACTCCTTAACATTTTCTGGAATCTTGTTCTATTAATCACACTCGGAAAGAATCATTTGTAGGATCTACTCAAAATGTTTATAAATTGGTTCAAAAGGCCTCACATTCCTTGTATGGGGAGGGATATCGATATATTAACTTATTCAAAGAGGTTTTTTTTATATTTACTCTCTTTAATAATTTTTAATTTGAAATTTGCAAACTCCAACAATTGAATCATGTGATAATAATCTTCTTGCTGATCGTGCATATACAATTGTAGATAAATTAAATATTCATGGGTATGTAATTCTTATAGTCAACATTTGTCTACATTTTGAAAAGTATATTGCACGTTAAAATAATTTTTTTATAAGATAACAAACAATTTTAAATTATATGAATATGTGTATAATTAATCTACTTAATGTGAACTATGAAATCAACTGTTCGATTAACCAAATTCAACGCCAATAAAAAAATTATTAACTGAAGTAAGTTAAGCATGACTTATTCCTAGTGGACAATGATCTACCCGTCCCCCTAGCTTTATGTATTCATGGACACGTATATGTAGTGGGATTAAATTATTTTAGAGTGATTTTTTGTAAAGTTATTATCTTCAATAATCACTTTTATATATTAAGTTCTATTAATCTAACAGTTAAATTAAAATATCTTACTAAATAAATAAAGTCTACAAATCTTTATAAATTTTTAAATTATTTAATAATTCATTAAATAAGTTCAATTGATATAAGTGAAACATTATAACACTAAATAAAATCACAGGCACACAAAGCTAGGGGAGAGTAAGAGAGCTTCAAAATCAATTATATTAAGACAATGAGAGTTGTAATATGTTATGACTTATATATGTGGAGAAATATTTTACAGTAAAATATATATTAACAACTTAATTAATTAATGACTAAGAATGTAAATTCTTATTAGTTTTGAGATAAGTCACGTTCTTAAAACTAATCGACTGACCACTAGACCAATTCCTGGTCAAACCAATTGAACTTACTAGTTCATTAGGATTTTTTAAAACTGATTAAAACTGAAAAAGATTTGTGAAAATAAACTTAATTGCCTTTTACAAGATTATGATAGACAATAAATTGAATACTTCAATAAAATTAAAATAAAAAATAAAAATGATCACAAAAGAAAGAAGGAGGGTTATGTACGTACTAAAAGAAATATTAAATAGGAAAAAGAAAATTCAAATTTATCTAAATAGAAGAGAATAATAAATGAGTTTAATGAAAAATAATAAATAAGAGGTTAAATTATTTTTGAGTGTTTTTATTGAATTATTTAATTTGATCTCTTTTTGTTTAAGTTCACGCAATGTGATCTTTTAATTTTTTTAAAAAATGATTAATGTTATTTTTCATTCAAATTGATACTAACAATGCTAATAAAATTAGCTAAAAGGACAATATTAAATATTTTAAATAAATTAAAAGATTAAATTGATTATTTTAAAAATAGAGGGATTAAATTTTTTCAGTTGATATTTGAATATACTTGCTTGTAATAAAATTATTCTTGTTCGATATTCAAAAATGTCACAACTCTTTATGACAGTACTCTCACTCCACTGGGGGTTATTATATAATTTCGCGTAATCATAAAATGCGCTGAAGAGATTTTGCCCATGGTTGACTATGATTTTGAGAATTGCTTCATACACCATATAAAACTTCTACTACACCATTTTTTAAATCCCAAAGATACCCCTAGAGAATCTCAGCATACGGATCAAAAACGCACGTACGGATTACACAATCCGTGGAAGTTGTACGGATTGGATAATTCGTATGGATTATACGAATTGAGTGTGTTTATGGCTGGAAATTAGGTATACAACACATGAATGAGAAAAAAACGTAGCAGACATTGTTCTTAATATTGTTCATGATATCACGCATTGTTTTTGATATTGTTGGTCATATAACAACATTGTTAATGTTAATTATAAAACATATAAACATAAAATATATAGATACGAAACAAAATGAGGCTAAACATTGTTGTTGATGTCCTTGTCCATATGACAAAATGAGGCTCAACACATGTACCACATGATAATGTTGTGTGAAGGGTCTGGAAACTCCATGATGAACTCAAAATTGGCTTTCAGCTTATGTTGTATGACAAAGTTCCTCCAGCCACTTCCAATCTTGACGTTTTTCCGCCAATGATTGAAGACTAATTTGCATTGAGTCTTTCCTTCAAAGTCAATGTATGTGAACTCATTATCTTTGAGGAAATGGTATATTGGAGATGGAAGATCCTGGAAAAATAATATTGATGGTTAGACTTTTATGGGAAGTGAGAGAAAAAACAAATTACAAAAGAAAGCAAAAATTGTATATTGTGCTACCTTACAAGAGAACTACAGTTGACCTTGTAATCATTGAGCAGAAGGCGGAAAATAACAGATTTCGGGTTTTGCTTGTATAATGAGTGTCATTTCGGAAATGCTTGAGGTTCAGAAATGCCTTTATACACAGTCATCAAAAACACAGATTAAGCATAATGAATCAAGGTAATTTGGTGGTTACCTTGTAGCCCATAATGGTCCCTTATGGCTGTCCAGCCACCAGTAATCGCAGGATATTCAAGGTTTTTGTTATAGTTATCATATGATGTTGCCCATTAGCATCTATAAGATGCTAGGTGTGTTCCAAGTGATCCTTCCATCTAATGGCAAAACTTTTGCTTATCTCTCCGTGAGGCTAAATGAACAAATTAAACAAATTATCAAAACCTAACATTATCAAAACCTAACATTACCTCGTCCTTCACATGAATTGTGTTAATGACCTTGATTGGTTTGCTCTTAATATTCATCATCATAAGAGCCATGTCCTTGTAGTTTTCTTCATTATGACCCATTGGTGCTAATTTAATGTAGATACAATTACAAAATAAAATACATTTTAAGATAAATGAAGAGAAATATGAATTCAGTAAAATAGTCATAAAGTTACTCCATACATGCTACTTTTAGTAAGCAATCATGTTCCTAAATATTTAAAAAGCATGTTTTTGAAAAAAAAAATGCCCTACACGGATCCGGTAATCCGCAGGCCTCATACGAATTTTCCAATCCGTATGGGTTCTACGGATCATGCAATCCGTATAAACCATACGGATTGGGTATGAGGCCTGCGGATTACCGGATCCGTGTAATGCCGCTACTCCCATTAACATGCCAAATGCAAAAAAAACCAGCAAGGGAACGCGCTTCTTACCTGAACAGTGTCGTCTTCAACCTCAGAGAGTGCAGACCGGCCAATGCCACCACCGTATGGGCGGAAATGGATGAAGAACGGAGACGAAGAGGAAACTGCAGTGAGGGAGAGGAAGAGCGATCTGTATGGAAAGTGAGCGAATTTTTTTTGTTTTAAATATGGAAGGGTAACATGGGAATTGCACTGTTTTAGAATGGTGTAGTAGAATTTAATGTTGGTGTATGGAGCGCTACTCTATGATTTTTCATGTTAGGCCCATCTTCTAGACAATGATTAACTTGTACAATTCAATTTGATTCTTGCTAATTATAAAGGATCCACTTTTGCATGGGAATGCATGAATCTATACCTTGCTGAGAATTAAGACCGAGAATTAAAGGAAGTGAAATATTATTGATGTAATGTTTTATATTATTTTTATTATGCTTTCTTTTTTTTTATCATATTATACATTTATTCCACGCTTGCTTCCTTTGTTCCTTCTTTTACAAAATTATACTTATCGAAATTTAGAGCGGATCAACGTCAGGATGAATGTGTTTAAATGGGTTCCATGATCTCCTATGTCAGACTTGTAGGTATCCTCCATCAGAAGGATGGAGGAGGGGTAATTGTAAAAGGGACTTCAAAGTTCAAGTAAGCATGTGAGTGAGTTGATAATAAATGAAAAGTGAAGGTAGAACTTGGTTATTTATAACATTGGACGAGAACCTTGAGTCCTTGATTGTTGAGGTTGCTATAGCAACATAAGATCATCTTTAGTGCTAGATCTTGAGCAAAAATTTAATATTCATTATATCTCCCAATAAAGGAGTGAAGAGATCTCCAACATGGAGAATGAGTTATAGAAGAACCCTCAAGATTTGCACATTGTTCAAAAAAGAATAATTTTTCCCTCTCTCTCCTTAAGATCTCAAAATGAGATCTACCACTAAAGAAAAAAAATGGAAGAGATCTTGAGAGATCTTCAATCCTACATGACACTATGGTGTCCGCCAAAAAGTAGTCTAAGATCCCAATTTGGGATTTACCACTAAAGATGCTCTAACAACTCTATAGATAACTTGTAGCCACTTGATAAGCAGATATCTGCAATTTGACAAGAAGATAATAACTTTATAATCAAACCTAAGCAGTACTCTATCAAATGGCTGCTAAGCAAACAAATATGTGTTTCATCGTAGGATTTCGCTATATGTCTGTACTCATGACTGTGAGGTCTTTGCTGAGCTGAGTGCACTGCTCAGGTTTGGGTCCAAGTTGTAACTTGACAAGCTCTTTGATTGGTTTTGGGCCTTCATCAATAGTGTCATCACGAGGATCCACGTCGAATGCATCATCTTGATTACCCTTGGTTATGTCGTAAATGGTCAGGGTCTTATAGGAATTCTTCATCCACGCTAATGACTTGACTGTTGTTGCCACCAGAGGGGTAATAGAGCTTGCCTAGTTCTCTAACGAGAGGATAAGGAGTCACCTTTAAGCTTTTAGTGTAACACTGTCGAACTTACTTTTGATCTATCTTAACAGTCACGATTTCTCCCATCAAGGTAGGGAACTTCATCTTGAGGTGTGGTGTAGAGACTATAGCTCCCAGCTCATTTGATGTTTTCCTACCAATCAAAGCAAAATAAGAGGTATCTGCATCAGCAATTAAGTATCTTATAGTAAAATTCCGTGAGAGCTTGCCCTTACCAAAGGTGGTCATTAGGTCTACGTAAACTCTGGTTTCCAGTCTTTCTCTAGCAAAACCAAGGACTGGTTCAAAGTGTGGTTGAATTGTGGCAAGTGATATTTCAAGCCTTTGAAATGTCTTCCAATAGAGTATATCCGTGGAACTGTCTTGGTCAATAAGGACTTTAGACACCATGAAGTTGGCAATGACAGTGGAGATAACCATGGGGTCATCCTACTTGATGGGGTTGATGCCTTTGAAATCCTTGTCTGTGAATGTTATGGGAGGAAGGCTTCTCGACGGTTGTATGTTGATGCAGTTGACATTGATATCCCGGATGGCATGGAGATGACGCTTCTTGGATTAGCTAAATAGTCCTCCATAGGAGAATCACCAGCAATAGTATTGATCACACCTCTAATCTGTTGAGCAGGTTCGTCTTCCTATTCTTGTTGGGGTTGGTGTTCACGCCTTTGTAGGTGTTGCCTTTGCCTTCCTCTCTCCTCCGTTTCGTCCCTCCTTCTGTTAGGATCTCTGCCCCTACGACGATCCTCATGGTGCCTCTGGTCCTGCCTCTAGCTTGGTTGTCATCAAGTTTTTTACGAATTGGGTTAGGTATTAGGCCTGTATGAGTTCTTCTATCTTATCCTTAAGGGCTCAATAGTCTTCAGTATTATGGTCATGATTGCGATGGTATCTGCAATGCTTGGTTTTGTCCAACTCAAGTCTGGGAGGAGGTATGGGGGGGTAATTGTATGGGTATTTCCGCGTTGAAGGCTTCTTCTAGAATGGTGGCTCAATTTTTTGCCAAGGGTATGTAACGCTCGTACCTCGATCCCCTCTGAAGAGACTAACACTTGTCTAGTTTGTGCCGCTTGTCCAACTTATGTGAATCAGTCCTTGCACTACTTTTGCCTTTCTTTCTCTTTGTCCAGCCTGTGGAACTTCGTTTCTAAACCTTGACACTTCCATTCGAATGTAACATTTGGCTCGTTCGCGTAGCTTGTCCATACTACTTGGAGGTTTCTTGCACAAACTATCAACGAACATGTCAAGTCATAGGGCTAGCAGCATGGAGTGTAATGTCACCTTAGGATTGAGATTCCTGATTTGGACAACGAGTCAACCAAACCTGTCCATAAATTTGTTGAGTGACTCATCGTCTACCTGACATAAACTAGTCAAGACAGCAAAAGTTTGGCGGTGTGACCGGCTTGTGGTGTACTAAAAACTGAAGTGTTCGACAAGGCTATCAACGTTGTCTATTGACCTCGAAGGGAGCCCTCCATACCACGTCAATGTTGCCCCCTTTAAAGACTAGGGAAGACTTGACACAAGATCGCATCGTCATTGGTGAAGAGATTAGCCTGGGTAAGGAACGCATCCAGGTGTTCGTCTGGATCAGTGGTTCCATCATAGTGCTTTAGGTTGAGCGGTTTCCAACCTAAGGGCAGGCCGACCTCCATGATTCAATCGACAAAAGGATGTCGCCGAGTTGTTCGTCCTTCATGGTGATGTGCACACGAAATGTCGTTGTCATCCAGAGTATTGTTGGTGTGACAGGAATGCGTTTCACCCTAGGTGCACTCATTGATCATGTGAACGAAGTATATATCCCCTTGGGGGCGTCTCACATGAGCCTCCAACTCGTCATGGTCGGCCTTCAATTTTCTAAGTTCCTCCTCATGGCGACGTTCCATCTCTGCGATGCGAGCTTGAAGTTGGCAGATAGAATCGTTGTCTATCATGGTCGTCAAAGGGGGATTGGAATTTTCTAGGGGTGGCTCTTGCCTGAAATCGGATCGTGTACTAACCATAAGTGCAATTGGCCGCGGGGGAAGTTTTACCGCGACTCCACGGTAGGCGCCAAATGTATTTACCGAAATCTGGAGCTGACTGACATTAGATGAATGTCGTCTGAATGGGCTCCACGATCTCCTGTGTCGGATTTACAAGTATCCTCTGCCAAAGGGATGGAGGGGAGGGGTACCTGCAAAATGGACTCTTACGCTCAAGTAAGTATATGAGTGAGTTGAGAATGAATAAAAAGTGAAGGTAAAACCTAGTTATTTATAACATTTGATGAGAGCCTTGGTCCTTGATTCTCGTGGTTGTTATAACAACATAACAACTCTATAGATAACGTTTAGTTACTTGATAAGCGGATACCTGCAATTTGATATGAGGATAATAGCATTATCATTAAAATTCAAATATATCAACAGCTTATCAGCCCAACCACTCAACTGCTAAGCGAGTAATGTCCATGCTCTAGTACTAGGGCTGACAAGAAGGACTGACATGTGTATTTTAGTGCCACGTCATTTTTGGACCATGGACAATACAAAGATATTATATAAATTAAAATAAATTACAATTAATATTTCTCTTAAAAATAATGAGTTACCTACCATTTACTCTTTCTCAATCTAGAAATGTTAAAACGTACTAAACTCGATAGGATAACTCCATTCACATAATCCACCAACTAAATGTGTCACAAGACGAGTTTAATCAAATTGAGGCTATATTTCACAAAATTAGTTGAAAAGTTAACTGTAAACTGAAAAATAGGTTGATATCTAAAAGCTAGAAACTGAAAATTAACTTATTAAATTATAAGTATTTAGTAAAAGTAGCTCAAAAGTGTAAAATAATAGAAAAATAATAAAATTATGATTTATTTGAAAACGTTAACTAGAAATTTGAATAAATATACAGAGGATAAAAATGAAAGAAAATATAAAAAACCTAGACACTAGAAGCTAACATTTTAAAGAAAACTACTTCAATTAGCATTTAAAAAATGTTAAAAACTACTAAAAAATTTGTTTGCGGAACAAACAAGTTTTTCAATTAGTAGAAAAAGTTAAAAACTAGTTAAAATGCCCGGTCGAACATAGCTTGAGTTGTCAGTTGATTTTTTTCTTATGTTTTGATAAATCATTTAGTCGAATATTATTTTATTAGACATAATATTTATGGCCATTAATCAAAACTAATTTATACCTAGCAAGAAAAGGAGATATATATATATATATATGTGTGTGTGTGTGTGTGTGTGTGTGTGTGTGTGTGTGTGTGTGTGTGTGTTTATATAATAATAAGTAATATAAAATAAAGTGAAATAAAAAAATGAAAAACATGTCTCTGTGGTTCTTTATTTTTTCCAATATATAATAGCAATTTATGGGCATTGTTCAAGTATTTATAAATCATTGTTCAGTTACTCGTTTCACTATATGCAATCAATGTAGGTGTTTATAACTCATAAAGGATAAAATATATATATATATATATACACACACTATCAATACTCAGATTTTACAATAGTATATTTAGATGATATTTTAGTCTTCTCAAAATCAATAAACCAACACATTGAACATTTAGAAAAATTTATTGGTATTATTAAAGGAAATGGACTAGTAGTCTCTCAAAGGAAGATAAAAATATTTGAAACAAGAATTAGGTTTTTAGGATATGAGATATACCAAGGAACTATAACTCCAATACAAAGATCAATAGAGTTTACAGAAAAATTTCCCGACATAATAAAAGATAAAACTCAATTACAAAGATTTTTAGGATGTATAAATTACATAGCAAACTTTATTCCTAATATTAGGATAATGTATGCACCCCTTTATGAAAGACTAAAGAAGAACCCTCCCTTATGGTCAAAAGAAATTATTAGAACAGTAAGAGAAATAAAACGTATAGCCAAGAAACTCCTTTGTTTAGGTATACCAGATCCAAATGCCTTTCTAATAGTAGGAACAAATGTTTCAAATTTAGGTTACGGAGGAATTCTTAAGCAGAAAATAACTCAAGAGTCACCAAAACAAATTGTCTGATACCATTTGGGGATTTGGCATCCAGCTTAACAAAAATATTATACTGTGAAAAGAGAAATACTTTCAATAATATTATGTTTACAAAAATTTCAAGATGATTTATTTAATAAAAAGTTTTTATCATAACTGATTGTAAAACAACACCTTCTCTTTTACAAAAAGATGTTAAAAATTTGGTTTCTAAACATATTTTTGTCATATGGCAAACATTATTGTCATGTTTTGATTTTGATATTAAGCATATAAAAGGAGAGGCCAATCAATTACCAGAATTTTTACAGGGCTCAACATGAGCAAGAAAATAGATAATACATATATCAAGATGAATAAAGATCAATACGGACTCCCACTGGGAACGAATACAAAAAAGAAATCAATACGACCTTTGGCCTCTACTGGAACTTCCAGGATGGAAATCAATCCCAATATCAAAGCTAATACAACTTTGAGACCAAATACTACTTTGACAGATATAGTTAAAGATAGCCATATCCCTCAAACACCAAGACCATCAATAGCCACAAACAGATATCAACCTCTTCAATATTTTAATACTTTAGTAGGACCAAGAGATTTCAAAAATCTCATACCCATTCTGCCTTCAAAATAGATATTGAAAATGATCTTGATTACTTTGAAAAAGAATATGTAATCCCCGTATTAATTGCAGAAAAACCATGGTTAAAAATGGATCCTACCAAATTAGCCAACAAACTTTTCCCTGATCATATTCAATATCCAATAACTCATGAATTAAAAGATAGAACCTTGTATGATTTTATACTAATTGATACAGACTCCATAGAAATCAAACATAGTAAGGATGCAAAAGGAATAACCTAGTTCTCTAAGATTAAGATTATGAATATTTTATCTGACAAATATTGGGGACAACCCTTATTTGTTCCTAAGAAGTTCACCAGAGTATTTAACCTAGCAGAATATAATTATTATGATTACATGGATGCATGGCACAAGATGTTATATTTAAGACCAGATAAACACTCTTGGTTCATATGGTTTAAAGGACGTATATCTTTAAAGTTTCCCAAAATGTTTTATTAAATGGTTCTGGGATTTTGGTCCAACCAGAAGCCTTTTCCTGGAGCTAGTAGAAGAAGTATATGGATTCTTTAAAGACCATACTACCTTTGTACAAGGATATCAGTTTATATCATTTCTTGCATCCCAAAGAATTACATGGATTATGACTTGGACATATAACTATTCAAGATTTGATGATGTTACCGATATTTGTTTATTATCCAGACAAGTTAAAATTAAATGGTGAAAATATTTTGATATCAATCTTGTAAGTAAAGAAAAAATTGTCGCTTGGACTAAAGCAAATAAAATTTCAAGACCACAAGAAGACATACAATTAGATAGAGAAGCTCTTTTTTTAGCAGAAAAGAAGCAAATAATGGCAGAACTTGCTGCTGCAACATCTCAAGAATAATTCCAAGAGAGACTAATAAAGATGAAGACTTTGGGAGGACCCTCAAGTAATAATTCAATAAAAATTAAAGATGAAAGAAGTAATACTCAGTCAAATAACTTACTTAAAAATTAAGAATATGCTAGAATATTTCAATAGAGAAGATTTATCCGAATAAAGATGACAAGACCAAATAACCAATTAGAGGTGTCGACGGAAAAGGACGACAACAATATTGTTGACAAGAATAACTATATTATGTAAATTATGAGTGTTTTACTATTTTAGGATTCCTTTTGCCTAGGATAAGGGCTAGTTGTAAGAATTTTATTAGACAGTGTGATTTTGTAATCTTATCTTTTGTAATATCTTTTGTAATCCGAAACTATTAGGATATCTATTTTGTATTATAAATATGTGTATCTATTTTGTAATATCTTTTGTAAAATCTCCTTAAAATTGAACTCTTTTTTTTTTCCTTAAAAATTCTCCAATTCATCTTTTTTTATCTTTCTACTCTCTAGTATTTCAAGATTTTTTAAGTTATCCACCAAGAATGTGATACATGTTTATTATCAAATCATTTATTTTCCAAGTTTTATTCACCATATTATTTATGAATTTCAAAATTACTTTGTAATCTATCGTCTCAATATTTTTGATATCTCACCTATATGATCCTGTCAATAGTGGTGTGTGTATATATATATATATATATATATATATATATATTATGTTTACTGTATAATTTTTTTTATAAAAAACATTAATTATCCCAAAAAAATGAAAAACATGTCTCTATAGTTCTTTCTTTTTTCCACCAACCTTAAAAATAAGGAATAAAAATCCATAATATCCTACATTTTTACACTTATCCATACTTTCACGTGGCAACTGATTCTATTATATAAAACCTAACAGAGACCGAAAACCATCAATTCCACGTACTGTTCATTTTTCAGTTCCCACATTTCACATTTGATGTTTCTAACCGATCGGAGATGAGCCTATGTGTTCCTATACTTCCTACAAAAGGCAATGGCCTCTCATATTTTTCTTTTAATTTTCTCTATATGTATATTTAAAAAAAAGTAGTAATTTTAGTTTTTTTAAGTAACTGTGATAAACTTTTTGACAATAGACTGTTAATTAATAAGTATTCATACCAAAATTATTACTGATATAAGTAAATATTATTTTCTTATTATAAGAATTCCTCAAAAGTAATTACATAGTTTGAGGAATTGCGTCCAATACAGTATTGAATTGTGATGCTAAGGTCATCAATATTTTGAGGTAATGTTGATTAAATAATATTAATATTATTTTCCAATGGGCAAGGGTCATATGAGGATTTTGAATTCATCATACTTTAATTTACTCTCTTCCACTTATTTTGGATTAAAAGTATTTTTAGTTGAAGAAAATAAGAAAAGAAAAAGAGTTTCTTTATACGTTAAAATTAGTTAATCATTAGTTAATTTGTAGATATTCGTTTATATTTTAGAGAAATTATATGAGATGATTTCTATAAATTAGTTAATGATTAACTAATGAAAAATTCATTTTAACTTATGAATAAATTTATCTAATTTTTTTTTCTTAAAAGTACTTCTAAAATAACTTACCCTAACATATCCTTGATTGTATAAAAGGTGTAACTTCTTTTCTTAAAAATTCTTGCAATCACATTAATTAACCAAAGGAGTACAAATAGTAAAATTTGTCTTTGAAAGTGTGCGGCAGTAATAAATTAGTTCCTAACAGATGGAAAATTTAAATTTAGTCATTAAATGTAAAAAAAGTATGACAAATTAGTCTTACAGACAATTTAATAATGAATTAGTCCTTAAACTTCACAGCTGAATGTCAATTTGAATTTCAAAAAATACTACTTATTGTCAAATTGGTCATTGAGCATTACAAATTAATGATAAATTGATCTTACAAATTTAATTGTGAGACTAATTTGTTGAACTTTTTGCATATTCAAGGACTAAATTTGTATTTTCATATTTCAGGAACTAATTTGTCACTTCATTATTCTTTTGGGGACAAATTTGACTATTTCTCTTTTAAATTGTAATTAATTGTAGTTGTACACATAGACTCCAAAAATAATCTTAAAATTAATTGTGGAAATTAAAAGTAACTATGTCTAATGTAACTAATTAGGCTTAATTATACAATTGGTCCCTTAATTATATTTTAAGGTTTAATTGGATCTCTCAATAATTAAAAGGTTCAATTTGATCCATCAATTGTTTAAAACAAAACAAACATGTCCTTTCCATCAGATATGTTAGTTTAATTAACAGAAATCGGTATTCTTACATCGGTTGTCAATACAATCGATGTAATAGTTTCATTTTTTAAAATCGGTTGTTATGTAAAAAGCTTTGTCGATGAAAACGTCACATTCGCATCCAGCCACACCAACCATGCCCCAAGATCAATTTGTTTTTGCAAATACCTTCAATTTTCTAAACGCAAATCATTGTTCTTTGATTGGTTTTATTCAAAATTAAATAATCTACAAAAGCCCTCAACGAATTTCGCATAATGCAATTCCCAGATTTCAAATACAATTTCGCGAAAACCCTCAACATGATGTTGTTTGAATTTCAAATAGGGCTCAAATTCAGTTCCCAAATCCCAAATTGCCAAAGTGTTCGATAGAGAAGTCTTAGTGGTGGTAACTGTCGTTGACAACAATGAAATCATCGTCTTCCCCATTGTCTTAGTGGTGTAATCGTTGACAACATTGTCATCTTTTTCGTCGACGTGCTTCTTGGATTCCTTGACCTTTCAACTCCCAATTACCACGTCGTATTTCATAGATTCCAGATTACCATCGTCGTGCTACCTCTCCTCTCTCACAACCTCGTTTTTCTCATACCTCAAAAATGGTGACCTCCTTGTTCCTCCAGAGAACAATCAACTGTAGGAAGATGAGAAATGATTTTTTAATTTTTAATTTTTATTATAATTTTTAATTTCAAATAATAGTCAATGTTATCTATTGGACAGAAAGGGGATGATTGTTACATTTTAAACAATTGGGTGACCAAATTAAATATTTTAGTAATTAAGGGACCAAATTAAATTTTAAAATATAATTAAGGACTAAATGTATAATTAAACCAACTAATTATGATCAAAACACAATAAAAAAATATTCAAAATCTTAATTAAAGATTTAATAAATTTTCTTTTACAGCATTAAAATCTTAGCCACCATATTAACGTGATCCAACTCCATCCCATAAACAATACTCTTCTTTGTTATTTTCCTTATCCTTAACAATTATAATCAAATTCTTAACATGTTTGTGTTTCTTTTTACCCGCATGAATCAAAAATAGTGTTGAGATGTTTATAATAACTTACACATCCTACTTGATCAACCAACTAATTAAGTTAGAATTTCTTGACTTGTTTGTGTGTGAGTATATATATATATATATATATATATATATATATATATAATTTGAGAAGAAAGAAAAATATTTGAAAAATGTTATGCAAATGATAATAGTAATATTGAATAAAGCTAGTTATAATAGAAGTGAAGCGTATCTAATCTTAATTATAACAAGAAGGACAGTAAAAAGAAGTCAACTCTAACTCAAATAAATTCTGTGTTGTCAGTATTTGAGTTAAAAAGTTATATATTTTTAGGAGAGGCATTCAAATGGATGCAACTTTCATATAACTTATTATACAGCTAAATAATGGTCCACAGCTACCTGAAAATTCATTGCTCATCAACGTTGAACATCTACATTATATGACGATTTCAAATCTATGTTGAACTTGAAGTACGTAGAATCTATCCATTGCTTTAGTTGCATGATAGCGTAAGTTTACATAAATTTGAATTGTATAATTAATACATCTATACAACGAATAGTAATGTAACAAATCAGACTATCTTTCACATAAGTCGAAATAGTTGAGAAATATAGGTATAAAGGTGTACAATTTGTTAAATAAAATGAAACTTTACAGGTTAAAGACTAGACACTTCAATTAGTTTTAAGATAAATCAGTATAAATATTAGAGAAAAATAATTATGTAGTAATAATGAAAAAATAGTTTTATATTGTTATCAAATTAAAAGTTATCTTTTATGATAAATTTATTATCTTTTATAAAATTATTTTAAAAATCATATCAATAATAATTTATGGTCAGATGAAAATATAAAACTATTCCCTTGTTAGAAATTAATTAGAAACAAATTTGTTAGAAATTTGTTCCTCGCTAAACCAAAATTTTATTTTTCAAGATTTTGTGAGGGATTAGCGATGGAGTATTCCCTCGCTAATTTGCAATGGAATAGCTAAGGAACGTAACCGTCCTCACTATAGTGAAATTTGATTTCAATTTTTTTATGAAGCCTCTTTGTGAGGAATTTGCTAGGGTGTTCCCTCACTAAATCAAAATTCTATTTTTTTTAAGATTTGTTGAAGTATTGTGATGGAATAAATTTGCTAGGGTATTCCCTTGCTAAATTGTGATGGAATAATGAGGGAATAACCCTTGCTAAATTGAAATTTGATTTTCATTTTTTTTATAACGTCCCTTTTCAAGCAATTTATAAGGGAAACATTTTCATACAATTTAGCGACCAAATTGTGGCGGAATAAGTTCCTCACTATATTGAAATTATGAGTTTATCATTAACATGAGGATTGTTGTGAGGAATTCGTGAGGAAAATATTCCCTTGCTAAATAATTTAACCATTTTGACGGGGAATGACAACAAAATTTTGATACTTACAAACCCTTTGCTAATTAGCGAGGATTTGTGTTTGAGCTGTATGGTTTTGGGTATAGACAAATTCGAAGTTATTGCTCAATCACTTTCTTTGTGGCTAGTTCACTACTACAAAAAAGCGATACAACGACACAGTTACGACGACAGTTATTATTTAACTGTCTTTGTATCCTTCGCGGTGGCAATTTTGTAATTAAGTGGCTGTTTACAACGCTAACAATGACGGTTCTTATATGACCGTCGTAGTAGGCCTGATTTTGAAGACGGGTAACTTAAAAAACCGTCTTCTACCCATCTTCGTTTTACTATAATTTGGCTTTTATATTTACAATTTCAACTTCATTTCATCAATTGCCTTCCATAACTCTGCCCTAATCGACATTGTTGACATCTTCCACACCTTTCTTCCGCCAAAACCCTTCTTCAAATCAATTACAAGTAGCCGAAAACCCACTGTTCTTCATTATTGATTTTGCATTGTGTAGTAGAGAGAGAAGTTCATCCCCTCCTCTTTGTGCGACAGAAGTTGGAGAGAAAGAGAGGGAACTTCTTTCTGTGGTTTGCTCCTTGCTTGTTGGTGTTGGTGAAGAGGAAGCTAGAAGGCCAATCCTAGGTGAGAAACTAAGCCTTTTTCGTGGTTCTTCTTCATTTCTTCTTCTCTTGAAGTTAGGACAGTCATTCCTTTCTTTTTCATTCTCTATATGTATGTTGTAGGAGGTGCTCAAGGATTCAACTCACCTCATACTCATGTCTTAGCTTCTTTGTGTCAACCAATAGGTAAGGGATGATACTTGATAACTTTGAACCTATGTTTTTTTTTTTTTGAGAAGTTAATCTTCATTTATGTTGAACTTTTGGGTGTGAATATGTGAAATTCGAATTCTGTGATGCGACCCTTTTGTTTATACATGCTGTATTTATGAATTCTGGGTTCATAAATGACTTCCTAGACCTCGAAAACCTATGAAAGCATATATGATATGTCTCATTTGGACTTTATAGCATTTGGAAATAAAATTTTAAGTTAGGGCAAGTTATGTATGCATATTCCTCTGTTTTCGAAATTTTTGTAGTTGGAACTGGAATTTGTGGTTATGAACCTCAAAATTGAACTCACTAGGTCCAAAAGCCTAGGGTTAGACATAAAACACAACCCATTTGATTTAGTATTGTTCTTAGAATCACAATTTCAAGTTATGCTCTTTTTTGGTAAAATTCACTGTTTTGCATGAACTGTACCTATAGGCTTCGTATTTGTATATTTTCAACATGGAAATGAGTTCCTCATGTTTGAAAACATAGGTTTTGATGTAAATTTTGCATAAAACGGATTTCTACAACTCTTGGAAATTAGAAAACAAGTTGTAAAATTTTATTAATAGGTGCAGGCCAAATTTTGACAACAGATAGGCTGTCTTGCAGAAGTTCGTGTGTTAAGGTCTGGAAGAGTTAGTCTTTGATATTTTAGGAGACTTTAGATTTGTAAGTCCTCTTTGCAGCCTTATTGGTGCCATAATTTTTCAAGTTTTGTAGAATATTTGCTGAATATTCTTGTCAGGTAGGTTTCAATGCCTATTATGCAGATTATTTTTTGGCACAACTGCTGTTTTGGCTTAAATGGATGAGGTGTGACTTAAACTAATAAAGAGAAATGCTTACTCTAGTCCTAAGTAACAGTGGGAGCCTCAAACTTTATATTTTCTAGCTTGAACAAGTATTGAAGCAAGCTAAAGGTTGAGTAACTTGAGACCCCAAAAACTATGAAGGTTGTTGAACTTAGAAGTGTGTCTGTCTTGTCTTTCTATTTCCCATACCAGCAGCCTGAGATGAATTTGAGCTTGGTCTTTTAATAGGCCTAAATGTCTTCTAATTAGTTTGAGTGCAAGTTGTTCATTAGATGAATCAAGATGTTTAGCTGAAAGTGAAAGTTAAGAAAACATCATTAAATATGGTGATTGTCATAAATTTAAATTTCTATTTATTTTGAGGAGTGATCCATACAAATTTTTAATAGTTATAAGTAGTAAAATGAGTCTGCTTAGCTTGGATACACTCGTATGGGATGAGACTCACGTATGCCCTCATGAGTGAGATTCATGTGCATGTCTAACTTACATTACCCATTCAAGTATTCCTTTTTTCACAGCATCCCTATTTTTCTGATGGTATTATATATGATTGAAATAAGATTTTAGACAGTAACTAAGGCCAAGTTTTTTATTCAGCGTCTGTGCTTGAGCATGTAACAACTGACTGGTTCTTGGAAAGACCAGGACATTAAATTAGGGTAGGATCTCTTGTCATCAGCATCATAGGCCCAATGTGCATCACATAATCTTTCTGTAACCTTTAAGGTGCAGCAGCTAGCTCTACATCAAGACCCAATGTTAGAGTACCCTTAACATACCTTAGTATCCTTATCCTTTAATAAGCCAGCCCCATCATCTTGAAGAGGCTTATTCATGAAAGGACAGATTTTATTGACAGAAAACACTTATTTTAGATCTGCTTATAATTACATACTGAAGTGCAATGTACAACATGTAATGAACCGATTCTCAAAAACAAAACAAGTATATATTTTACTTTGTAGTTTACTTACTAGAAACGTATTGTTAATAGCATATGCTGCCATACGATGACGGTTTTCGTAAATAACCGTCTTTGTAAGTTTTTAATTTCAATTTTAATTTTTTTAAAAATTAAAAATCTACGAAGACGGTTATTTAGGAAAACCGTCATCGTAGGTGAACATACGATGACGGTTTTCGTAAATAACCGCCTTCATATATTTTTAATTTCAATTTTAATTTTTTTAAAAAAATTGAAAACCTATGAAGACGGTTATTTAGGAAAATCGTCATCGTAGGTGGACATACGATGACGGTTTCCGTAAATAACCGTCTTTATAGGCTTTTAATTTCAATTTTAATTTTTTTAAAAAATTGAAAATATATGAAGACTGTTATTTAGGAAACCGTCATTGTATGTCCACCTACGATGACGCTTTTCCTAAATAACCGTCTTCGTAGGTTTTTAATTTCAATTTTAATTTTTTAAAATTTAAAATCTACGAAGACGGTCATTATGAATTAACCGTCATCGTAGATCAACCTACGATGATGGTTAATTCATAATAATCGTCTTTATAAGTTTTTAATTTTTTTAAAAAAATTAAATTGAAATTAAATAGAAACGAAGACGGTTATTAAGAGAAAATCATCATCGTATGCTGGCCTACGATGACGATTTTCCTTAATAACCGTCTTCGTTTTCATTTAATTTTAAAAAATAAATAAATAAAAAATTAGAAACGATGACGGTTTTTAGAACCGTCGTCGAAAGTGTCCCCTTTTTAACGACGCCCGCAACAATGACGGTTCAACAACCATCGTCGTAGAAGTAAAACAACCGTCATTAAAAGTCCCCTGTGTAGTAGTGGTTGGTCCAGTAGATATAAAAATCATTATATATGATTTTGATACTAAAGTAACTGAACTCACATGAGCAATGAGTAGAATTACTTACAAAGAATTCAATTAAAAACTCACAAAATGATTAGATGTAATAAATGCATGTCTTCTATAATGACATCGACAGTATTATAAGAGTAGTTGTGGGATGAACATTTATACTCAAGGCCCATGATCCTTAAAGAGTATTTCTTTATCATTTTGGTATAATGTGACATGACTTTACTAGTTTGACCGAAGTCGACTATTAAAAGAAATGTGTTTTCATTTCAAATTGGACCTTTAGCCAAATTCCTAAAAAGTACAGATGTATTTTATTAATTTTTGAATTGAATTAAACTTTAGAATTTGATGAAATTTCTTTAAATTTTTATTTTCAAGAAATCTTTAAATTTAGTCTAAATTCTTTTAAGAAGACACCTGAAATTTCAAATTAAATATAAAATAAGTACGAATGGTTAATTTGTTTAATAATTAAATAAAATTAATATGTAATTTACGAAGCATCACATGCACTTGAATAATCCTTAACTAATTAAATAAGAATAATAATAAAAGCAAAGCATAGTCTTTCCACCTTCTCCCCGTGGGTCTTTAAAAGTTAAAATACACGCATGAAATGGGGGAGCATTCTAGGGTGGGCAAATTCGTTTGGTTGTCCATCGGGTGCACCATTGATTTTGCAATGAACAGTAACTCAAAGTATAAAATATTTTTTAATGTCAATGCGTAAAATGTCTATTATACCCCGAAATAATATCTTACAAAAAACAATTATCCTATCATTTTTCTTCTATGCACTCAGTCAAGCTGCAACTGTTTTCTCACCATCCATCCAAACATATACAAAAAGAAATGCATTACTAACACTACCCTCATTGCATGAATGTTTCTCAATTTTATTCTGGTCAATGAACTTCATCGAAGAAAACACAAACATGATCATCATGTAAGATCAATTATGCATATTCATGTTCATCCTTGTTCATGTAAAAATATGGAAAATTCCCAATTTCATTCATTAGATTTTGAGTAATTTGTTGTTTAGGTGTTAAATAAGTACTTGATTTATGTTGTTTAAAATCTAGATCCCTGATTTAAAGTGGAAACAACTTTCTTTAGAAGCAAAATGGTTTAATT
Source organism: Glycine tomentella (assembly GCA_007407185.1). NCBI lineage: Eukaryota > Viridiplantae > Streptophyta > Magnoliopsida > Fabales > Fabaceae > Glycine > Glycine tomentella. The sequence goes on along the minus strand of PYAF01003491.1, from coordinate 222,322 downwards.
AGGGTTTTTTAGAAAAGTTTAAGGTAGGTTTAAAATGGTCTACTCACATATAATTTTATTTTGATATATTTTTTAACTCAATTACTATTTTATAATCTGAATCTAACCGTGATGAATGAGGATAAGATTGGTATATAACTATTTAAAAATACTATTTGGCTATTGAAAACACTGGCACCTATTCTAATGGTCCATCGTAGAATTTACCATGAAATGGATTTAAAAGTTAAATAAAAGGAGTAGTGAAAATGGAGAAGAAGGAGGGCCCAGCTGAAGGTCACCAGTGGAACATACTCCAAGTTATGATCCTCATGGTCATGGAAAAGGACTTTAGTCGCGTCAAATCCATTATCTAATCATTGCTTCCCCCACTAAGGCCTGAAGCTTAAAACGTGGATTAGTGAAAAACAGGTATTTGAATATATTTTAGGTTTGCTCTTCTAAAAAAACTGTATATGTTGGGTTTCACCAAATATAGGGGTAAATTGTCAGTGGCCAAAACCACCTAATCCCTTTTATTAAGTATAAAAATGAACGAAAAAGGACGAATTAATTATAAGATATATAATAATTAATTAGTTTATATTTATTAAAAATTTGATTTATTTATTTATTAGTATTTAATTTATTTATAATTATAATATTTCTTAAATTTTATTTTTAATTTAATTGATAATTTATTCATCTTTTTCAATTTTCATAAAAAATTAATTTAAAATATTTTAATCAAAACTTAATTAATACACAAGAAAAATGAAATAAAGTCTTATATTAAGAGATACCAAAATTTGTTAATTATGTCTTATAAATAAATAGAAATAAAGGAGATAATTTAGAAGAATCAATCCACATCACGTGTTTTAAGAAAGGAAATGCTCACCGACATTGACGTTGAGATAAAACAAAGTTTAGTAAAATTTACACTCAGTTAAGCTGGAAATTTTTTAAAAAAATTTAAGAACTAATTGTTCAAAGATGTTGTCATTATTTAAGAACTAATTATTTAAGCTGGAAATTTACACTCTATGAAAGTGATTTCTTTTTCATAAAAGAAATCACTTTCATTCATTTGTTTCAATTTTTTCAAAATAATAATAAAATGTTTTAAATAGTTTATCGTAATTAATTAGTTTTTTTAAAAAAAAATATTATATAATTGTAAATAAACATGAATCTACTTTTATCTTTTAATTTAAAAAATAATCATAAAACTAGTTTACATAAAAATCATTTTTTAATCAATATATAACAAAGTGACGCTTAATCACAAATTTTATGTATTAGAATTGAATTTTATGTTAATTACTTTAGAAATAGCAAACAACATACTAAAGTTGAATACGCATAGAAGTCAAGTCTACCTCTATTTAGTTCTAGTCGCTTTCTTATACCCATTTATTTTAATTATTAATTCACAATTATATCAAAATTAAGATCAAATTTAAACTTTAAATGAAAGGGAAGACATTTTCAAAGATGCCTTCTATTGTCAATCTAAACAAGCTGCAAAACAGAAGAAGTGAGGGGGGGAAAATTATATATATAGTCCCATTTTGGCTTAGACAATAGAAGATGGAGAATTTGAAGAGTGTGACAGTGTTGACCGAATGGCAAACCATCACCCAACAGACAAATCCCCGTTTGAACGGGACAGCGTGAAGTTGATGCCTTGGTGTCGATCAATTTACGTGTAACACACATTTCCGTTACATGGATATATATTCTCTTCTGCCCTAAAAACCAGTGACCTTGGGGATTGTTGCTTGTGGGGTGGCTCCACCGTCGACACCACCTGTTTAATTTGCCTTTTGGATACACCTAGTTGCCATACAATATCTATATATCTATCTTCTCAAATTGCAAATAACGAGATTTCATAGTTATATAATTGTATTAATTTACTTTTTCTTTTCTTTAAATCTACGTTTTTTAAAAAAAAATAATCTGAAGCTAAGTGCAAGGTGGACTAAAGGCTAGTTTGAAACTTTAGTACATATAGCCCTTTCTTTCATCAATAAGCTCTATTTTATGTATTATGAATATTTTTTTACAGCTATGTATAATAAAATATTTTAGAGCAGTTTTATATATATTTTCAAAATAAGTTCGTGTTACCATGAGTGCATTGAACAATTAATACGAAGTTGTTCTAAAATAATAAGGGATATTGAGTTTAAATTTTAGATATGTTTTTTTTTATAAGCCAAAATTATTATAGATAATAAGAGTAATGGAATATAAGAGTTACACCACAAATGGCCAAAGCATAAGCAATGCTCCCATCAGTGGACAACCCGAGATAGCAAAACAATAGGAAAAAAAGAAAAACCACCTCCAAAGAGCAATAACATAATCCAGAGAGAGTTTCAAGCACGAGCCATTCCTCAGTAGTGTACATCTATCATTAGCCTTCCAAATTTCTAAGGCACAACTTAGGACAATTATACCATTCCGCATAAGAATACGTAAATGGTTTAATTTCAGCCTTCATCCATGATTTAAACATAACACTATCAAGTAAGTCAGCAAATGATAAATCTCCATTTCGGAAAATAATCTGGTTACGCATACTCCAAACTGTTCACAAAATAGATACTCATACCATGCTCCAAGCCCTAGCTCCATTCTTCCCTCCAACTAAAGATTTATGATACCAAAATAGGCTTTCCACCGTACTAGGCAAGGTCGTTTGCAAATCCAACCAAGCATAGCATGTCTTCCAAATACGATCCGTTACATAATAAGTGACAAAGAGATGATCAACGGATTCCTCATACATCCCTTCATGTATTAGAATATTTTTTTTTATCGTTTATAATAGTCCAATCTAATTCAATTAAGATTGTTTTTCATACATCCCTTCAAAAACAATATACATATGCTTTTATATGAAAAATAAATTGCTCGGATTTTTTTTCTTTCTAAAAATGTCATTTAAAAGAAGCCGTCAATGAAAAACTTTAGATTATTAGATATGAAAGGTTACAATAAAATCTTTGTTGGATATGGCTCATCTTTCGCAGTCAGATGACAACCCTTCTTGTTGGCGGGGTCAGCAGAAAGTCAACTGGGATCCCGCTCCCAGGTGAGCGGGCGGGGGTCCGGGGGGCAGCGCCCCCAGGCCCGTAGAGGCTAGGTACTGTTGTGGGCCTCTGATTCTTTGTAATATTTTACTTTTGTTAGTAGTTTGGGCTAGGGCCCATGAATAACTACTGTTAGGGTTTCTTTTAATCCTATTTATATTCCCCTTGTAAACCGAGTGACTTGTAACGAGTGGTGGTGAGGAGATTATAGTACAGACAAACTGGACGTAGCCTACATTGGGTGAACCAGGATAAAATACTGTGTCATATTTCTCTTCCCTATTCTCTTTTTTGTTTTTCGATTTGTGTGTGATTGTCGATTTCCAACAATCTTAACGTTTTCAAACCTTGAATGAATACCACTCTAGTACCAAGCAAGTTGATGAGTAGTCTTATGCTCTCATAAGGAATAAAAGGTGTGATTTCAACAATATAAAGAGGACACATTCTATAGCTAGTGTGTAAAAGTCTTTACCCTATCAACCACGTACTCAACAATAATATTAAGCTTTAATATAATTAAGAGAAATAGTTATATTTTTCAGAATAAAAAATGGTAATATAATTAACACAAACCTTATAGAATGTTAGTTTAATTGTCCCTGTAAAAATTTCTAAAAGCAAAACACGAAATTACAGTAAATGTAAGTAGCTCTTAAAAGTATATGCCATACCTTAATAATCATCATCACTGAAAAAGGCTTTCCTAATAATCACAACTCTACTGTTAAAATGCAAAGATTCCTTCCAATTCCCAAACTTCCATGATTCGGATTTAGACAAGGTTTTGAAGATGCAACATAATATTTATAATCAATCATATACCAACATATACCTAAATATATAGTTAGGTTAACGTTAATTTTAAATGAGTTACGACGTGGAGGCGCCTAGTTCTATTTTTCCGTGACTAATATATCTTGGGATCCTGAAATGTTTCCTGTTGGCCCCTGGATAGCAAACCTAAATTCTGGTGTTGATCGTCTTGAGATATAGCGAGGATATTTCTATTGAATAAATTAATTAATTAAAATCTAATTACCAAACCACAATCACCCAATTGTACTAGTTCTGAAATAGTCCAATTTTGTGGTCTTCCATATCAATTACATGTTTGATTTTATTTTTCAACAGTTATATAGTTATAATTACTCATTTGAAAAACTCATGTACGGATCCTTAAAAAAGTTCTCGCTTAATTTTTTGCTATAGTTTTGTTAAAAGTTTTCATTATCTACTGTGTATATGATTAAGTGATATTTTGGTTCTAAATCTATAACTTGATAACAATTTTGCCTATAAAAAATTATTTTAATCTTTAAATATATAAAAAAAATATAATGATTAAGTTCTATAATTAATTTCATGAGATTATTTTATCATTAATTATAATAATTATAGATTAATTTGATATTAAATTATATTATTCGATAATTAATTTATCATTATATTATAAAATTTAAGCATAAATTTATCATTAAATTATACGATTAATTATTTTATTTTTTATACGTTCACTTATTAAATTAGAATTTTAATTTTTTTAAGAACTAAATTATTTCAGATTTGTACATTTAGAAACCAAAATGTTGGATCATTTACCCTTATCTATATATAAATAGAGAGAGATAAAGCATTGGATCTAAGGAATACCAAAGTGACGAATTGATATTTGAAACGTAGATGGACATTGAATTCAAATATCCACTTACAAAACCTATTTTTCCCTTCTAAAATAGGAGGATATCAAAGTCATCAATGTGCTTTTGCTTTGAACTTTCCATTTTTATAGCTTAGATGAGTAGCACCACAGCAAAAATTACGTTCTTTAGGCAATATCTCCTTTTAGATGTTAAACACAAAGATCGGGGAATATGTCCTATAAATAAATTATCTTGAGCCTTGAAAATTAGAAGCATACGCTAGATGCCTTCAACATTAGGATTGAATACTTTCAAAGGATTCTCAAATGTGTATGCTTGGACCTTGCTTCTTCATACACTTGCTTGACAATATGATAGAAAGGAAAGTTCATGTCATTATTTTTTAGGAAAAAGTAATAATTTGGTCCTATAGCTGCACATACTTTATCTTTTTTAATTTCTTTACTTAATAATTATTTCTTTTAGTTCATTAATTTACCAGTGACCATCAAATAAGAATTTTTTTTTACAATTTACCATTTAGAGATAAATTTTAAATTAATACCTCAAAAGAGGTAAGTCATAACAAATGTTGTTACTTCTGAATTAAAAGTCATAATATCTATTACGATTTCTATTATTTTTTTACATTGAAGTCATAAAAATTTACAACTTCAAACTTTTTAAGTACAACTTTAAAGTCGTAAAAGTGTTTTTTCATACGACTTTAAAGTCGTAAAACATATTTTTTAAAATTATTTTTTATTAAAGTCATAAATAAATTTATGACTTCATTTTTTTGCATGTATATTTTTAAAAAAATTAAATAATTTTTTAATTTATTTTTAATAAATAAATGTATGTTTTATTTTTTTAGTTTTATTTAATATTTTCTATATTTTTTTACTATAGTTAAGGATTATTATTTGTTTTATAAATTTAAAAAATAATGCAAAAGACTTAAATTTAAATAAAAATATCAAAATGTACTGCATATTCATATCAATCTCATCGAATGGGGTGGAAATGTTTGTTTGACTCATTGGTCGAGACTACTTTTGTGCAATAGGAAATCTAGATCCTTCTTGTACTTCTTTGTTAGATAGGTCATGTATATGTTGAAGAATACATTTAATGCGATCTCGCATCCATATTGTAAAAACAAACATTTTTCCATATCAAAAGACTTTACAACTCGATCTAGAACTTGAAAAATGGAAGTTAGTATTGTTGTATCCCAACTATAGTGACTTGCTTATGTAAAATTTGATGTTCAAGAGATTGCAAATAAGTAATACATTTTCATATTTTATTTAAATTTAACTTTTTTACATTATTTTTTAATTTATAAAACAAATAATAATCCTTAAAAATAGTAAAAAAAATATAGAAAATATATTAAATAAAATAATATAAAAAATATTAAATAAAATAATGTAAAAAATATTAAATAAAACTAAATAAAATAAAATATATATTAACTCATTAAATGATTAAGATAAAAAATTATTTACGATTTTTTAAAAAATTAAAGTCATTTACGAATTTAATAAAAAAAAGTTGAAAAAATTATGCTTTATGAATTTAAAGTAAAAAAAAACTTTTACAATTTTAAAGTTGTATTTAAAAAAAAATTGAAATCATAAATTTTTTTACGACTTCAATGTAAAAAAATGAAAATAGAAGTCATAATAAATATTATGAATTTTAATTCTGAAGTAGTAACATTTGTTACAATTAATACGTTTCGGAGTATTAATTTAAAATTTATGTCCAAATGATAAATTGAAAAAAAAAGTTACCCCTATTTGATTTTACCTATACCAACACTATTAGATTATTTTTAGTCCCTATCATTACACATACTTTAATTTATCTTTTAGTCTTTGTTATTTTTAACGGCAGAAATTACATGGAATTGAAGAGTACTTTACAGAATTAAAAAGAAATTTGTTTTTATGCGTGTAAGAACTCAAATGTAAAATTTGTATAATTACAGGAAGAATAGGGTCCATAGGTATTGGTCCTAGACTCCCAACTAGCATGTTTAAGCAAATTTTTTATCTATAATTTTCTATCATTTAGATTTAGTTCCTATATTTTAAAATCTCCTTTTTTTCCTATAATTTTAAATTTTAGTTTTGATCTTTACTATAAGTATAAGTAACATGCCAAAACACGTGTCCTGCAAGTTAGACCATCTGAACAAATATCTGTAATTCTAAAGGGGTCGAAACCTAAATAGGATAAAACTATAGGAATGAAAACCAAATCGAAATAAAATGATAAGAACTAAAAAAGTAAAAATTATTTAAAATTCAGTGTCATATTACAATAGCAAGAGAACATTCAAATTAAAAAATAACCCTTCCACTATACATAGTTGGGATATGTATACCAAATAATCTCAATCATTCAATTATTTTAAAAATGTTGTATAATTTTCTTGAATTAGTTTAATTGATTGATTAATTGTAAGATATAAATTATGTGTGCATTAAAATTTTAACAATGCCTTATTTCCTTAGCCATTAATTTCCTTATCCCTTATCTCCTTTTCCTTCTCTTTTTATAACAGCTAGTAATCTCTCCCTTCAAAATAAAAATAAACACGGGTGCTCCACTGAGACAAAGTTATAACAAACAGGTCAAAATCTAAACGACCATTGGGGCCAGATAATAAAGTCACCTCTTCCCAAAATATAAGTTTTGTATTTTATTATTTTTTCGTGACAAAAAAATTATTTAACTCGATGGATTGGTATAGTCATTAGACACCCTATGCTCACAGGTTGTGGGGATGATTTATTTAGTGATAAATTTCGTGTTCAGTTTTCATTGTATACAAAAATCTTTCAAATCATGGTATCACGAATAAGATTAGTTTATGTTTCAAGGTTGGGTGGTAAGGAAAAAAAAAAGTAAAATTATTTATTTTTTAAAATAATTGAGAACCAAAAAAACTATCCTTCCCTACTTTCATCAGGCCTGGTTCAGGTGAATGGGATGCTGATCTAGTTGGTAACAAACTAACAAAATTGTGTGGAATGAAAATAACCCAAAGAATTACCATGTAAATTAACAAAGGGTATTGGGAGTGTATTTTTAATTGTCCCCAGCAAATAATGTACGGAGGTGTGTGGAACTCCCTTTGGAAAATAAAGATGCCAAGTAATAAAGTAATTGAAGATTTTCATTTGGAGACTCCTGCACAATGTTTTAACTGTGAGAAGCTATTTATTGAAACGTGACATCTCTATCGGTGATGAGAAAATTATGCATCTGAAGCTTTATGCCCATTCTCTATTAAGATCTTGGATCGGATCACAGCTCGCGACTCATTTAAAGACTGGTAGGAAAGAAGTGCATTTGGAATATCTTCCTATGGTTCTTATGGATAAATTGTAAAGACTTAGGTTATTTTGAATGAAAGTTGGCAACGTATTTTTGGAAGTTTCATTATAAATTTTTTAATTTTAAAATATAAAAATAAAGAAGGAATTTTTTATTTATTATAGGAGTATAAATATTTTTTAATTAACTATCCATGTTTTTAAACAAGAAGGACTGGGTTTTAGAGGAGCAAATTAGAAAAGTAGAAGGGTTGAATCTATGTATGATTTCCTCAAAGTGTTTAAGTCCCTGATTTTTAGTTTTTTTTTTTTTTTTTTGGCCCTTTGTACAATTAAAGTGACCTTGGGTAGAGGAAGCCTTTTCTTGTCCGTACAAGTTGTGGTAGCCTAGCTTGATTCATTCATTGTGTGAGGCTGTCTCCTTCTTTTTTAAGAATCAAATTATTTTAATTATATAATCAAAGTTATCAAATATTAATGTTTGGCTATTGTGTTTATCTATGATGTTACGAACTTCATTCAATAAAAAATTTAAATCGTATGATATAAATATTTTATTAAATAATATTAATAATTTAATATATCATATTAAAGCATAATTTTATTAATAAAAAATAATTCATTATCAACGCATAATAATCTTGATATAATGCAACATGTTTTAATGCAAGAAACGTACTAAATTGTAATCGCAGTTGCATTTGCAATTTTGTTGTGTTTTTTATATTGTAAGAGACTGATACCATTATAATTGTAGTTGTATTGTAATCATGGACATTTAAAAAAATTTGATATTATGGTGAAAATTGTGTTCACACTATTTATTAAAATCATAAATATAGGATTACCATGTCTAATTTAATAGATTTTAAAAGGCTTATATCTAATAATGTTGGTCTCTATAATTTTATTATCGAATAAATTTGATCTCTCAAAAAATTTATTACACATTTAATACTTCATATTTTTAACAATTAGCAATTCCACACGTCATTAGTTTGTTGTCCTTTTTTAAAGAATTTTTTTACATGACATCTAAATGAAAATGTGATAACATGCTAATATGATTGATGATGAGATAATTCGTCACATATGTGAATGTATTGATGTAGCAATAAAAAACAAAATATGATGAGATAATCCGTTACATATGTCAATGTGATGATGTACAACAAAAACCCAAATTTGAACTATTAATGTCATCAATATAGATAATAAATTGTCACATTATCTATTAATATGTCAACTTTATATCATTACTTAAATTCCATATTATTAATTTGCACTAAAAAAATTGACGACAAATTAATTGTGAACCAAAATTGTTAAATCCTAAAAACATCGAAATTTTTTTAAGAACTAAAACTGTACCATAATAAAAGTATATGGATGAAAAGTAATTTAAGCCAATTGAAATAATTTAAACTTTTAAATTTTTTGTCAGCATATAACTTTTTTAGTATTTTACGGATAAACGAAAATCCATTCAAACAAAAATCTAACAACTCTTATCTTTAGAAAAACAATTTTTTTTTTTTTACTTCAATGACATTTTTTTAAAAATAGTTAGAGAGAAGGTTAAATAATAATAAAACACTTATTTTTAATTTGTTTAAAGTGATAAAAATGAAGTAAAAAGTAAACGATGTTAACCCGAACACGATGTTGAATGTGAATTTGGACTAGGTTCACTCTTTATACTAAAGTATAATAATCTGAAGCCGTTAAGGTTGAAACTTGAAAGCACCTTTTCGGCCTATAAAAGCAGAGCACCTTTCATTCACTTCACTTCTTACAGATCACGAACACGAAGTCTCATTTACTTTGATCTCCAAAAATTGTTCAGAAACCCAAGAATCAAATCAAAATTGGGTTTCATTTCTCTCTTTCTCTCCCAATCACACTGAGAGAACCTGCTAGCTAGGCTTGGTTACTTCAACCCCTTTCTGCTTTTCTTCACTTTTTCTGTTTTGTGACTTCTGTGAGTTTGTCCACACATTCCAACATTAAAAAAAATTGGTCCAAGTTCATTTATATATGCAATATCTGGTTCAACAGTAAAAGGGTCTTTAAATTTTATTTATATTATAGTATCAGAGTAGCCTCTGAAGAAGTCCGAATCAAGAGAAAGAAAAACAAAGGCCAACTTGGAATACCAAATCCTCAATTTTGAGTGAGTGAGTTCATTCTTTCTTCCTTCTCCTTCTCTCTGTTCTTTCCCTGCTTTTGCGGCTTCTCGCCGCCTTTGCCGTTCGGTTCTGCCTTTTTCTGCGCCAATTGGTGGCGCGCATTAAAGCGGTGCTCCTTTTATTTTATAGAAAAAATATATATTTTGCACAGTTTTCAAGCTCCATTCATCATCAACAACAACAACAAAAGCAAGTCTGTAACTTAACTTCATTCACTATCTCATTGCATTTATAGCTTCCTTTGCCATTTCCATGGATAAAGAATTCTTAGGCATATTAACATGATTTAACACATCTCTGCCACTGACTCTGCTGAACAGCATTCAATAATAACAAAGACCATTTCTTTGGTTTTTGAAGATAGAGTCATAGAGAGATAAAGGGGTTGCTTAAATTTTTCAGCTTTTGGAGAAAGAGACATCACTCACTCACCACCGAGGTTAGTGGAAAGTGTGATAGATATCTGCATTACTGTTTCTTTTGGGCGTGTGAAACATGTAATTGTAAACACAAAATGGCCACTTTTTTTCTCTTTGTAGTTTTCCTATTCTCTCTTTTTGTGTGGTGGGATTTGTTGTTTTTTTGTGAAAAGGCTGCAAAGGAATTTTCAGTTATCTGGATCTGGGGTGGTGTGGTGTATGGTTTTTCTTCTTGGCTTTCGTTTTCTGGGGTAGTGTTTGATCTCTCTCTTTTTGTTTTGTCTCATTAAGTTTACTTTTTTCATGTGTTTCAGATCCATTTTTTTGGAGACAGTTGAAGAAAAAAAAAATGGAAACAATGTTGCCTCATAACCAAGCAGAGGAAGCAATAGTTACAACAAGCCTTAACGAGACAGAGAGTGAAGTTGGTATAAGGGAAGAAGAGAAGGAGTTGCAACAACAAGACCACTCCATGTTCAACATCAAGAGCTTCCTCTGGCATGGTGGCTCTGTGTGGGACGCATGGTTCAGCTGTGCTTCAAATCAAGTAAAATCAAAATCAACTAAAAAATAAATAAAAACTTCATAAAAAAATAGAAATCACTTTTTTTTTTTAAACTTCTATTATGTCTAATGAATCGGTGTTTTAGGTGGCTCAAGTGCTTTTGACACTGCCCTATTCTTTCTCTCAACTGGGCATGCTATCAGGAATCTTGCTTCAGATTTTCTATGGAATCTTGGGAAGTTGGACAGCGTATCTAATCAGTGTCCTCTACATGGAGTACCGTACCAGAAAGGAAAAAGAAAATGTCAGTTTCAAGAACCATGTCATTCAGGTATTCTCATTCTGCCAAATCTATTTCTCACAATGTCTAAGGTTCTAAATTGTCTTCATAGTTTCATCGCAATCTTCGATATTGCGAGAAATTACAGATAAATGCAGTCGATATGGCTGTTTACATTCACAGTCAAAATTACAGTTGCAGACCGATTTTTAAAACTTAGGATAAGACCTTATTAGAAGTATATAGGACTATTTCACAATGATCAACGGTGTGTTTGAATTAGCAATGAAATCACTTTGAACAGAAAAATTGCGTGTTTCAATGCAAAAATTTCAAAGCAACTGTTTTCATCTGAAAGTTGGTTGGCCTTGGATTCAACTATTAATTTCTAAACACACTAAATAGTCTAAGTTGAAACTCACTGCACTGGATTTCATTTATTTTAGTGGTTTGAAGTGCTTGATGGGTTGCTGGGTCCGTATTGGAAAGCAGTGGGGTTAGCCTTCAACTGTACTTTCCTCCTCTTTGGATCTGTGATTCAGCTTATAGCATGTGCAAGGTAAAGACCCTTTCTTAATTTCTGCAAAAAAATAAAATAAAAATCGAGGCAATCTTGTATAGGTTTGTTCTGATTACACAAAATCATTTGCACTCTTTTTGGTTCCTGTTGCAAAAACAGTAACATCTACTACATAAATGACCACTTGGATAAACGAACCTGGACTTATATCTTTGGAGCTTGCTGTGCCACCTCTGTGTTCATACCCTCCTTTCACAATTACCGTATTTGGTCTTTTCTGGGACTTGGAATGACCACTTACACTGCTTGGTACTTGGCTATTGCTGCTCTTATTCATGGCCAGGTAAATCGGTAATTCTGAACCATAATTTTATAAGTCTATGTAAAATCTAAAATATTATTAGAGTTTATCAATAGTATTATGACAATCCAATCATAAATCCTAGTTGATATGATTATTGGAGAAGTTATTATAAAAATTAACTAATTTATCATATTTTATGGATTGTGATAGTTGATATGATTATTGGAGAAGTTATTATAAAAATTAACTAATTTATCATATTTTATGGATTGTGATTGATTGATGTGTAAAATTGTTTTAGGACAAGTGTATAATTTATTTTTTCATGTTATTATATAGACTTTTATTAAAAGTTTATATTAGTGTCACATCACATCAATGAATAAGATAATTTAGGCTTCTTAAACATACTTTACATCATGTGTATAAATTAGATTCTAATTTTATTTGTGTTTGAATACATCATTGTATGCTAAGATAAGACTTTTGGTGTATGTGAAAATATTATGGCAGGCAGAAAATGTGACACACACGGGTCCAACAAAGCTAGTGCTGTACTTCACAGGAGCCACCAACATACTGTACACGTTTGGTGGACATGCAGTTACTGTGTAAGTTACCCCTTTGGAATAAATGGTCTAATTATTAACACCTAACCTAGAGACAGAAGTATAAGTATAATTATGATAAGTGATGATATAATACATGAAAATATAATAAATATAAAATATATGATATGTGAAAGTTTCTAAATATTGTCACTTTCACTTTTACCCTTTTCTTCATCCATGCCTCGTTATTCTCTTTCACTCGTTTCTTCACAGCTTCTCTAGCGGCTTTTTGCCGGTCATTTTGGTTTTCAAGAGCTTGGGACAAAATGATGCAAAATCACCTTTTGGGAAAGCTTTGTCCATTCCTCCCTCTATATCTTGGAAGAAATATTATTAGAAAGGAAGAGATACTACTACTAATACTAGATTATAAAATTAAATTTAAAAATGTGTATTGTGAGCTACATGTCATTAGGCTCCAAGAATCACTATAGGTTCCAAGTTACACACTTACATGTCATCATTGTCTTTCAATCATAACATTTGTTTCTTTATTCTTCTTTTATGGTTAATCACAGGGTTTATAAAAGACAATGATGTCCTATTTAACTAATGAGACATAGTGTAAGAACTCTTGGAGTACAAGTGTGAGTTAAAGTCTCACATCATGGTTGCTCGTGTGAATGGTCTTTGCTTTGCTGCTTTTGTCCTTCATTAAATCCAATTATCTAAAGCCTTTAAACTTTGTAGAAGTAAAAATTTACAGCCACGGAAAAAAAAAGATATATTAATTGTTCACTCAAAAAATTTATACTTTTCTTATTTTATATTATATTATTTTCTGTATAATATTTGTGCAAAAATATACTTTCTAAACAAAATTAATTTGATGGGGTGGCTCACATTGTCCTTTTGTCTGCACACCCAGCAGTCTAGTAAAACAAAGTGGCAATGGAGCCAAGAGAGTCACAACCTACTTTTATTTATTTACCCGTTTTTAGAAATTCCAATGTCCATATTATTATTATGATTATTCCTTGATCCTTGAGTTGAGTGTAAAGTATTGAAGAAAGGGTAACAAATGTTGCAGAGAGATTATGCACGCTATGTGGAAGCCACAGAAGTTCAAGTACGTATACTTGCTGGCCACTTTGTACGTTTTCACTCTAACGATTCCTTCTGCTGCTGCCGTTTACTGGGCTTTTGGTGATGAACTTCTCAATCATTCCAATGCATTCTCTCTCCTCCCCAAAAATCGGTTTCGTGATGCTGCTGTAATCCTCATGCTCATTCACCAGGTAAATATTTCTATTGTTCATGCATTTTTTGTATTTTGGTACATAATGTGACCATTTTAATTCAAGAGTCCTAAAGAGTCTCTTTAATGAGAGATGATAAGTGGATTTCTTAAGAGAAGAAATTGTTTCTTCAAAGAACCCCATCATTAGAGAAAGTCTATGTAACATTGTGGGTTTCTTCAGCAGAAGAAAAATTTCTTATTTAAGAAATCGTTTTTTAATAATTAAAATTTATTATTTTTCCATCAACTAGCATCAACCCAGCATAAAAAAGAGGAAACAAAAATATAAAGTTTAAATTTCTTGAAATTTCTTATCATTAGAACAAGATTATGTAGGAATATCTTAAGAATGACATATCAATGTGGGATCATGAAAACAACTTTACATCTGCTAAGAAACCCACTTGCATTAGAGATACCCTAAGTTATAAATGCTAGTATTTTTGTTGTTTTAATTAAAAGGGTAAATTGATGCACAAATGAAGCTATAAATAAATCCTTTGATACCATTTTACTTTATCAGCTGTTACTTATTAGAATTTGATATTAAATGCTTATTTGGATTGTATTAATTAATAGATTCTTATACAACTTGTCATATAGTAAATAGAAAACAAAAAACTAGTCACATTTCAATTCAAGAGTCTAAGTCATAGCAACTAGTATTTTTGTCGTTTTTATTTAAATGGGTAAAATAATGCACGATTAAAATAACACTATAAATAAGTCCTCTGATATTATTTTACTTTTTATTCGTTGTTACGTACTAGAAAATAATATTAAATGCTTATTTGGATTGTAATAACCAATAGGTACTTTATATAACTTCTCATGATTATAAAAAAGATGTACTACCAAATAAAATAGAAAAAAAAACTAGTCATGTAATCCTTGTAGCATTCACCCATGTAGTATTGTTGTTTTTTTTTTCACGGGAATCAAAGATTTTGTTAGGAAATTTACAATAACTTACATATTTTATTTAATTAATTGAGTTAAACCCCTTTAATGTATTTGCTATTTTTATTTAAGCGGGTAAAATAATGCACACAAGTTTTATTTTTTATTTCTTTAGATAAATCAAATTAGTATATATATATATATATATATATATATATATATATAAATGAAATGTAGTCACTAACAGAGTATAAGGAATACCCCTGTAGTGTTCAGAACAAAAAACAAGTAACATTAAAATCCCAACATGGTTATACTATATTTAACATTAGGATATGTAAATATTAAATAATGCACAAGTAAATGACGCGATAGATAAATCTGACATTACTAGCTCTGAAATTATGGATAAGTAAATCTAACTAATTTTATTTCATTTAATGCTATTATTTTTAAAATATTTTTATTTAATTTTCATTCTATTTTTAATAACTTCTTTTTATTCATGATAGATCCATGATAATAAGTTAAACGAAAGATATTTTAGAAATAATGTTATTTTTTATTTAAGATTAAAAAAATTAAATAATATTAACTAATTTTCTTAATTAATATAAAATTAATTATTTAGTTATTTTTGTTTATGAGTCGAGAGGGATTTTTATCAGTAGTTACTACTACCTAGAAAACTAGTATTACACGCTTATTTATAATCTGTCATGTATAAGAGTAAATATAAAACAAAAATCTTGTCACGTAAAGCCTTGTTGCAATAAATGTTCATTTAAACGGTGATAAAAGTTTCATTAATTTTGGTGAATGTCAGAGCATAAAATTGGATCATAGACTTTTGGGTGTAATTAAACAATTCCATAACCCCCAAAGCAAAGAACAATAATGACAACTGTTCTTTTTACCCGGCATATATAATGAATAAAGTATGTGTTTTAATCTACTATGAAGTACTACCACGTAGCTTGATCACGAAAATATGGTTTTGAAAACCCAATTACAGTTTCGTGTATATACTTAATTTGTGCACCAAAGTCAAATATTTCATTTTGCAGTGTTTTTAGTGCCAGAAAAAAGCAAGTATGATTTTTTGGGTAATGTTATATTCATACAGTACATTCCAAATCAATTTTGTGTCGGGTTTTTCCAATGTATGTGAAATTACATTAATCTTTGTATATATTCACATGCATAAAATATCAAAATCACTTTGCATTAACTATGTTGTCCAAAACCACTAGTCAAAAGTGGCAAAACACAGCAAATAATAAATGCCTTGGTTCCCCCCCTTATGATGATTTTGTTAAATAATTGAAGAAAAAGAAAGTAAACATTTGAGTATGGATGAAAATAGAGAAATTCTAACTAACTCCAAAGATTGAATTGGGGGTGCATGCAGTTCATCACATTCGGTTTTGCTAGTACTCCACTGTACTTTGTCTGGGAGAAGGTAATTGGGATGCATGACACAAAAAGCATTTGCATAAGGGCACTAGCAAGGTTGCCAGTGGTGATACCCATATGGTTCTTGGCCATAATCTTCCCTTTCTTTGGGCCCATAAACTCTGCAGTTGGAGCTCTTCTGGTTAGTTTCACAGTCTACATCATTCCCGCCACAGCTCATATGCTCACTTACAGAAAAGCCTCAGCCAGACAGGTATAAATCATTCAATATTTTTTGTACACTTCTATGGCTTCTAAGTTCTAACTCACCTTAATTACATCATAGGGTATGTTAGAGTATAGTGACACTTGCATCATAGGCTGTTTCTTCATGAAGTCCATGCTAACTACATAAAGGTGAACTTAGAGATTAATTTATAAAGCATAAACACTTTAGTTTTATGCCAGGTAACCAGTGTCCTAATGGTATTGATTAAAAAAAATAATTAAAAGAAAAAAAGATTTTATTGAAAATTATATGAAAATATGCATTTAAAAATTATAGGGGAACACATTTTTATGCCTACCAACAAATTCTTTCCTCTTTTAGCATTTGTCATTACACAAACATCTAACACTGATTTGATCATGTTATCTTATTCATTAATACGATGTGACAATATGATAAATCTAATTGAATATAGGTGTAAAAATATTTTATAATGATAGTGTATGAAATTTAACTATGAAGAAAAACAAAAGTTTGATAATTAGTTAATAATTTGATGAAAGGTTAGGACACTAGTGAAGAAAAAGTGGTTAACATATATATGTGAAAACAGTATTTAAGACTGTAAGATATATTGAATACTCTTTAACTAGTATTAAATTAATTAACTATTTTGAATGTGTTCGTGGCATTATTGTAAATATCTGAATCAAATAAAGGGTATGAGTGGCATAGTGCATTTCATGGACATCCGCGTTTAGATGGGGACTTCGTATCCCACTATTATATTAAAGTGACCTGTGCACGCAGTCTAAGAGAGAGAGAGAAACACATATGGAATGGGCGAGAGAGCAGAAAATGCACAAAAGCATTTAAGGCTTGAATTTGGAAACATTAGGAGAAGAATTGAGGACTGGTGGAAGATCATTTTCGTTCAGTTATTTGCAACAGTCAAGAATATCGTACTATGCCTCTCTTGAGCTGGCGAAGTTGATTGATATCTTAATTTCTCCCAATAATTCAAATTAGGCCAACATTAGTGGAAAAGTTTAGAAGATAAACTCATAGATACATAAACCTGCTTATGTTAGTCATATTGTCTAATTCTTATTATACTATATGAAAATAATTTCTATACTATCCACTAATTATAAATTGTTATATATAATAAGCTTATTAATTTTATAATAACTATTTTAAAAATGGTACCAACAATAATTTTTTATTGATTGATAGCTTAAAGTTATAAGCTGACCTACATAACCATTAGACTCATGTTCATTTTGACATCATTATTGTTCCTATTTTGGGAGTTTTGGAAATAATGCAATGGAAGTATAAGTAGGGGCCTCCATAGTACTCCTCAATAATGTGACATAATTTGCTTTGTTTTGTAGAATGCTGCTGAGAAGCCTCCTTTCTTTATGCCAAGCTGGACTGCAATGTATGTCTTCAATGCATTCATTGTGGTGTGGGTTTTGGTGGTTGGGTTTGGGTTTGGAGGATGGGCCAGCATGACCAACTTCGTTAAGCAAATTGACACATTTGGGCTCTTTGCCAAGTGCTACCAATGCAAGCCCCCAACTCCACCACCCATGGCAGCAGCACCACCTCCTCATGCCCATCATCATCACTGAGTAACACACTCACTCATGACTCACCACTTCAACATCATAATACAGTTCAGCTGAAATCATAGTTTCATTAATATTTTGTATCATACATGGGGAATCTTAGTAACACTCCCCCTTAATTTGATGTGTGCTGGTTGTGTTTTGTTGCAATTTTCTTTTTCTTTTTTTTTCTTTCTCTTGTCACACTATATAGGTTTTCTTTTTCTTTTTCCCTTTAAGATTAGTTGATTAAAATTTTAAAAATAGTTTGTTCACTGGGTATGATTCCTTTGCTATAAATGCATCGGCTAATTAAATTACGTATGTTTTGGTAACTTCCCCCATTTTTTTTTTTTTTTTGTTTTGGTTTGGAATTCGATAGAATGAGACCTTGTTTCAAATTTCTTTGTGTGTTCATAGATTCTATCTAATTATTACTTTGCATATTTCCAAAATATGCCCACTTTAATCTCACTTTAATTCAATCTTATAAATAGAGCGTGGACCCGTTGAATGTTCACATGGGATGCATGTGCGTTCTTATGCTTCTCTGCCTCATGTGCGAACGATATTGAGTGTTTAATATTATTTATTTATATTATGAGAACTGTGTGTTCATAATTTATAATGCATGAACTTCTGCCTTAGCAGCCGAACACCCATATTTTCGTGTCATTTGATTTGTCTATTTTTTGTCTCCTTTTATATTGTAATTTTTGAAGGAATGTGTGAGTGAGCGCATTAGAGACTTGGGTTGGAAAAATACTTGACTAGATACCCAAAGAAAGGGGGATTTTGTGGATCTTGCTTTACCTGCGGATGGAGCTACTTGACTGTCCAAGTCCTACAACACACTTGATCCCTAATCTGATAATGGATTGTGAGAAACTAACTTCAGATTATAAAGTAGAATACTTTCAATTGATAATTAGAAAGTCAACAGTCAAGATTATATGCACATTCATAATAAATTATGTTACGCATGAATTAATATATCAACTATTAATTTTTATTAATGACTAAAATTACTTACTTTAAAGAGGTCAAAATGGTATTCACAATAAGTATAACATGGTTGGTAATATGCATCTCTTTAGTTAATGAAAAAACCTACCACTAATTTGTTGACCTTTTAATTCTTTTTTCTAATAGAGTTTTAGTAGTGTTTACTTGGGTACGAGATTATAAAGTATAATAGTAGTTGTAATTTCAATTGTATTATGATTAAAGAGGATTTGACTCTTTTAAAGTAAAGGTCAAAATAACTAAACTCAATTGTTGATAGCAAAATTAACTATTGATATTTTAATATATGTATAATTTGTTATACACTGGTACATGTAATATGTGAATTTTTTCCCAAAAAATACAAAT
>PYAF01003491.1:174586-192447 GCA_007407185.1 Glycine tomentella | reverse complement strand
ATCAATAACGGTCCTCAACCGTTAGAATGAAAGAAAACTCTATTCTTTTCCATTAAAATCTCTATGTTCTCTATCTTAGGGTTATCAGAGCTAACCACCTTATAGGCGATTCACAGACCCTCAACAGGATCTATCTTGGTCCAACCAAGACCTTAGAGTCCCCCTAGACTCTGCATAAGTTCAATTCAATGATCTCCTATGTCATATATCAACAATTTCCCAACATGACTAAAACAAATATATCAACACATTTTTACCGTTTATTTGTCCTTCTGAATAACTTTTGTAAAGGCACTTAGGCTCATAACTATCATAACACCGTCCATTTCATCAACATTCTTCCTACTCATACATATCTCAGGGTCAAAATCAAACTTCATCAAAAATCATGTTTCAAAGTTTAATATTCATCAGAACAACCTCTTGAGCATACTTTTCTAAAGAACCCAAGCCTAATTCCAGCCCTATCACAAAGTGGTCACTATTCATGCCAAGAACAATTTCACAAATCAAACGGTAAAACTTGAGTTTCTTACCTCTAAATCGACAAGAGAGGCTAAAGAACAACTTTTCCAAGCTTGAACGTTCTTAAAACGCCTTCTTTTCTCCTCAGAATCAAACTTTGTGAATTTCCCCTAGAGAACTGGATCTCTCTGTTTGATGGTTTTTAGAGAAAAGTGATGATGGAATCTAGCTCATTGAGTAGTTCCTTTCAACTTTCATCTTGGGTGTGAAGGGTTTTGGTCAACGGTTGAGTGTTTAAGAAGCTCCTCTAGTTCATCAATGGCAGAAGCAGGAAAAAAAGAAAAAGGAACGAGAGAGAGAAAGAGAGGCTGTTATACCTATCATAATACACAATCACATTGACTGATGATGAAGCCATGGTTTAAGGTTTACAATTAGGATTTAGGGTATAGGATTACAGTTTAGGGTATAGGGTTGAAAAAAGGTTTCTGATTGAGGAGATGGATCAGACTGTGTACCTAACTGCAGACCATATTTATAATGTTTAACGGCTTGTCAAATACATTTCAAAAAGAACGGTCAAGATCCCATCGACAAAATCAATGGCCCAGATATCACCGATTGCAACAACAAATGTTCAACGACCAAGATTCCACCGACAAAATCAACAGCGTGGATATCATCCAATGACCTGTGTTATCATTAGATTTTTCCTATATATACAATGCATGTATTGTCATCATATAGAAGAATCAAACAATGTAATGAATTGTTTACCCACTGTTTCTCTTATACAAATATCCCGTATACTTGTTTTCCTTTTAGCCATTGCAATTGTCATTTTTTTAATACTTCCATACTTTTAAGCAAGTGCAAATTCATAGGATTTTTCACATTTTTCTCTCTCTCTTAGTAGTAGAAGGAAGTGTAGGCTTTATTGTTGTAGCTAGGTCTATTTCTAACCCAAATGTTACTTTTTTTTTAATGTTTCTATCTCATCATCATTTTCTTTATCACATTTAGGTATGCATCATTTACAACTTTCTTTTTCTTACACATTCCTTGATTCTAAGCTTGATTTTAGTTAGGAATTTTAAACTATTGCCAACAATTCCCTTCACCCTCATTTGTTGTCTCTTGGATTTAGTTGTTTCATTTGTTGTAGTCTTGCCACAAAAATCTCATTTGATAGAATGTTTTGTTAATGTCCTTAAAGGAATTCCACCCAATCCAAATCAAGGTTGTCACTTGTAGGTTTGACTAAAGTAGTTGAACTAGTTGATGAAGCATTGATATAAGGAATTGATTGACTTGATGGTTTAGAGCAACATCAATTGTTCTGCTATCACAAAAAATACCAATTCGCAATTGCAAATTTGGTCTTTGTGCTATGCAAGAGAGTGTAGCATCACAAATTAGAAGAAGCAAGAAAAATAACCATAATTTCACCACAAATCAAGTAGGTCATGTTCTTTACTGATCGCAATGTTGAAGCAACATTGAAAATCAAAACTTATACTTTTTTACCATTTCCACTCCTCATTTCTTTTCACCATGGCATTATTTTAACCACCAAGTTAACAATCATTTTTTAGGAATATTGCTTTGTCAATCAATTCAACTGCATTAGCCAAGCCTATAGATGACAAACTTGATATGGATTGAGAGTGGAATTTCCTAATGAACATTAACAATAAAAAGGCTATCACATGTGATTTTTGGGAAAAAGACTATAAGTAGTAGAATATTAAAGTTGAGAAGCACCAAATGGGGGTGAAGAGAAATGTTAGTACATGTCTAAGAATCTTACCTGTAATCAAGATCAAAATCAAGGAAGCTTGTGAGAGAAAAAAAAAAAAAAGGTTCTAAGTGATGCATGATTGAATAGATGAAGGATGAAGACAATGATAAGGTATAAGCATTGTACGAATTTTTCAACATTTGGACAAGAACAATAGTTACAACATCAAGTTCCACTTTTGCTTTTGTTACTAAGAGATATAATGTGAAAAACCCTACGGATTTTCACATGCTTAAAAGTCCAAAAATATCAAACAAAGTGATAGTTGTTATGGCTAAAAGGCAAACAATCACAAGGGATGCTTGTATTAAAAAAGCAAGGACTAAAGCTAATTGTTACATTGTTCAATTGTTCTATAGGAATGGAATTCTTTTTAATATTGCATGACATTCTAAAAGTTTTAAGATGGTGATTGAAGTTGTTGGAAGTTACGGTCTGCACTTGAATCCTCCAAGCTACCATGTGTTGAAGGTCCCAATTATTTGAAAATGGATCAGAGATCACAGAAGAAGCGCTCATGCCACACTAGAAAAACTAACTCAATATGCATGCTTTATTGTGTCTAGTGCATGAACGGTCAATTGTCCAAGTGGGACAAGTTTATAAGAAGCGTTAATGATTTTGGGTATACGAGGACGCAATTGAAGTTGTTTAAACTCTTAAACTCTTTTGTTGAAGAGATGGAGATCAAAATGTTGTCCAAGTTATAATCAACAAAGGTAGCAACTATGTCTTAGAGGCTAGGAATATTATTGTTAATTGTTACATTTTTTTTCTATTGTTTTATGTGATAATTGGTTACTAATTTAGTTTATTTAATTTGGTCTTGGATAAATTAGAAAGCAAGAGGAAAAGAATCTTTTGGAGTCCATCTGACACACATCATGTGGAATTCATGTTAAAAGACATTGGTGAAATTCAATGAGTCAAAAAGGCAATAAGAAGAGGAAAATTTCTTGTCAACTTCATCTACAACCATTCTTTGGCCTTTAACACAATAAGGAAGTTTAATAAATCTGCGTTTGAAGTGGCTTTATGTTAATTACACCTCAATTCTCTTTCCATGTTCACACTCAAAGCAACACTGTATCACTTCTAGTTTTTCATAGTGACAACATAAAATTGATTAGAAGTGGAGTGACAAGGTTTGCTACAACATTCCTCATCCTTCAAAGGTTGCATAAAAGAACCTTAGAAGAATGTTCACCTCGAAGGCGTGGTTGAAAGCAAGACTACAAAAAAGTACAAGCTAGGGAATTAGGGGCATATGATATTGTTCTTATGGTAGCATTTTGATATGATGTTGTCTATGTTCTCAAGGCAACATGGCCTCTTGTGCAAGTTCTAGGGCCAATTGATGCCGAGAAAAACCAACAATGAGTTATACATATGAAACAATGGATAAGGCTATGGAAGCTATTGAGTTGAAGGCGTATCATGATATACTTTAGCTATCATTAATAAATAAAAAAGTGAGTGTCATCTCCATCATTTCTTGGATGTAGCAAACCATTTCCTTAACTTTCAACACTTTTGCAATGACCTAAGCATGGAACTATATGATGTCTCTATTTAGATCATATGTTGAAGTTTCATATCAGTGTATCAACCCAACAAAATGTCATTTCTTTCATGGAAATATGTCTTAAGCTCGAATAGTATTTATTAGAGATGTGCTGGGCTATTCTACAAGTTCACTCCCTTTAATTTATCTTGGAGTTCCTATCTTTGTAGGAAAATTGAGACACCGCCATCTTCAACCAATTGTTGATAAAATCAAAGCAAAGTAAGCGACTTGGCAAGGGATGCTATTATCCTTAATGGGGAGAGTTCAACTAATAAAATCTACAATTCAAGGTATGCTTTTGCATAGTTTTTTTTTGTCTATGCTTGGCCTTCTAGGTTATTAAAAGACTTGGATAGCTGCATTAGAAATGTCGTATGGTTGGGAGATATGGTTAAGAGAAACCTGGTCACGATTGTCTGATTTGCCTTTAGCTTTTGGTGGTTTAGGTATTCGATAGTTGAGTGAAGCAACGATGTTGAGGCTATGCTGGCAAATGCATACATCTCAAGGAAGTTGGACCTTGATGGCCAGCACGAGATTCGTGCACAATAGATTCCAAGGTCCGTCCACTATTTGGCCGGGTATGAAGTCTTGGGAGGCTATTATCAGGGAGAATGCATCCTGGAATATTGGGGATGGGCAAAGTGTTTCTTTCTGGCAGGACAAGTGGTTATCTTCTCCCATTTTGGATCTAGCGAGTATTCCTGAAGAATTGCATCATAGTTTAAGTGCTCTGGTCTGTGATTTTATTGTGGAAGGTCAATGGAATCTTCCACTTTATTTTCAAACCAAGCATCTTGATATTTGTACAACTAAAAGAAAAGTTCATATTCATGTTGTACCAAAATAAGATAAACTTTTCCGGGCCCCATCGACTTTAATAGGGAGAGATCTCTTTTAAGGAACCTTTTTTATTCATTCAGGGACACTAACCATCTTCAAATTGGACAAAGTTAATCTGGAGATCTTGCAGACCCCCTCTCGATCTTTTCTTTTTTGGTGTATTATCATGGATAAAATGCCTACCGAAGAGAATTTACATAGACATGACTGCCTCATAGTATCTACGTGCTCACATTGTGGAAAAGATTATGAATCAACCCAACATTTATTTTTTCATTGCCCATTGTTCAATTATGGAGCTGGCTTAATGATGTTTTCTGAGTGAATTTGGATTTCTACACTCCATTGTCGTTGTTATCCATTTGCAATCGTACTTGGAGCTGTCGTGCTACTGATGTAATTAATTGCAGCCATAATAAACATGTGGTTTATCTGGCATAGTTGAAATAGATTACAGTTTGATAATATAGTGGAATTTTTTCATTATTTAAAAAGCAAAGTTATTATTGCAGTGTCCCCATTTGGTAATCACACTTCGTCCACCATGTTCTCATCTATGGAGGAGCTTGTTATGTTAAAGGCTTTTAGAGTTGCGAGCCCTGCACCCAAAGCTCTGGTTATTAAGCAAGTTCTCTGGTCTAGGGAACTCAGATGGTGCAGCCCGAGGTTACTTTGGCCTTGCAGCTAGTGGTAGTATCTTCCGCAATTCCAACGGTAGTTTTCCTGGTGGTTTTTCCATGGTTTTAGGGGTCTCTTCTTCCTTCAGTGCTGAACTTGTTTCTGCTATGCAGATTATTGACATTGCATGGGATAGGCAGTGGCATTCGTTATGGTTGGAAACTGACTCCTCTTTGGTAGTTCATGCTTTGCAACATTCTAATTTGCTTCCTTGGCATTTGCATAACCAATGGGAAAACTGTTTAGCTAGGACTCGTGGCATGCAATTCATGGTGACTCACATCTATAGAGAAGGTAACAACTGTATAGATCGTTTGACCAATTTTGGATTCAATGACTGCTAGAAATCATATTTTAAAATGAAAAATTAAAATCCAACTTTTGACAACAAATTTCCAATCTGTTATTCCCATTTGACCCACACCCACAGGAGGGATATATTTTTTTTTTTTCAAAATTCAAGGACTAAAAAAATTAAATTTGGAAAATGAAAAACAAAAACCCCTCAAATTTAGGAACTGAAACAATAATTAAACCAACATAATGTTATGCCAATTTTTATGCAACTTATTTTTCCTTTCACATACATCTAAATTTTTGAAGTTTAAGATTTATTTGATGGCTAAAGGTAGAAAGAAAGGTTGTTGATTTTAATCTTCCCACTAACCAAAATTAATAATTAACATTTATCGATAACAAAAAAAAAAACATATACCTTATAACTTTAACTTTTTATGCATATATAATTTGATGTATATTATATATTTCATTCATTATATGACTTCCGCTTTCCGCAATTTTCCACAATCCGCTATTGGCACATTAGTTGTGACTATTTTGTTTTTTACAGTTGGTCTTTTCTACTTTACATTATGTCTTTACTCTGTCTCTAAATAGGTAAAGATGCTTCAAGTTAATCATATTTAACAAATAATTAATCTAGTTCGACAACACTCAGCTCCGGGACGTCACAGCTACAATGTTACCGCCGTGACATCTTCAACTCTGAAACAATCATAATAATAAAATAGTTAGTTGCATCACTTAAACTTTATAATTAGGCCAACAATATCATAGATAGACCACACATCCAAACAATAACATTGAATAGAATCCAGAATGAAAATTATATTTCCTGATTATCAAAATGCAAATTTTATGAATATGAACTAATTTCTAATTTGTTTAAACAATAGAGGTATGCTTCAGCATC
Source organism: Glycine tomentella (assembly GCA_007407185.1). Classification (NCBI taxonomy): domain Eukaryota; kingdom Viridiplantae; phylum Streptophyta; class Magnoliopsida; order Fabales; family Fabaceae; genus Glycine; species Glycine tomentella. Next base: position 185,880 of record PYAF01003491.1, on the reverse strand, counting down.
ACAATAGGAGCCAAGATCCCCTCTACGTTGGCACCGCAACCTCTATTGATCCTCCTCTGCCTCACACCGAAGAATTTATTAACAATTAAGGATGAACAAAACACTTGGGGGACCAAACCAAACACAAATCTATATGTAGGTTATCACTGTCTATACCTAAGAAGATCCTGTGATATGAACGACACTGGTAATTCCCACAAAAAAAAAAAAACACAATTTCTATTATGACACAAATATAATTTATATTATAACCCCAAAATCTCAATCCAATAAAATTGTGAATGGATCCTTAGGCATAAACTAAAAATACCATTAAGTTTTCTCATATTCATTCTCATTTTAACTGCTAGAAATATTATAAAAAAAAGTACAGTCCTAAGCCTCTTAGGTAACAACTTAAGCTTTTAGGAGAATTGATCTTTAACATGGTACTAAAGCCTCCGCGACCTGGATATGATTTTGATCCTTTCCCCTTCCATTATTCAAAGCTAAATAAAATCTCTAACACATGGTAAAGTAGGTCCTACGAATTAACATGCTTAAGCCTTAACGGCACTTATGTGAAGGGGTGTGCTAAGAATACAAAAATCGTTTTTGAGTCTACACCTTAAACAAATAAGCTTTTAAGATAATTTGTCTTTAACAGTAACTTCCATGGAAGAACTTAGACTTTAACAGAGCTCAGCATGTTTGAATATCAAAGGCAAGACTGAAAAAACAGATGCTAAACGAACCTCTGGTAAATGTACAAACCTCTAATAGAAGATTGGGAGTTGATCTCACCCCAATCAGGATTCAGGATCATCTACTAAGTAAGTTACTGACACTCATAAGGAATTTGCACTTTTGAGTAACGTGGAAGGGGTTAACGGTGGTGGTGGGAGATGGTGGGGGTTAAGGAAGCGTTTGGGGATCATAGCAACTTGTACTTCGTTGTTCTGTGTAAGTAAATAGGATTTGCACTTTTGCTAGTTTGAGAGTTGAACTGGAAAGGGGGACTTAGGGGAGGGCTGTGATTCCGAGCCAGGGAAATGACTTTTTATGTATAGAATGGCACATTTTTTCTTTCTAAAACAACAATTTTAGTCCTTTTTAATTTTTAATCTGTTATTTTAGTTTTTCATTTTTCACTATTTGAGTGCTTTAACTTTTTTAAAAAAAATCTTAAATTTTGGTTATTTTTTAATTTTGGGTATTTTTATTTTTATTTTTAGTCCTAAATATTTATTTAAGATACTATCATAAAATAATTTTATTAATGAAAATAAAAATATATGCAAAATTATGAAATTTCTATTATATGGAGACTAAAATAGTGAAAAAAATAAAGGAAGAAAAATCATGAATTCAATAATTGAAAAGGACCTAAATTACAATTCAACTTATAATCAGTACAGATAATTATCGCGTAAACAATTAACATATACATTTTAATCCCCCTAAAAAAAACATATTACATTTTAATTAGAAAATGAGTAATCAACAGTGAGGATCAACACAAATAGTCAAATGTTTTACTCATAGGGTATACAAAATAAAAAAATATTATAAATTTATTTTCTATATTTTTAACATATTTTGTATGAAAAAAAATACTATGCACTAAATTTTATATTGTCGTGTAATCATAACCTATCGTTGGTAAGTTTATTAATTTTTATAAAATTACCTTAAAGTCATGCAAAAGATGATTGAATGTGAATGTAGAATTAGTTTAAATTTCAATGCATCTTTTGAGTTCCAGTAAATTCGTTAAGGCACATCATTCGAGACACAAGCAAGAAAGATGATGCTTCTCCAAAGTGAGGTGGGGTGCAAATGGATGATGTCATTCACAATCCAAAGTTCCAAGCACAGCTTTATTGGATCTCCATTAAACTTATTTTGTATTTATATTATTAATTAGGCTTTTGGGAGACCGCGTAGCCTGCATTTGTTTTGGCATATAAGTAGCAACTAACAACTTTATTATGCCATTTGTCTTCTTGAAATAAACTATTTGTGAATACTATGTGGATGGATTTGGATCATTTGTTCAGCTGCCTAAGTTATCTACAGAATGTTTGTTAGCATTTGGGAGGATTTGATCTCCCTCCCTTCAAACATACATCATCCCTTCTAGTAACTCCCAAGTGTCCAATACAAGTTTTTGCTCAATTTTGTCTTGTCCTATGTCCATTCGTGCACCAAATGTTAAGTTCTGCCGGCTTCATAATTCATTTCTAATAATTTTGTCCATTGTGTTACTGTTGTCCCTTCTTTATAAAATCAAAAGAACTATATCTTGGAAATTTATTTACATCACACATATTATTAGAATCATTATACACAAAATGCTATCTGAAATTACTGAGGAAATCGATGAAGATACCCACTGGTTTATCAACACAGAAGAACAGAAGGAAAAGATCAGAAAGATTATTCAGTACCAAAAATCTCTATATAGGTCACCATCTTCTTTGTCATCTTCAGCTGCATCCTCATCATCCTTCTCCTTATCCCACAAATCAAGCACTTTGTTGGAGTTGATGAAAGGAGGAAGCACATCCATGAGGAGATTATTTGACATGGAGCACACAAGTTTAGCAACCCATTTTGACTCTTACAGTGGCTCACCTATAATCAAGTCCATATCTTTGTGGGAAAGTGATTCTGAGCGTGAATTTCAGGATCCTTGGGACATGATCAAGCAAATTGGATCCACCCCTTTTGTTGGAACTGAGAGAGAAAGTGAGTTAGCCTCAAAGGGTACTTACGTGGATCGAGATTTTGGCTCTCATAATAGAAATGATAAAAGTGGCAAGCGCAAATTGACTAGGAAAAAGTCCTTTAGGAGATTGCCAGGATTTGTTTTGTGGAGATGTGGAAGATTTAGATTCCCTTTGAGATTTAGACGGCTTAAAGTTAGAATTCGGGGTAGAATATTCAGATAGAGCAATCCAATTGGCATTGAATTTTGAACATCTTTGAAAATTTGGAATGATCAGGTAGATAAAATATTATTGTCTTGAAAGAGTATTCCTTTACAACTTGCTGAGCTATGTCATTTACATCAAGTGTTCCTAATACAATGAGAAGAAGAATGAAAAAAAAAAAAAAAAACATTGGTTGTGGAGAGAAACTCAAAGCTTGGTTGGTGAAGTGAAGCCTACATCAAGTTTTTGCAAGTGACACAATGATCAGATATAAGTCTTGCCATGACACTTCCTTCAATCTTCAATCTCTTACTTTCTTTGCTCCATAGATGCACCCCATAAGCCTCACCACTAAGCTGAAGCAGTTTGGCTTCAACCCATTTTGATTCACCTCTAGTTTTGGGCTTCATAAAGAGACCACCAATCTTTTTCCAATCTGCTGGATAAAAGGCCATAGGAGGCAAGATTGTGAAGTTGAAGCCTGGCCTTTCCCCTAGTCTCTCAACCACCCTGGAAACAAGGTAGGGACCATTTTGCCCCCACCTATTGCCATCAAAAGTCAACACAAATTCATCAATGAATCTGAGAAGAAGTGGAATATTCATGTCAAATATCAGAACTGCATTTTTTAGTCTAGTCCAGTGCTTATTCCCAGCATCCATGCTTTGTGCTCCAATTAAATTCCTCACCAAAGATAAAGGTTTCAAGACTACAACATCTATGTCTAGGTAGACACCACCATATTTGTACAAAACTGCAAGTCTCATAAAGTTTGATAGATTCTGAAAGAAAGAAATCTGACCAGGGTCCTTCTTCCCTTTCTTCAACTCATTCAACCATGCTTCAGCTGGAGTTCCCTTGAAGAGAAATTGCAAGTGTGGGGTCACTGCCTGAACTCCGAAGCCCCCCGTCCCACATCAAGAATTGGCTTCAGGATCCTATAGCCATGGATTGCGTCCAAAGTCCTTGATAGAATCACCAAGCATGCCTTGGGGTGCACCTTGAAAAGATTCTATAGACAACAATTCTCTTGCTCCAAATGAGCCTGCAGGGGACTCCCAGTCATGAAAATTTGAGACTCGCATTCCTGGCCGAAAAATCCCAGAACCCGAGCATGGAATTGCCTGATCAATTCATCTGAATTGAGAATCTTGAACTCTCGAAACTTCCCTCTAAACCAAGCAATTCTCTCTTCTTCAGTGGCATTAAGTGGAGCAACTAGTACTCCATGATTTCTGTTACCAACTCCTCCATTCTCATCTTTCATGGAAGGTAAAGGGTATGTGAGAGAATCAAAGTTGACCTTATCCCTTCTCCATTTCTGTGTTGCAACACTTCTACTAGTGCTCCTTTATTTGCAGCAGGGTGTAGGGAATCGTGGTAGATAAGAACATCACAAAGGTTGAGAAAAATTATGTCTGAGAATGTGATAAGAGAGAATATAGATATCTTGGCACGTTTGTGATCAAACATTTTGTTACAAGATCAAGTTCTCCTTCTCTTTGTGGTGAGAGTGGAAATTGGAAAGAACTTATGCAGAAGCAACGTAATAGCCGTTGGACGTTGAATAGAAGGAAAGTTTTTAGATTCTCATGCATCTTAAATTGAAAAACTAAATTTTCCATGTTTAGTATGCATTTATTAAAAAGAGATTTTGAAAAAATTATGATTTTCAAGAATCAATTTTAGTCTATTTTTCTGCAAAAATTTTCTCGTTGGAATCCAACTTTCCCGAATTAAAGGAAAGTTTTAATTATCTAAAAATGACTATATTAATGATTATTTGGAAACACTTCCTATTATTATTATTATTATTATTATTATTATTATTATTATTATTATTATTATTATTATTATTATTATTATTTAATTAAGTTTTGTGGAAGGTGTCGTCTGAGGGTCGTTGTTTCAAGCATTCAAAGTGTTGAGGTGAATGTCAAATTTGGACAACTCGAAAGCCGCCGAAGATGTACATTATGGTATATGGTATATATAAAACTATAAAGTTTACCAAATATTATTACGTGGCAGAGGATTATTGCGATTGTATCTAGTACGTAATTGTGGTAGCAAGTATATAGAAGACTTATATTAAATAGTGCATAAGAATTTTATCTTATCCTATGATTTCTTCTGGTTGATTGGGAGATAATTTGGAAATAACCGTACAAAATATCCTATTTATTAATTTTTATTTGGGGTCGATTATGCTTTAGGATGCAAGCGGTGATGATGATATCTTCCATTAAAAAGGAAAAAAAAAAATGTATGTTTTGTTGGTTGGAGATTCCCCTATGAACAAGCTTCAATATCGATAGGAACATGTTTTGTTACTGTAATTACAAGAAGATCCATTATTTTCTATTGATTTACTCTTTAGGCCTTATGCAATAAGTAGAAGCAATCCTGTGGACTGTTTTACTGAAGCTATCACCGGCTACAATTAGAGAATTATAGACTTCATCTGTAATAGTTTTTACCTTTTATTAACATGTGATGTTGTAACATGTTAGTTTCATAAATCAATCCAATTTAATAAAAACTAAAAAATTTGACCCAAAAATTAAAAACAAAATGAACCCAACCAATTTATTTTAATATTAAAAATTGATTCAATGCAAATAAAAATTTTATATATGTATATAGTTTTATTCATAAATTTATAATATCATTTATGTTTATATTTTTATTTCTTATATATCTACAAAATTATCACATAGTAACTTATATCTATAAAATTAACACATGTAATTTTTTTTATTACTTATTTGAGTTAAGATACATAAATATAATTATCAAGTTGCATAAATATTAGATACTATCTGTAGGTTTATTATCATAAAATTAAAGTTAGAATTGAAGGAATATACGAGATTAACGGATAAGGGTCACCCTTAAGCTTTTCCTTGATGACGACGTAAGATTTATCATTGTGGCACATTTAAATAAATGTTATTTGATTTAATGAATAAAGGGCATAAAAATAATTGGTTACAAAAGAAAATTATTAAAGGATAATTGTTAATAAAATAATTATCTTAAACTTATTAAAAAGACAACTGTTATTAAAAGATAATTGTTTTTCTTGTTTTCTTATAAAAAGAGAGATATATAGAAAATTGAATACTACCATTGTCTGCCAATGAGAGTTGTATCCAATCCCTATCAAAGAAGATACAAGAAAAGAAAGGGTCAAGACTCTGAGAAAACATTCTGTCATTAAAGGATTTTTCCCAAAAAATCTACGAAAGCATTCTACCAATAAAGATCTTCCGCAATTATGGATAAATGTATGTTTATGTGAAACTCATGAATTCTAAAGATCCTTTTTCATGTTCTTGATGTGATTGTTATTGAACATGAAATTATAAATAGAATAATGTTTACATGTGGTATCAGAGCATGGTTTAAGAATTTGTGATTTTTCATTATTAAGTTTTTGTTATTAAAACGATAAAGTATTATGGTAGATTTTGAATCTTAATTTCATGCTTGTTGCGAATATTATTGATCGAATAATGTTGATAGAATAATATCACAGAATTGTTATTTTTCACTTGGTATGTATTATGTTCCAATGGATATCATGATAAATCTCTTATGGTCTTTTCAAACAAAGACACATTATGTTGGTGATGAAAAGTAAATAATAATGATTGATCACCTTATTGCTCTCCCTAATTAAAAATTGTATCAATGCATATTTAAAATTATATTTGATAAAGTTATATGCGTTGCTGCATTGTGATTGAATGACTATATATTTTGTTGACATTGAAAATTAATTATGATGTTAGGATGTGTTTAAATGTTGTTAAAATCCTATAATTTTAACATATTTTTGTACTTTATGAGGTGTTTATATCTTAGGATTAAAAGTAAGGTGAATTTGTTAGTCATCAAAGTGGCCAAATTCTTAATGAATTGATTAGTTTCAAACATTATGATTATGTTTCAATTACCATAACTGTGATGCTATGAATGGTATAAAATTATAGTTTATGTTGTGGTATATTGAAGTTTATTATTATGGGACAGTTAAGGATCAACCCAAAGGATGATTATTTGTCGTCATAATAAATAAACATGAATGTTGACATAATAGATTCACGACTAGTTCTATTTATATATCAAAAGATAGTAAGTAATCCTAGTTAGTATATGTATTATTGTCAAATTATGAAAAATAAAATTTATTAGCATCATTATAGCTTAATGTTGTGTATTAATGGATCCCCAAAGGTGAACATTAGTATGCATTTTATGATGTATGAATATGTGAATTATGTTAGTATGTGACATATATGATTCAAAGCAATAAGTTTTCAAATTTTATACTTTGCAATACTTGTTGCTACATATTCGTTTTTCTCAACCATTACAGTTTTCAATGGACTAAACTTCTCTGAATGGAAAGAGCAAATTGAATTTTACCTTGGGGTAATGGATTTGGATTTGGCTCTTAGAGAAGAGAAACCTATTGTTATTATTGATGCAAGCACTGAGTATGAAAGAGTCTGTTTTAAGAACTGGGAAAGATCAAATAGATTGAGTCTGATGTATAGGAGAATGAACATTGCAAGCAACATTAAGTCAACTCTTCCGCAAACTAAAAGTGCTAAAGAAATAACAAAACTTGTGGAAGAGTACTCCTAAATTGCTGACAAGTCTCTTGCTGGGACACTAATGAGTACACTGACCACCATGAAATTTGATGGTTCACTTATTATGCATGAGCATGTTATTGAAATGATAAACATTGCAGCAAGATTGAAATCATTGGGAATGGTTGTGGATGAGAATTTTCTGGTGCAGTTCATATTGAACTCATTACTGTCTGAATATGGTCCTTTCCAAATGAACTATAATACCATGAAAGACAAATGAAATGTGCATGAATTGCACAGTATGTTAGTTCAAGAGGAAACCAGAATTAAGAATCAGGGAATTCATTCCATCAATTATGTCAAACATCAAGAAGCTAAAAAGAAAAGTTGTAAGAAACATGAGAAGAATGGAAGAGAACCATTAAAGATCAATCAGGCCTCCTCTTTTCAATCCACAAGAAGGAACCTAATGGAAACAGATGTAATTTCTGCGATAAGGCTGGGCACTTCTCAAAGGATTGTCCAAAACGTAAGGTTTGGTTTGAAAAGAAAGGTATGCTTTATGCTTGAGTATGTTATGAATCAAACCTTACTGAAGTTTAGGATAATAATTGGTGGATTGATTTTGGATGTACAACTCATGTTTCTAGAAGTAGTTTCAGTTTGTACTAGCACAATCATTTGATTGGCAATGGTACCTTATGTAATGGATTATACTATTATGTCTTGATAATCTTTATACTGAAACGCTTATGACTCTACACATAATGTTGGTACTAAACGTACCTTAATGAATGAATGTTTTGCTTACTTGTGGCATAAACGATTGAGACACATTTCCAAAGAAAGAATTGTAAGATTGGTAAAGAATGAAATCCTTCCAGATTTAGATTTTACTGATCTAAATGTTTGTGTGAATTGTATCAAAGGTAAACAACCAAAACACACAAAGAAAGGAGCCACAAGAAGCACTCAGCTTCTTGAAATTATACACACTGATGTATGTGGTCCGTTTGATGTTAATACTTTCAATAAAGAAAAATATTTTATCACCTTCATTAATGATTATTCACGTTATGGTTATGTCTATTTGCTACATGATAAGTCTCAAGCTGCAAATGCTTTGGAGATTTATATTAATGAAGTTGAAAGCCAAATAGATAGAAAAGTGAAAATTGTCAGATCTGATACGGGTGGTGAATATTATGAAATGTATGATGAAAGTGGACAACATCTGGGCCCATTTACTAAATTCCTGGAAAAGCGTGGTATTTGTGCTCAATACACAATGCCCGGTACACCACAACAAAATGGTGCTTCAGAAAGGCGTAATAGGACCTTGTTGGATATGGTTAGGAGTATGTTAAGTAATTCTTCTTTACTCGTTTCATTGTGGACTTATGCTCTAAAAACTGCCATGTACGTATTGAATAGGGTTCCCAGTAAGTTAGTCCTAAAGACTCATTTTGAACTTTGGACTGGAAGGAAACCTAGTTTAAGACACCTACATGTTTGGGGTTGTCAGGCATAAATTAGATACTACAACCCACAAGAAAAGAAACTGGATGCAAGGACAATCGGTGGTTATTTCATTGGTTATCCAGAAAAATCGAAAGGGTAAAGATTTTACTGTCCTTATCATATTACGAGGATCATTGAATCTGAAAATGCTAGGTTCATTGAGAATGATGAAGTTAGTGGGAGTCAAATACCACATAAAGTGGATATTCATGAAGTGAGAATACAAGTTCAATTGACTTGTAACTCTAGTAAAGTTGTTGTTCCTCATGTTATTCAACCGATTAATAAGAATGAAGAACAAAAAATGAATGATCCCATTACTCATGATGAAACTTGCCAATGAACCCATTGTAGAAGAACCACTACAAATAGCATTAAGAAGATCTGAAAGGGAAAGAAGATATGTTATTTCTAATGACTATGTGGTATATCTACAAGAGTCTGAATTTGACTTGGATATAAAAGATGATCCAGTGACGTTTTCACAAGCCGTGAATAGTGAAGATGGTGACAAGTGGTTAAATGCCATGAACGATGAGTTAAAATCTATGGAACAGAATGAGGTTTGGGACCTTATTGAGTTACCAGAAGGATGTAAGAGAGTTGGATGTAAATGGGTCTTTAAGACCAAACGTGACTCTCATGGTAACTTAGAAAGGTACAAGGCTAGACTAGTTGCAAAGGGATTCACTCAAAAAGATGGCATTGACTATAAAGAAACATTTTCACCAGTTTCAAGAAGGGATTCTCTAAGAATCATTATGGCATTGGTGGTTCATTATGATCTAGAGTTACTCAAGATGGATGTGAAAACTGTCTTTCTAAATGGGAATTTAGAGGAAGATGTGTACATGAACCAATCAATGAGGTTCATAGAAAAGGGTAAAGAGCACATGGTGTGCAAACTTAAGAAATCAATATACGTACTTAAATAAGCTTCAAGACAATGGTACCTTAAGTTCATTGATACCGTTGTTTCCTTTGGATTTAAAAAAAACATTGTTGATCAGTGTATATATCTAAAGGTCAGTGGGAGTAAGTTTATATTACTGATTCTGTATGTTGATGATATTTTGCTTGCAACTAATGATCTTAGTCTTTTAAATGAGACTAAGAAGTTTCTCTCTAGTAACTTTGAAATGAAAGATATGGGTGAGGCATCCTATGTGATTGTGACAGAAATATTCCGTGATAGATCACAAGGATTGTTGGGTTTGTCTCAGAAAGTATACATTAATAAAGTTTTAGAGAGACTTGGAATGCAAAACTGCTCATCGTCTCCAGTACCAATTCAAAAAGGAGACAAGTTTAGTATCATGCAATGTCCTAAGAATGAATTGGAACGAAAAGAAATGGAAGCAATTATATATGCATCACTTGTTGGGAGCCTAATGTATGCTCAGACTTGTATGAGACCATATATTAGCTTTGCAGTTAGAATGTTGAAAAGATACCAGAGAAATTCTGGTATGGATTATTAGAAAACTGCAAAGAAAGTTCTGAGATATTTGCAAGGCACTAAAGGTCACATGCTTACTTATAGGAGGTCTAGTATCCTTTATATCATGGAAAAGTGTGAAACAGTCAGTAATTGTTGCATCCACTATGAAAGCTGAATTTGTGGCATGCTTTGAGGCCATGGTTCAGGCTAAATGGTTGCAGAACTTTATTTCAGGGCTTGAATTGGTCGACAGTATTGATAGGCCGCTGAAAATTTATTGTGATAATTCTACAGCAGTCTTCTTTTCTAAAAACGATAAGTATTCAAAAGGTGCTAAGCATATGGAATTGAAATACTTTGCCGTTAAAGAAGAGGTTCAGAAACGTGGAGTGTCTATAGAGCATGTTAGCACTAATTTTATGTTAGCTGGTCCCTTGACGAAGGGATTACCACCCAAGACATTTATTTGTCATGTATGTAGTATGGGTATTATGTCAGCTAATGAATGTTGATCATTATTGTAATTATTGACTATTGACACTCTGAATTCAATGATGTTTAAGTTTCTGAAAATTATCCTGTTTTCAAATTTATGTATACATGCATATATGAATGATTATTTTGAAAAACAGGATTTGTCCCTAATGAAGACATAATAGTATTATTGTGGGACATTATGATGTAAACTTCCATTAAAGTATCATATTAGGAAGAAGAGCTAATATAGTAGTACATGGAAGGAACTATGCCGATTTGATAGCATATAACCGCCATGACTCTTATTGGTTTTATTTCTGATCATGATTTATG
>PYAF01003491.1:139305-165208 GCA_007407185.1 Glycine tomentella | reverse complement strand
CTCGCCCATCTGCGTGTTGGGACCCTTGCCTTTTTGTCACCAAATCCGGGTGAAGACCTGGCGCCTTGCCTTTCGGCATGGACCCTAGCATCTTTTTCACTACATCCCGGGGACGATGTAGCGCCTTGCCTTGTGGCGAGGACCCTAGCTCTTTTTTCGATACATCCGGGGTCCGATGTAACGCGTCGCTATGAAGGGACAAATTGGTCTTCCATAAATATAATTTATTGTCAAATTAATCTTTAAACATTATAACTTAATGATAAAATGATCTTACAAATTTAATAATAGGACCAATTTATCATATTTTTTACACATTATAAACTAATTTTTATTTTTCATTTTTCATAGACCAATTTAATATGCCTCCCACACTTTCAAAGACGAAAATGGATCCTTTGTTTTCACATCAACTAAACAAATGAAAATGCATCATTAGCATTTTGTCTTCTCTTTTGTTTTCCGCTTGTCCAAACAGACCATCTATGTTCAGTTGTGAGTTGCATCCAAAGTTTTCAGAAATGGTTTGTGATCGCAATTTTGATAGCAATATCAAGGTTTTTGAGTTCTCTATGACCACATCATGATTTGAATTGTGGCCACATAGGCCATATTTGTTTGCAGTTTTTGGAAATATTAAGGATTGTGATGAAACCGCAATTGTGGTCACAATTTAAAACCTTGGTTTATGAAATAATAACAACTCAGTTACAAATGCTGCAGAATATGGAATGGGTGGCCACCCTTCAGCACTGGGAGATATTTACAGTTATGGGATACTATTACTTGAGATTTTCACAGGAAAAAGACCAACTCATGAGATGTTTGAAGGTGTCAGCATGGGAATTCACCAGCTTACAGCCATGTCTTTACCAAACCATGCCATGGAAATAATTGACCCATTATTGCTCCCTAAGCAAGAATTTGATGATAGAAATGAAGTTTCCACAGAGGAGGAAGCAATATTGAGGGAGAATGAACCTGAAGTATTAGAGGGTTGCTTGGTTTCAGTGTTGCAAATAGGAGTGTCATGCTCAGCAACTTCACCACGTGAAAGGGTGCCTATGACTGAGGTCGTCAACAAACTTCATGCAATTAAAAGCTCTTATTTAATACTAAATCAGTTCAAATAGAATGAATAGGGTGAAAATGGAAAAAGGGAAGAAGGAAAAGCATAGTGCCAAGTACGTTGTATGGACGCAAAAATTGTGGTACCTATAGGTGATTTGTGTAGTTAGGTATACCTTTCTCGCCTTTTGGCAAGATAAAGTCTATGTAATTGGGTGTTTCTTCACTTTTTACATTATTATTGTAAGAGTTGTTTTAAAGAAATTCCAAAATTCAATGTGAATTTTGTGTATGTGTTTGAACACTCATTGTTGACGCAAAAAATCACATCCCAATTAATGAAAAGAAAAAACGTGAAAGCTACAAAGCAAAGCTTCAGGAGAGACGTGGTTATTCACGTTAGAGACGTGTAACCAAGCACAACATGCATAGGTGATACAAGCAATTATTGAGAGAATTCTTTACCTAGGAAAATTTTGTAATTAAAATATTAAAGGAGATAGGAAATGATATTGAGATGAATCCAAAATTGTAGAAAATTACAAATAATAAAGAGAACAGTTAAATAATAACTGAGATTGGTGTCTTCCATAACTTATGACCAATTTATTTAAACTTATTTATTGAAATAAAAATGTATCTTAATAAAATATTTTTTTTTTATTTTTAGCATGTTCGTCTAAACTGTTTTTACTTAAAAAAGTAATCTTTTGCTTATTCTAATAAACATATCCTATTTGCTTCTTAAAAGAACACTTGCATATTTATTTTAAAATTGTTCTTTTAAAGTTTAAACAAACTCACCCTTTAAAAACCTCTTTTTGTAGTAGTGAGGTGAAATCTCATATATCTCGATCAAGTGTGAAGACTAATCTCTTGAATTATGATATTCATCAATTTATCCACAAATCAGGATGAGAACATAAAATTCTTTAAATTGTTAATACATCAACCATTTTTTCTTTAGTTTATAACTTTGTATGCATTACACAATATAGATATTTATTTGTATTTAATTATAACTATGGTTTATAATAATAAGTATTTTTAAATTTATAATAATTTTTTAAAATATATAAATTATATTTTAATTTATAATGAATAATTTAAATTGATATATAAGCTTATTTTGAAATTGAAATGGACAAGTGGTTAAGAAATCAAGAATGCACATATATATTTTTTTATCAAATTCAAGAATTCATATAAATATAAAAGAGGGTAGTTTGAGATGATTGAGAGTGATATTTTTTGTTAGGTGCTAATTGAGAGAGTGAAGAAAGTCATAACTTTATTATGCACATTAGAGGTTCTAAAATATAGTATAGGAATAGATGGCAAAAGAACTTAAATAATATTTTTTTAAAATATTTACGAATAAGGGGTTGTTTCCAAAATATTTACAGAAATGGGGCAGTGTAACATGTCTGGATTAGGCATGTTACAACTTCCCCATTTCTATAAATGTGCCCCCCATGCCTAATCTAGGCATGTTACAACTGCCTCATTTCTATAAATGTGCCCCCCCCTCACCATTTCCTCATTTCCACCATCTCTCTAGAAGTGCTCTGCCTTCTCTCTAGAGTTTTTTCGTGGATATTTTGTGCAGTGAAGCTCTGCTGAATTGTGAAGTTTTTCAGAAAAAATCCTGCGAACAAGTAAGTGGATTTAATTTTTTGCCTCTCTTACAATATTTTTAGTCATGTTGTTATTATTTAGTTATTTATATTGTTAGTGATGCATGTACTTATTTTTTAGCAAAATAGATGTTAGGTTACTTAATAATTGTTTTAGTTTAGGGTTTAGGATTTATGTTTTAGAAAAATGTTAGGATGATGTTAATTTGTTAGTGACATAAATTTATGTAGATAGAAAATTGTTTAGGTGTTTGGTATTGTAGTGTTTGGATAAAATGATTAGAATTTAGAATTTAGGGTTAATGTGTAGTTATTGTATGAGGGTTAAATTATTAGGGTTTAGGGTTGGGATTTATGATACTGGTATGAGGGTTTGTGGTTTATGGTTTACGGTTTTGGTGGGCATGGGTACCTCGGTTTGAGGGATTAGGGTTTGTTGGGTATGGTTAGGTTGTGTTTAGGGTATGGTCATGGGACGATAGTTTGTGGTTAAGGGTTTAGGGTTTGGTGGGCATGGGACGTGACGTTTGGGCTAGGGTTGGGGTAGGGTTAGGTTTCATGGTCATGTGACGATGGTGTGCGGTTAAGGGTTTAGGGTTTGGTGGGCCAGGTATGTGACGATTGGGCTAGGGTTGGGTTAGGGTTGGTTTCATGGTTCTGGTTGCATGGTTTAGGGTTTGGTTCAGGGTTCGGGGTGCAGTGATTAGGGTTTATGGTTTTAGGCAAAATTATTAAAACCGGTTTGGACCACTGACTGAATGACCCACTACCTCGACCTGGTCAATGACCTCACCGGTTTTCACAACTATGGTCTTAGGTTTTGGTTTTAGGGTTTAGTGTTTAGAAATTTGTTGTTTTAATGATTTGTGAATTGTACATAATTGTTAACATGGATTTTTATTTTTGGTGTATGAAGTTACTGATAACATGGCCGATTTATCTGGATCTGATTCGTTGCACTCTGTATCAGATCATAAGGCTGAGCCGATGGATCCGACATCTTATGTGGTTCCTACCCCGTACAAGTGGGGCGCTTTGCGTAGGCGTACTCAGCGCACCCATGTTTCACAAGTTGTGTGGAACGAGGGCAAAGTACGACTACTAAAGACTCGACGTGGCAAGCTGTCGGGGGGGCCAACATATGACAATATTCCTCAAGTCGTTTCTGATATGCTGCGCGACGCTGGCTTTCTTCATGTCGCACGCATGCGACATATTTAGGTATGCAACACCTCATATTAGTAATCAAATTTTGTTTAACGATAACTATACTTGTCAATTGATCAATGATATTGTTTTAGATTGATGTTGGGCTAATTAGTGCTCTGGTTGAGCGATGGAGGCCAGAGACCCATACGTTCCACATGCCACATGGAGAGATGACTATCACGTTACAAGATGTGGCTGGTATTTTGGGATTGTCCAAGGTTGGCAATGTCGTCACCGGAGTGACTTTTTCCGATTGGGCAGAGGTCATTGGGACGTTTTCGGTCAAGAACCTGACGACGAAACGGAGCTGACCGGTGGATATCTACGACTGACTTGCTTCGATAAGCATTTTGTTAATGTGACGCGGTTTGCAAAGGCGCACATTGCCCGCTTTATTGGTGCACGGCTGCTCAGCGATCGATTTGGAGGTAGCGTGATGGTAGCACGCTATATCCCTTTGTTGGCTGGGGATTTCCCAGAGATTGGAGGATACAGCTGGGCTTCAGCGGTCCTTGCACATTTGTTTAGACAGATGTGTGAGTGTACAGATGCATCTAGAAATGACATTAGTGGATGTCATATGCTGCTTCAGACGTGGGCGTGACTGAGATTTCCACCAATTGCTCCATGTATTCCGCAGCCGGACCCACATTTTCATTTTGGACATCGGTATGTGTGACTATATGTTCATTTGATCACAGTTTTAACAATTAAGCCCTACATTGTTTAATGTTAGTTATTTTGTTAACAGATTTAATGGGCTACCCCGGCTTAGTCCGCACGAGGTGGTCTACTACAGGACGACCTTCGATGCCCTCACTCGGGACAACGTATGTATAGTGATTGTTTAGTAATTGTAAGTTTGCATTTGTGGTACATGTGATTACATAAAACAAGCTAACCTTTTTTTTATGTGCAGGTGGTCTGGGAACCATAACGGGACTATCATTTCGTTGGTGCATCTGACCATGAGCGATTGTTGTAGATGGTATCAGCGCCTATTATCTGCTTTCACACAGTTGAAGCTTCCCAGCCGGATAGATGCATGCGGTAATTTGGGAGGGATCAGCCAATCCCACGTCTTGCCATGAAGCTTAAGGGTGTGCACGACTTTTCACTGTGCGGTAAACGAGAAGAAAATTGGATTCGTAAGCTCAGACCGTTTATTAGGCGCTGGCATCATAGGGAAGAGCACATCGACCTCCCCCCCACCCCAATCCAGGGTTTAATGTCACCAAACCATGAGTACATGGTTTGATACAGGGAAAATGGGAAGCGGTTTATCACCAAGGAGGGTGCCAAGATGGGTCGTAGTGTAAGTTTTGTTTTGATGAATATTTTTTTGTTATTTACATTAATTATCATAACTGACATAGTTGACACTGATGTTTATATATTTGAATTTGAATTTATAGGTCGATGGGATAGAGATGCTCTACTTCGTGACACTTAGGCAGAATAGAGTGACGTTCGACTTTGATTGGGCCAATCAGGAGTTAGGTCGCTTAATGTCTGTCTTCACACAAAGTTGTCAGGTGGTCGAGGCTGGACCACAAGCTCCCGAGACGCAGTTTAAGGAGGAGCCACAATTGTCTATTCAAGTTGGTCGTCGCAGAAGAGAGGAACATGGTCTAGAGCGTCGACAGAGACCTATTCAACAGGTGTCTGAGCCCATTGTTGGTCCTGGGCCTGCCGCCCCGGATTGTTATAGGCCTCCAGTTATGTCATCGACATATGGGAGTCAGGTCTTTTATCATGATCCTACTAAGCATATTGGGTCCTACTATTACGCGAACGCACAGACGCAGGGCCAATCTGCAGATGTTGGCTTTGGGGATGTGCCCGCTGGTTGGATGCATACCAATGTGGAGCAGATGCTCATGGATTTTGATTTGGCCACAACAGGTTGTGGGAGTTGGGCAACAGATGCACCATACGTGCCCAAATCTGCTGAGCATCCTATGCCATTATATACAGAGCAAGGCAGACCCGGCCGAGGCAAGCAGTTCTCACCGACCTCGAAGACGAAGGCAACTTGATCGACAAGCGCGTCATGTGATGTGGCCACCACCGTCTTAGATTTAGTCGGTTGCTTGTATCATTTATTTTAATGATGTGTAGTGTAACTATTATATAGGTAACATTTGTTTGTGCCATTTAATTTTTTTTAATGATGCTCATTCTAAATATTATTTAGCTTATAATTACCGTGAAATGCACGAATTCATGTGAATCCCATTTTTTATGCAAAGAACAGTAAACTCATAGGTCTGAAGTAAAAAACAAAACAGAACTTTCATTTGTAATAAGAACGAAAATGTAAAACAACATATTCAGTGCACATTTCTCATTCCATCTGGATGTCCGATTTGCTAAAAATAGCTAAAATTTCGATTGGACAAAAACGTTTCCAGTAGTTCGATTCTGCTATGATCTTCAACACGTCTTCGTCGCTTGTCAACTCTTTTATGTGATTTCGATTGTGGTGTTTGAATATTGTGCATGGCTTGGATGTCGAAAAAACAATTTTCTCACCACCTGTGACATGTGAATCCCATCAGGGGGAAATCCAACCGGCGCAACTTCCTTGATGATAGCCTTCAGTCTTTCCATGGTGCATGCAGAAGGAATTTGAAATTGAATTGGGTTTGTTCCAGTAAAGGCATAACCCACAAAACCGGCTCCTCGGGGTATGTTCCACTTTCCGTTGAAATATAGCATTGCATCATGCGTTGGAACGATTGTGGATTGAAGTAGGTTGAGTATGCCATCGGGTGTTCTGTGGATGGCACATAAAATTTCAATTGGCCCAGCACTCTACATATTGTCACTGCACCTTAACATTCTGCAAACATCGTCATCATTTGTGAGTGCCACAGAAGTAAAAAATAGTTCTAACCTGCATGCAGGGATGGTTGTCGATAGCAGATGTTGTCAACAACATGGTCATCACGAAGAACAAGGGTTTGCTACATCCTACTCTTCAGGGTTTGAAATGAACAGTCATCAGGAACTCGCATTGGAATTGGAGTTGCACATTGGAAACAAACCCCTGTTTCGTCGTGCTTCGTTGATCCATTCGGATAAATGAACGCTAACTTTGAATTACCAATGTTCTGACTGCTGGTTTCTCCTAGGAATGCCATCATATGCACATTGAATTTTGAGTGTCGAGCATGTGAGTTATATATGGCTCAATGTCGCCCAACTTGGGCGTGTACAATGAAGGGGTATTTGTTAGGCGTGTTCAGTCACGCCCAACTTGGGCGTGTTGAATGACGCCCAACTTGTGCGTCTTCAATGACACCCAAGTTGTGCGTATCATGTCAAACCTTGTTTGACATCGTGCATTGAACATATTGTTACATCAAATGTATACATTATCAGACAACCAAAAAATTAAACATGATTAGTATTAAAACGTTATAAACAAAAAGTTAATACAAAAATAATATAACGTATCGATTAATGTTGTACATTAACATACAATTAATAAAAAAAACATACAACCACTCAGAAAATCATGAAGTCCCCCCACGACTAGGACAAACTCTCCGGTTGTGCCCAACTTGCTTACAAATGCCACACCTCATACGTCTCTAGGATGTTTCCACTTCGTCCATCTCGTTACGTATCCTAGTGGACCTAGGACGACCTTTGGCACGCAGCATTGAGCTGTCAGGTATGATGACTGGACCGTCACCCGGTGGAATGGCCCGTTCGTTACCTATTGGCTGCCATGGCACTGAATATGCCTGCACCAACATACTTACAAGGAAGACGTCATCCACATACTGAAAAGGATTTTGGGGCACATGTAAAGCAGCAGCTGCGGCATGACTGCATGGGTATTTGAATGCCTTGAATTTCCTACACTGACAAACCGGATTGGCAAGGGACACTGAATATGACTTGTCACACCCATCATCCACCTGAAATAACGTTCGAGCAACGTTATATCTTCGTACATGGTGCCCTGAAGCCAGGGACTGATTACGCCTCATTGCTTCAACCACATTTTTGCAATATCGTTGTGAATGCTGAAGTTGTTCGGCAGCCGCCTCAGCTCTGTCTACAAAATACTAAACCAGTCGGGTGTACGTGTATTTAACAAGAGTTGTGATAGGCATGTTCCTGGCTCCCTTCAACACCCTGTTCACTGATTTAGCCAAGTTTGTTGTCATGTGGCCATATCTTCTCCCCTCTACATCATATGCACATGTCCATTTCTCCTTGGGGATGAAATTGATCCATTCCGCAACCTCAACACTGGTCTCATGAAATCGCGCAAATGCGATGTCAAACTCGACCATAGAGGGTGTATAACCTGTAACATCAAAAAATACATCAACATAATTGTCTTTACAAATTTTTCTAAACCAAAAGTATGATAAATATCAATGCTTTGAGTCACCTAAATTCATGAGGGCCTTCTTCAGTCTTGCATCCTTGAATCTTTGATTAAAATTACTCACAATGTGACGTAGGCAAAACACATGATGCACAAAAGGTGGTTGCCAACCAGGATGACTTTGAACAGCAGATATAATGCTCCGGTGGAGATCTGAAATGAGGCATATATTTTGCATGCGAGTAACGTGGAATCAAATATTAGAAAGGAAGTAATTCCAAGCTTCCAGCGTCTCCCCCTCAACAATGGCAAATGCCAAAGGCACACATTCATTATTCTCATCCTGAGTTGTGGCAACCAACAACTTTCCTTTATATTTGCCATATAAATGAGTCCCATCAACTTGAATGATGGGTTTGCAATAGTTAAATGCCTCACAACACTCTCCAAAAGTCCAAAAAATGCGATGAAACACGCATTTTTCCCGTATCAGTTGATTTGCAACGAAGTAATCATTCGTCTGAATATCAAAATAAGAACATGGTGCAAAACGAAGCATGTGGTTACACCACCTGGGCAAGAATGCATAAGATTCTACCCAGTCCCCATAAACCATTGCCATTGCTTTTTGCTTCGCATACCAAGCCTTTCGATAAGAAACTTTAAATCCATATGTGTTGGTAATCCTCTCCTGAACCAATGAGATTGACACTGATGGATCCTCCTTAATCATTCCTAAATAAACAAAAGTAACAATCACATCAACAACATGCTTTGTCTACAAATATGTTTTCGAAATGCATCACAGTGAATTAAAACATACCAACAACCAGTGCAACAATTACGTCAGAATCAAGTTGTCTGTGACCCTGTGAAATATGATCATTCAAGCAATTGTGTTTTCCACCCCATTTTGAAACAACCCACTTTTCACGGAAAACTGGTTTAATAACCCTAACCCTCCAAGGGTAACCATCAGTATGCGCAACACACTTCATGGAAAACTTGTCAGGCTTGCTCTCAACCACAGTTGCTTCTTAATGCTCCTTCATCAAGTTATGCTTCACTGCTATTTGCGCTTCCTTTTTGGAGTCAAATTCTTGTTTAACAAACAAATCATCCCCTAGTTGCCACGGACCCTGCACTGATCCTGAACTCGAACCAGAACCGCTAAAAGAGTCTTGTTCGGGTGGGTAACTCCAATCAATATATGTATAATGAGGAATTCCTTGTCAGAAAGGAATCGCCCCGGCAGCTGCACATTCAACGTTAGTTTAATTAACGATATCAACTACAAAGCACTAGCAACACAAATTCTTACAAAAAAATGAATCACTTAACGTTTATAAGTATCTATCTAAAAAGTAACTAAAAAGAAATAAACTTAAACCCTAACCCTAAACACCATGTACGCCAGCAGAGACAACCCTAAACCCCAGCCAAAGCATAAACCTAAACCAAACCCTACATCCCAACCAAACCCTAAACTCAACACAAAGCCCTAAACCCCAAACACCATGTACGCCAGCCGACACAACCCTAACCCCTCACCCGAACACCCAAACCCTAAACCCTAGCCAAACCCTAAACCCAACCCCTCAACCCTAGCCAAACCCTAAACCCCAACCAATCCCTAAACCCCAACCAAACCCTAAACTCACCACAAAGCCCTAAACCCAACCAAACCATTCAAACCCTAAACACAATGTACGCCTACCGACACAACCCTAACCCCTCGCCAGAATACCCAAACCCTAAACCCCAACCAAACCCTAAACCTCAACAAAAAGCTCTAAACCCCAACCACCCTCCATAACATTGTACTATCAATCCTAATTCCGAACCCCTAACTATTTAACCCAAACAATAAAGCACAAACACTTCCGGTTAAACAACATATACCTAAACAATTTACTATACAAAACAAAATTCTACCATCCTAATTCTTTTAGTCAACAAACTTAACTAACAAAGTAACATCATTTCATGCACATTCAAAAACATATTAATAAACAATATAAAACAAATTAAATGACAAAACATTCTAATTCACATCCTCAGCTAATTTACCTTGTTCTGGTTGACTAGAACCACCCTCCGCATGATCACGACTCTCAGATGACCCAACATTAACATCTTCCTGATGCATACCAGCATCCTCATCGTCATCCGACGCACTAGCATCCTCCTTAAGAAGCCGATCTTCCATTATGATATTTTCATCATCATCATCCTCTTCATCGTCATCCATGACCCAAGTTGGGTCATGTGAATCCTACTCAGACACGTTTACCTCTTCGCCAACAAAGGATGCCCCTCCAGCAGCATATGATGATGTATGATGTGGAACTGCCTGGATGGGTAAACCAACATCCTCAACTTGTGTAATATCCACGTACAACTCCAAAAAATCTTTCCTTCCCTAGTTGCAAAATTCATTCAGTACCAACTCCACGTCTTCATCATCCATTATTTGAAACCCCATGAACTTCTCGTGTTGCCATAATCTTCTCGTCAGTAAAGTGATACATTGGTTGCGACGTAATTTTTGTCGTATCTTCTCATGCAATTCACTAAGTGTTGAGGTACGCTTCACAAAGGTTCCTCGTATTTCCCCTTCAAAAATGACACCCTGTTGGCCTTGATATTTTCTTCCATTACAATATAAGATAACGCAAATAGAATCACCACGTGAACTCATGTTTCTCGTCACTCAAAACAACTTCAAAAATCTTTGAAAAAAACGAAAATACACTAGAATAGTAGGCAGTTTAGCAAAGACACAGAACACTGGAAAGTCAACTATAAGGGACAGTTTGAGGGGGGGGGGGCATATTTATAGAAATGGGACAGCTGTAACATGCCTGGATTAGGCATGTTACAACACGCCCAATCTAGGCATGTTGTAACATGCCTAATCCAGGCATGTTACACTGCCCCATTTCTGTAAATA
The DNA here is from genome assembly GCA_007407185.1 of Glycine tomentella. NCBI lineage: Eukaryota > Viridiplantae > Streptophyta > Magnoliopsida > Fabales > Fabaceae > Glycine > Glycine tomentella. The sequence goes on along the minus strand of PYAF01003491.1, from coordinate 153,990 downwards.
TTTTGGAAACAATCCCTTATCCGTAAATATTTAAAAAAAATATATTATTTAGATTCTTTTGCCGGAATAGATTTGTCAAAGCAATGTGTATGTATAAAAACAATTATCTAAAAAAAAGACCACAATAACTACATTGCTTTGTCTAATAATAAACACACACATTCATCAGGTTTTGTTAATTACAGTTCACCTTCGATCTTCAAGGGTTTTCATGTCTTAAAAAGACCCATATACAACCATCCACGTTACAAAGGTCAAGAAGTGGTATAGTCTTTCTAAGACAAAAACTCCGAGTTGTTTGTAGCCACTCACACAGACAAACCAACAATTAGTTGATGAGATTCTCATGTGGGATAAAAAAAGGCAAAATGGCCACGTGCAAATTGATCCGTGCTCTATTTTTACCATGGTTCTAGTACCATAAACTCCTATGACCCCACCACTATAAAATGTACCCCACTTCCACTCTCAATAACACACAATTAAGTTTAATTTGCCAACAACAACAAAAACTTATATATACTACAAAGGAATAAACGGTTGTTTCTTTGTGACCAAGCTTCACTCCATCAACATCAAGTGATGGCCCTCAACACCTCTTGCTCCAAGGCCATTGTTGACATGCTAGGAACTCTTGTTCCTAAATGTGCTATTGATGTTTCCAACACACCCAGATTTTCCTTGTCCCAGAATGACAAAAAGGGCAGCAACTTGGGATTCCCCAAACTTGTTCAAAACAAGGGCATTTTCCCACTTCATGCTGTGTCATCCAAAACAATGGTCCTGTTTTATTTATTTTTTATTTGCTTTCTTTAATTGTTTGAATGATAGATATATATTGGTTTAGGCCCTTAATGTGTTTTTTGTAACATGATGCAGGTGGACTTGGACAATTTGGTGCTTCAATCTCAAGAACAACCAAGTGAGTTCTACCATCTTATAGGATCTGTCTACTGAATATTTTTATTCTATAGCTATAAAAACTCTAAAAAATGTCAATTTGTGTTGTGCGGAGGAATCAAAGACAATAAATGTCAAATTTCAGTTACAATGCAATTGTAATTTTGGGGAACAATTTCTAGTAGTTGGTAATGATCCTATGTTTGGTTCATGGAACCCTGCAAATGCCATACCAATGACATGGTCAGAAGGGCATGTGTGGACTGCAGAGATGGTGAGTATTATCATTAATTTATTATTATCTTTTCAAAATATGAAAAATGTTGTGTGATGGAAAAAAAAAACTTGAGTGTTGCTAACATTTTATGCAATTAGGGTGTACCTGTTGGAAAATTCCAATTCAAAATCATTCTGAAAACAACAGAAGGTGAGATTGTTTGGCAGTCAGGACCAGATAGAAATCTCCAAACATGGGAAGCAATGAACAGAATCACTGTTTGTGAGTATTGGGACAATGCTGAGGAACAGAAAGTAACAAAAGATGATGAACTTCCCACCACAATAGAGGAAGATCAACTTGCTCGCACAAACAAGGAATTACAGATGGAGTCAGAAATGCCAAATTTTGCTGAGAATTTGGGTAATCCTAAAGAGAACCTGAAATCAATGCTGCCAAAGTGCTAAAAAGCACACGTTCAATCCGAATTGCTTAATTTTGTTTCCTTATACACAAAGTATGATGTACTAGAATTAAAGCTCAACATATTTTGAGCTCGGCATTTCCATTCTGCTGATAGTATAACCACTTATTTATTAGTAAAAATAAATGTGTTACTTCTATTGTATAGTCATATATGTTCATCAATGAAATGAGTTGTTTTCCCTATCCATGGCTCATTAGTTTATTTCTCAAACATAAAAGAACTCTGAAGACCGAAAAGGTCAAGAGAAAACATTGTTTCCAATTTAATCTGAATATTAAATGATTAAGTGCTCTAACAAAAAAGGTAACAACAAAAGAGGCAAGTGTGCATGCAACTATGGAATTAGAAAAAAGGCCTTAAGCCCTTAACAGGTAAACTTGTTCAGAGTTTGCCATTAAATTCACGTTACATTACAAGTTACAAACACTCAAAATATTCTTTACCATTGACTATAAACAGCTAATGCGTATTTCACTATAAATTTAAGGTTTTATCAGGGATGAGCAGTTTTACCACTCTGTTGGGAGATTCAGGTACGCATTCTTCAAACCAATGCATCTTCAAAATAGTTGGGCTATGGTTAATCTCTAATTTTCTTTTCTGTTCTTATCCATATGCTGAGGATGAAATTTTCAGCTCAATAAGAAGAAAGAATCTAATGAAACCCCTAGAGATAAATGCAAAACCCAACAGAAATGGGAGAGACATCAAATCCTCAATGACTTGACAACCTTAAAATGATATCCAATGCAAGTTAGTCATCAAGGTTAAATTGCCTAAGGCCTTATAATATAACCCCCACACTTTAATCTTATACTTCCGTTATGGGACTCAAGTCCCGTTTATTGCAATTAGATCAGAACAATTTCTAACTTGGATTGCATTGATGTAAATTTCAGTGAAAATCATTGAAATTCATACAATGTTTTGTCGAAACATTAATATCCATGAGATTTTAACTAAATTTTTTTTCTCTACTTGAATACTCTAACTCTTTCTTTGAAGTTTCAAACCGAGAATTAATCCATAACATATTCAAAGGATTGAAACTTGTAAAAAAACCTCGAAATCTTATCATTAAACCAATGATGCTAAATGTGATAGGTGGACTAATGATTATCTATGTGGCATGTATATGAGTACGGTACCAAAATACATCATATAAATTTTAATATATATATATATATATGTTTGTGTGATTTTAAAAAAATTATCAATGATAAAAACAAACACAAATGAACATGATTTATAATATAAAACGATATTAAATTCTTCAACACGAAAAAATATCTTATAATAAAAAACTATAATACGTAAATGTTCACCAATATATATTATAACACTTACACATATAAGTATGATATTGCACTTTAACAGTTTTAGTTTCATCACTTTCTTGTTCATTGTCACCGGCAAAAAATTTGTTTATAGTTGATTCGTTAAGAGAAAGAGTAGCGATTTCAATGTCAATCCCTTCAAGTGAATGACATTCATCCCAAATTTTACTCCAACCTCCTTCTAACTCTTACTCTTTCAAAAGATAAGACAAAAAATTGTATATATAAAAACTAAATCTTCATCTCTTTTTAGAGTTGAGCCGATTTCTTTTCATAGTATGCATGTACTTCAATTTCTTAAAAAAACAAAGGGATGGTGATGATGATGAAAACAATAAAGTAGACATGGATAATTAAGTCATTTCCAATATTCAAATGGGTAGTAAAAAATTTACATAAAAAAATATTTTGGTAAAACTATGAATCTTTAAGAGAAAAAATCCCTATTCAAACCCTACACTTCTACATTGCATTCTTCAATTTCAAATATAGTGTTTTTTACTAAATTTGTGAGTAAACTTTTAAATTACTTTATATATTAAATATTAAATCAATCATAAATACTCAAATGCTCAAGAAATGATAATTAAAATTTTAAATAGAAAAATGCAGTTAGAAAAATCAAATTTACTTTAATCACAAAAACTTGAACTAAAACTGATTTAGACCAGAATCATAGACGGAAAACGCAATTACACAAATAAACTCCGATTTGTTAAAGGCTTAAATTTATAGTTCTAAGGAAAAGGCAAAAATTAATTTATGGTCTAGACATGAAAATTTAGCCCTCCTGGCAGTCGTAATTCACTATTACAAAGTGGAGCGATGCATAATTTGGCAAGTTTTATTAATAAATGTTAACTGGTAAGCGTGTAGATATTTATCTGAAATTGACGCCCAAAAAATTCTAAGCCAACGGTATGTGATCTTAACCAGTCAGATCAGAAGGGACCAACACTAGCAAATTAGGCCACCAAAAGCAGATTAATTACAAAAGAAATGATTTTCTTGTAATTAATATTCGAACTAATATGACATTGAGGAGGCTAGACAAAACATCATAAAATGAGGAAAATAGGGCAAAAAAAATGCCCTTCTCTATATCAGAATTTAGCCAAGGGAAATTACCTCAGCATATCTACAAACGCTATGGCAGAGATATTACACGAGTAAATTACATCAAAACCTGTCGCGTATAAAACGATAATATGCCGTTCCCAGAATTCAGATGGTCAATTCTCCAGTTGCTTCACTAATGGTAAATCTTGTTTATCTTGAAACTGTTCTATTCCTTCAATCGTTTACTGGGAATAGAATTCGGTATTCTGAAATTGACAACTAAGAAAACTAAGCATAGAGACCTATTATATGAATACTCGCTCCAAAAGCTCAAGGTATAAAAAGTCGTCAAATTTAAATATAGACCCTAAAAAAATCACAGAGCAGTGATAAAGAAATTATATAAATGGAGGAAGAAAATAACCAGGAACATTGAGAGGCAAAGCGTAACATAAATAGAAGAGTTAAGGACGATGCTTTCACACTCCTAGATGAAATCCTATTTAAAGTTACCTCGGGGAGCTGAGACACTTGTCCATTTGCTGATTAATGGCATTAGGGGTACTTGACCTAGTCTCAGCATCAAAAGCCTGAAAATCATAAGAGAATTGATACAGATAATTAAATCTTCATGACAAGTTAGGCAATTCACAGATCACCTAGTAGATCAACTTTTACTCCTAGGTAGAATATACAGCAAACCACATAATAAAAATTCCTGAAAACAACCTAGTTTAAGTAATATCCTGCAGTACCAATTATGAGTCTCTACAAATTCCATGTATCAGCCCTTAGACCGCTGTTATGAAAATAATTAAACCAACAATATAAACTCAAGGAAAAAGTAATTGATTCCTTCTTGTATTCCCAAATGAATTGGAAAGCAACAATATAATTTAGAAGCATGCAATAGCAATATGGCTAAAAAATGATAACAAGGGAGTACTTGGATAATGGGTAGATACCAGGGACTGACTACCAAGCCATTACCTTATAAGCAGGAATTTAAGAAGCCTGTCTAAGACAGCAGTAGCAGACGTGAAGCCAGTTCACTCCCCATTTAGTGATTTTAGCCTTCACATTGATGCTACACAATTCCATAAACAACGTGATTTCTCAATACAACCACTTTCATCTGGAATTTCTAGTCCACATACCCCTTATCCAAGCATCACCTATTTCCTTGAAGAAAACAAGTCAAATCAACTACCAAAAATATAAAAGATCCTCACCTCAGAAGCATTTTTTCTAGGCACTCCATCTTCTGGTTGCAGTTCACTGGATTCCGGATTGACCACATCCCACAAGAAACCATTGTCACGTCCAAGAGAAAGCTTGTCAAAATCTTTATCCACAGCTCTACATTGAGGCTCCACATGTGCCACGTACTTCTCTGTAATTCCATACATCAAAAGACACATTCAGTAGTTAATATAGTTCCAATAAAGAATAGGCCAAAAAGTTGGTTACATTTATAACAATGAGAAAAACAATCTTTGTTAATCAACCATCATGCGCGTAGCCATCATTCACCAGTAGCATGCAGTGAAGCATTTCCTCAAGCCAAAACAGTAAAGTACAAAGAATATTTACCTCTTGAGCCATGTTTGCTGATAATTTCAACAGTAACATACACTAGAAAAAACAGTGGGTTTACTAGATGTGTGATCGTGTGAAATCATGGAGCCAAGATTAAGGGTGCAAATAAGTAACACAAAGATACCAACAGATATTCTTCAATTTGAACTCCAATTTGTTTTACGTAATTCAATAGGTACTATTTCACAAATCACCATAATAAAGAATCTCAGAACTGTTCTACATGCATGCATAGTGCTGTCAGCAACAAGTAAATGTATATCTATAACCAAAATGTATTCTCCACCTATTCCCTGAACATAACCAATAATGTCATGCCAAATGCAGCAACAGTATCTTACCTATCAATCTGTATTATATTATCGACTGACTATTTATATCCGTACGTTCCAAGAATTTTCTCTTCATTACAAGAGAACAAAAGCTATAAAAACAATATAATCAGAACACGATTTTGAAATTGGCTCGAACACTCGGTGTTTACCTGCTAAGCTGCGAAGAGCATTCTCTGCAGCTTGTTGTTGAGCATCTTTCCTTGTCCTACCCATACCAACACCTATTTTCTCACCAGTGAATAGTACCTAAACCCAGGCACAAGACAAATTTACAGCACAGGTTATGAATCAATTAAAACAGAGAAGACTTATTTCAGATTCAAGAGTAACAAAAATTGAAGAGTTTAAAACCACTAATCAACTAATGCATACAATACAATTCATACTACATAAACAAAGAGTAATGCAATCATATAAAAAAATGTAAAATAAGACATGCATAAAGAGGCATATAACAATAACAATAACAATAACAATAATAACAACAACAAGAATAAGAAGAAGAAGAAGAATAAGAAGAATAAGAAGAATAAGAAGAATAAGAATAATAAGAATAATAAGAATAATAATAATAATAATAATAATAATAATAATAATAATAATAAGAAGAAGAAGAAGAAGAAGAAGAAGAAGAAGAAGAATAAGAATAAGAATAAGAATAAGAAGAATAATAATAATAATAATAATAATAAGAAGAAGAAGAAGAAGAAGAAGAAGAAGAATAAGAATAAGAATAAGAATAAGAATAAGAAGAATAATAATAATAATAAGAAGAAGAAGAAGAAGAAGAAGAATGATGACGACGGCGACGAGGACGAGGACGAGGACGAGGACGATGACGATGATGATGAAATATATCAAGAAACAACTTTCACTGACCTCCACTGAAAACTGCAAGTCTCTGCTGGTGCTTAAAATAGTCTTAAATTCAACCTGTAAAGGAAAAATATGAAAATGCACTTCAAGAAAAACAGACAAAAAAATGATCAGTTAGGTGCAAAAGCCATGCATACCTTAGAGTTACACCGCCTCCCAATTTCTTGCAGCACTTGAATAGATAGAGAGGGTAAGAAGTTCACTTTTCCAGCTTCATTTTGAAAATCTTTGCTGTTAGAAGAGGCATGATTCTGAGATATCCCATCCTCTGCAAAAATTTAGGTCAATAATACAACACAAAACAGCAATGATAATAGGCACAATGAAAATAAAATGCTAATGAGACCATAGAAACAAGTTTGTCATTAGTATCTGGGATTTTTCCAGATATGGTTGGATAACTCAACCAGGCCAACATTAAAATCTACCAACAGGCGGCAAGGGAAATGGTGGACAGAGAAGAATCTTTGAGACAGCTCAATAATAATTTAAAGAAAGCACAGGGACAAATGAAGAAGAATGCAAATATGCATATAAGGGATTTATCTCATGCTGAAGGAAACTGGGTGTTTGTCGAGCTATGACCCATTAGGCAACAAACATTAGCTAGAAGGATTAACCAGAAGTTGGCCACTTAGAACTTTGGCTTGTCCAATGTCACAACTTAAGAAATCAGTGGGAAACAAGTTGGTTAAGAAACCTTACCCTCATAAGGATGTTAAATTAGAGGAGCAACAACCAGAGTAAGTATTAGCCAAAAGAAACTGGGCAAACAAGGAGATGAGACAGCTCAGTGGCTCATTCAAAGGAAGGGCAAATCTGTGGATGGCAGGCGCTACTAGGAAAAATGAGTGTTCCTTGTAAAGTCAATTTTCTAATTATTGATCATGGGTTCGAATTCGGAAACAGCATCTTTGCATATGTAATACAATATCTCTCCCCCTTACCTGCTCATAGCATGGAGCCTCGAGGCAATGAGGTATGTAGTTTTTTTAGTTTTTGTTTTACTATTGAAGCAAGGAAGTGAGTCATAAAGAAGGAAAGTTTGGCCTCTGGCTTGGGCCCTAAGCTCTGAAAGCAAAGGAATATTTTCTCAGTTTTATCCGTGTCTTTTTTGGTTGTTTAGGGATATTTCACGTTAATTTGTATTTTCTCAGTTTTATCTGTGTCTTTTTTGGTTGTTTAGGGATATTTCACGGTTAATTTGTAGCATCTTTCTGCAAGCAAGCATTTATTAACAGTTGGTTTTATTTTTGAGTTCGATCAAAGAATTAAAACAGAGTAGATTACGTTAACACAAAAAAGGGCATGAAGGATGTTGCTCCTGGACCATTCACAGGAGGCAGAAGGGAAAATAGAAAGTAGGGACATCCAAAAGGTGAAATACAATGCATTCACAGGTTAATTTTTTGAACATGTACAACATACATGCTACTAAACTATGCAATGCTAGATATTTCAAACAATACATCAAAACTATATTAATACCAATATAAAAACCCATTAAATAATCATGGAAAATATTTATAGTAGCCAAATACAAACTGGCTATTATTCCATTTACACACATAGTTCATCATACTTTTAAGAGTGACAAATAAGATTCAAAGGCTTTAAATCAGAATATGTCAAGAAAATAAACATTACCTAATGATAGCTGAGACTTAGATGGTGCAATATGCCTCTGCAAATCAGAAGCAGAAGCTGCCTGCATATAAGCAATATTTTCAACAGAGGAAATTTTACAGTACTCCAAAACAACACTTCAAACATTGTAAAAAATGGGAAGCAACAAAATGCTCATTGACAAACCTCTTCAGCCTTTACTTGTGATGCTTGTGGGAGTAAAACATTGGGAGATGAACCTATGACACTATGAGAAAATGGTTTCTGTTGAGCCTGATGCTTATCGGACTTCATTACATTAGATTCTTTAAAAGATGCAGAAGGCCAACTATTTGTCTGAGTTCTGCTGGCTATATCATCTTCTACCAACCCACCTCCAAATGGCTGAATTAAAGATGATGTTTGATTAGGTGGCCTCGATGTCAGAGGAGGTTCAGCTGAAATTTGACCTCTTATATCTGGAGTATGCCTCATGCCTAAAAGTCCTTTTCTCATGTCATAATCACGATCAACAGAGTAGCTATCATGCTTGACAGGAGGTCCAAGCAGACCAGGTTCTGAGACAAGGATGGGAATATACCATGAAAATAAAGCATATATTTTCAAAACCAGAATATAAAACCCTAAAATAGCATAATCTGTTCCATACTCTGAGAAGGAATCAATGTTCTTGAAGATCCAGGGCCAATGACATTTGAAATAATACCAGCAGTTGGCTGAGAGGTTTCATGTCTGAATTCAACACTGTTTGCCATGGGTCGGGTGACTAAATCAACAGAAACTTTATCATCCTGAAAAGAAAAACACAATATATATATATATATATATATATATTTATTAAAAAAAGATAACTATTGTAGTGTCTACAAATGTTTCATACACAAATAATACCATTGGCCAAAAAACATCACATAGACAACGTGAAAGCCACTACCAAGATTTACTAGAAACTTTGAAAATACATTTGCTACAAGACCGGAAAAAACACATTGAAAACCAAGGAAACTTACAGGTTGGCTTAACCTTCGTTCAACTTCTGCACCATTCATTCCTTCACTGCTGGGGGCATTAGCATTACCATTCGGTACATCCTGTCATCCGGTGAACATGGTGATATTAGAGCAACAGATAAACAAGCATCTACAACAGCAAAATAATAGCACCTCATCACAGATGGCTAATTATCATCAGTAAATTATGAAGCACACATCTTCCAATCTAATACCTCAGACATCAAGTAGTTGCTGACATCCGGAGGGTGAGGTAAAAGTCCAATATCATCTTCAAAGAAGATTTCAGCAATTCTTTGTAATAAACTCTCATCAAACTCTCTGAGAACGTGGCAAATTAATTATAACCGTAGTGGAAGAATATTTGCGCCAATAAAACACTTGATCATATAACTTACTTGAAAAAACAACCTCTGACATTGCATGCAACATTTCTCGCTACACATAGAACTGGGACAGCATTGGCCGTCTAATAAAGAAAGAATATATTAATGTCTCTATCATGAATATTTAGAAAAAAATTAAAAAATTGCAATAATATACATAAATCTGCACCTCTGCTTGAGGAGCATAATAAGGAGTAAAGGCAGGCACAACATGAACCCTAGGCTGGTCCTTGTCCTCCCAAACCTTTGACCGATCATCAATCACCATTGCCATTTTGGGATGGCACACACCATCTTGGAAAACATTTAGTAAGGATTTTCGGGAGCCTGAAAATTATTCCATAAGGAAATGAAGAACAGCAAGAAGAAATTACCACTATAAGAAGCAATAAGAGATAATAAAGCAAATAGCTACAAAAACAAACTTGTTATATTTGTTACATAAGCAACAAGACCTCATAGAAAAATTAGTTTTTAAAAGGTTGATAAGATTTCAAATAAGTTTCATTTCAAAATTGTGTGGAAAACTGTATCGTGTTAAAGATGATTCAGAGAAGGTTCAAATAGTTAGGAAATAATAGGAATAATACCTGATTTGACACAAATCACACGATTGAGGACTTGCTTTGAACCTATAAGGTTTGCCCCGGGGTCAAGAAGCCTCCATATTTCCAAAGCATAATCCCTTTCAGCCATAGTACAAACATATACTTCAAACCTCTTGCGTCCTTTAGCCGTTAAATAGCTTCTTAAATCCTCCCAAGCAGGTCGTAATCTCACTAATACACTAGTATCACGAATCTGAGAAAAAACAAGCAGTAAGACGCAAAATCTCTGCATATCAAAAGGCTTCCAAACATTTAGGCGTAATTCATAACCACATTGCACGCCAAGAAATTCATTAAAAAAAATGACAAGTTTTACACAGTATTTGTGTATTATCTAGAGACATGGAACAAAGATGAATAATAATGCTAAACTACAACAAAACTAAAAAAAAATAATCCATTAAGAAAACCAAAAGGCTGTCCAAGTAAATTGATCGCATATACATTCATAAACAAGGGCAAGCATATGCAGGTATCAGTAGCCACCAAGCAATTTAATCAATAATAGGTAGCCCCCTTGCCAATCAGCAACATTATTTAACTCAAAAAAAAAAAATTCGCAACTGAAAGATAATTTGAAGGTATATGAAGCTGATTTCATTTATACAGGCAAAAAATACACACAAGCAAAAGCTGAAACTGTAAACAAGAGAGAATCAGCACAAGATATTAAATGTAAAAACTCTTAAATGGCCAATCAACCAAAATACAGGATGATAGAAAGCAGAATATATCACATATCAATAAAACACAAAATAATGTCATTCTTTGTCTCTCTCCTATGTTTGTAATAACACATTCCTAATTCAGTCAACAATTACTGAGTAAAACTCTACTCTTCTAATCCAAATCTCTGAAAAGTAAATCCCTATATCTGAGTAAAAGCAAGAATGAAGTAAATAGACAAACCAGTTTAAAACCTATGTTTCATTATTACTCAAAGGTGTGTGTTTTGCCCATATATACCCATTGAATTTGATTGTAAACTCACTCCACGCGCAAAAGTGTTATTGTGTGACCCATAAATGAGTACAGGAGGGGTTTGCAAACAACTATTCCAGAAGATTTACTACTCTCCCCAGTTCCACTTTTTTTAGAAAAAATGTTAGAAAATGCAGTTGCATTTTTGCTCTGATGCAGCCCAATGCAATCCACAATGAAGGCCTACTGTAGCTAGAACAGTCCTTACAGCCACATGCAATCCATTTCACCACTTCAATCCCATCCAACAATTTTCATAAATCAGACACATCACAACACTAAGATAGCTCTCAGCAAATTTCACAGATTCAATCCCATCTAACAATTTTCATAAATCAGGCAAACCACCACACTACGCTCGCTCTAAGCAAATTTCACCTATTCCCAAAACCCCCCAAACTTCACCTCTCATCAAATTTCACCAATTCCCAAAACCCCAAACTTAAACCCTAAAGTCCCTATCAAGCAATCTCAGCCCACCACTCACTCTCCCTCAAAAAACCCCAAAACCCAAACACCACAAAAACTAACCAATAACCAAAATCAAACACAAACAACATAAATTTTCCACTTGACAGACGACAGTCAACACTTAATACTCAATCAAAAATAACCACAAACCTCAGGATTAATCCTCGTGAGGACAATATTCCTCTCCTGCAACCGGACAACTGGCCGAACCAGTTTCTCGTGGCTACCGGACAGCGGCTGTGCCTCCTCCATCTGAACCTTATACACCTTCCCGTTATCAACAACAGTGTCACTCTCAGCGTACTGCTTCAGTAACAACCGGTCCTCGAGGTACCTCTTAAGCTCCGAGGACATCCCCTGCACCCGCAACGGATCGGTCTCGCGCAAAAGCCACCCCCTCAGGGACTCAATCCTATCCTCGAACGATTTCATCGTGTTCGCCACGATGAGCGTCTCGTCCAAATCGAACACAATCGCGAGACACCGCAGGTTCAGCATCGCCAAGCACGCATCGTAGAGCCCCAACGGCACCGCGAAGCACCAGAAGCACGGGAACTTCTTCCTCTTGCTCGGCATCGAAACGAGGTGAATCTCCTCGTCGTTCACCACCACCACCGCCGTCTAAAACGCACCGTTTTTATCAGAAAACACTAAAAGTACATAAATATATTCAATTCGTTTGTTTATTCATTAATTAATTAATAATTAGTTTGTAATTTGTTGATAAAAACCTTCATTTCGTAGAAGCAACTGGCGTGGATGGCGATTAGTTCCTTTTGCTCGGTGGCGACTGAGGAATCGAGCTTGCAGCGGACGTTGAATGCGGCAACGGTTTGGAGGATCGAGAGCGGAGGGCAGCGCTCGCTCTTCGCGCTGAAGTGGTGGATGCGAATCTCGTTGTTCGGGAAGCGGAAGCTGTTGTGAAACGGCGTCGGCGTCGACGACGACAGAGGAATCACGTCGAGTTCGCCGACGTGCTTGTCGCCGTCGTAAACCTCGTGCTTGAACCCTAAACGACTCATATCTTTATCTCCCTCGCGCACGAAATGCTTTTGAGAAACCGAAACGACGGCGGCGGAGACAAGACGCAGCGCAGTGAAAGAGAATTCTCAGGAAATGAGATTGAGAGGTTCGCGCAGATTTGTGAGTGTCGTTTTGTTCTTTCGTTGTTTGGTTCTTCTTCTCATCATCATCGCACACTCTCACACAGAGTCACACACACTCTTTTTCTGTCTACTACAGTCTCTGAAAGTGAATCTTAGAGCATTCTCTCTCTCTCTCTCTCTCCTGTTTCTCTTTCTAGCGTACGATTTTCAAACCATTACAGCGCTTGGGTATTTATAGGCAGAGAGGTGGTTCGTTGAACAGGGGGACATGGATGTTGTGTAAGATTACTGATGTGCCCCGAATGGGCTTGCCCGGGTTAGGAATGAAATCCTATGCTACTCATCTTGTAGTCGTGTTTAAAAATAATACTAGGATTCGATCTCATATTTACATGAATAATAATTTTAATTCTCATTTTTATATTCATTTGGTATCTATATATTTATATTTGCTGTTGCAATCCACACTTTTTTTTATATATAAGATTAATAATAATATTAATTAATTAATTAAAATAATTATTACAATTAAATAAAAATTTATTCTTAAATAATTTAAATATAACATTAAAAATATGCATATATAATATTAAAAACAAACAAATATAATATTAATTTATACAAACTCAAGTCATAAATAAATAAAATTACAAAAATAATTATCCAATATAATAATTATTAAAATTAATCTTTTAATTGTTTAACAAAAATTATAATTAAAGAATTATGGTTTTTTATTCTTCTATAATCATCCAATATACTAATTTAAGATTTTTCACTCTCAAATAGTGGTATTGCTAGAGATTGAGGTCTAAGAATATTAATCATAAAAAATATAATTATTTTCAAATATATATATATATATATATATATATATATAATGTGTGTAAGACGGAACGGATTGTATATTATAGTATTTATATTTGTATCCATATCAACATATATTTATTGGTCTATATCTACCTTACACTCAATCTTAATATTATGTATAATTATTCATTCTAATTATAAATATTTTATAAATACACATAAAATTCATATACATTTTGTCATTCCTAAACCTTTTGACATTAAGGTTTCAAGGTGGGACGAATGATGAGACTCGTTGGAATAGCATCTACCGTTTAGTGCACGAACTGGGTTGTGTTTTTGTTATCCATCTTAGTTTTTCTTCTCATATTCATAACTCCATTTTATATTTTTTTTTTACCTTTCACAATATTATTTTTGCTTAATTATGTTGCTAAATTCTTAAATTAGGAGTCTTTCCAAATAAAAATTTATACCTTTTAATCTCTTTAATTCAAAAAATACTTTTTTAATTACCAAAATTTAAGAAACTAAAAAAATAAAAAAAATTAATTTAAGAGACTAAAAAGTTATATTCCTTGACTAAAAACATAATTTCTTTTCATCTCTATTTTCTCCAGATATGCATACACTCTATTAAAAAGTAGAAACATAAATTTTATTCTCCTATTTTAACTATGAATGTGTGTGTTGGTAAGTAATAAATATTTATTCCTTTGTTAGAAAAATAAAATAAGATAAAGCAAAATACTAACAATATATTTTGAAGAGAAGGAACTAACAATATGTTTTCTAACACATTTTTCTAAACATATTCTAAAATTCATTATAAATCATAAATTTAGATGAGTTTTATTTATTATTTAATGAATCACAA
>PYAF01003491.1:106361-132610 GCA_007407185.1 Glycine tomentella | reverse complement strand
TTTTTTAATTTAAATATTTACAGATAAATATATTTTATTTTTTTAGTTTGATTTAATATGTTGTATATATTTTTGATATGTTTTTATTTATTATCTTTATATTTTTTAATATTATTGTATATAAAATATTTTCTAATTTTTATATGGTTTTATTTAATATTTTCTTAATTTTTGGTATATTTAATTTTTAATATATTATTTATTTAATATATTTCCTACATTTATTTATTAAATAACTAAATTAAAAAATTAAGAAATAAATTTTACCAATATTTTAAAAAAATCATTACGACTTCAAAAATCATAAAACATTTATGACTTTGAAGTTGTAAAGTTATTTTTTTTAAAATTTAAAATTTAAATAAAATTGTAAAAAATATTATAATTTCAGTTTAAAAATGGTTATGACTTTAAAATCATATATTTTAAAAAATAATTTAACTAAAGTTATAAAAGTGTTTATGACTTTAGTTTAAAAAATTAAAAGATATATAAGAAATAACTAATGTTACAACTTACCCTTTTTTGAATAATATTTTAAATCATTCCCCAAATGATAATAAACAAAAAAAATACCCCTATTTGGTAATAACGCCAAAAGAAGTAACATGGGAATGGACTTTGGTTCCAAAAATGGTCAAAAATAGTAATATGATAGAAAGGTTTTTTAGTGAAAAAATAATAGTTAGAATTTTTTATCTCTTTAATAAATAATGGAAATATAATTTCGTTGAATTATTTTAATGGAATTATATTTTTATTATTTTATTTTTCACCTTATTTAATAAAGGTTTAATATCACTTTTGATTTATCATGTTTCGTTTTTAGTAGATTAAGTTTTAAAAGATTTATTTTAGTTCTTTATGTTTTCATAATGTATCATTTTTGTCATTTTTCAATTTTCTATTAGATATGTTAGTGTTTTATTAACTTTTAAAATGATTTAATGTCGCTTTTTGTCCCTTATGTTTCACAACTATTTCTCTTTGATATATTATATTTTAAAAGTTTCATTTTAGTTCTTTCTATTTTGAAATGTATCGTTTTGATCTTCTTTTTTTTTTTTTTTCAATTTTTAGTTAAAAACTTAGTGTTAGTCTGTGTTTTAAGTTTTAGAATAGTTAAATTAACATAGTGACAACTTGGGATAGAAATAGATCAGGTCAAACTAGACTTGGTTAGGCCTAGTTTTAGCCTAATTTAAAAATATAAAGTCTGGTTTAATCTATTTACCTATTATAGGCTTTTTTTAGGCTTGGTTTGACATATTTCAAAGCTTGGTTTGACCTACGAGCCTGTTAAAAAGTCTGTCATACATATAAATATAAAAATTTGTAAATCTAAAATCAAATTTATTTCCAATTTTTCTTACTTTCCCTTTGTCTTTGTTTTATCATCTTTCTTTCCTTTTTTTTTCCTATTATCTTCTTTTCCTTTTTCTTTTTATTATCTTTTTTTTCCTTTTTTCTTTCTTTCTTCCTTTTCATCTTTTTTTGTTTTAATATTTTTCTTTCCTTTTTTCCCTTTTCTATTATCTTCCTTTGTTTTTTCTCTTTTTTTTTAACGTTTTCTTTCTACTTTTTTCTATTTTAATATTTTTCTTTTCCTTTTTTTATTCTTTCCATTTCATCATTTCCCTTTTTTTTTCATTTTTTTAAATAATTATTTTTTCTTTCATTTTTTAATTATTTTTTAAAAAAATATTTTTGTTTTTTTTTTATTTTTTTTGGATCCGAACAGAATTAGGGTATGACAAATTGACTATATATATATATATATTAAATAGGCAAGCCTGACAGACTTAATAAAGCTTGAGTTTAGCCTTTTTATTTAAACAAGCTTGTCAAAAAGCCTTAGTCTGACTTTTATAATAAACAAGTCAGGCCAGGCTAAAGGCCCCTAATAGGTGACCTGGACCATTTCCATCCCTTGGGACGACTAAAAACTGTCACTATCTTTTTTATTTAAAAATTAAAAATCACTAAGTAAATGAAGAAAAGATTGATTTAAAATCACTAACAACAACAATCTTCACTCTCATCTTATTATTAGTATTATTCTCTTCATTCAATTTAATCATGACAATAATTCCATTAACCAATTCTTCTCAATCACAATTGATAAGGGCCCTTTTTTCTTCTATTGCTTCGCCTCTTGCCATCGACCCAAAAATATCGTTGTCTCGCCCTTGCTTTCGTCTCCGTCACAACCTCCCTGAGTGGCTAGAATTTTCAGTGGTTCCATTAAGATTATGTGTTGATGCTGTTTGATTTGTGTGGTGTTTGATTTTTTACCTTTTAGATCTAAAAGAGGTTGAAGGAGATGATAATTTTTTTAGTTGTTTATTTTTTTTAAAATAAAATAAAGATAGTGACATTTCAAAAGGATTAATATTACTTTTGGTCTATTATGTTTTGCAATTATTTTTCTTTGGTATATTAAGTTTTAAAAATTTCATTCTAGTCCTTTATGTTTTCAAAATGTATCTCACTTTAGTCCTTTTTTAAAATTTAAAAGTTGACAGAATACTAACATTTCTAACAAAATATTGAAAAATGACCATAATAATACATTTAAAAAACATAAAGGAACAAAATGAAACTTTTAAAACTTAAAATACTAAAGAGAAATAATTGCAAAACATAATGAACCAAAAACAACATTAAGCCTTTATTAAACAACAAACGCATGATTCTATTGGAAAATGCACAACATAATCATATTTCCATTAAATATTTTTTTTCACACCACTAACATTGCAACAAAAGTATGTTTCTGGTGTACATTGTACAACGGAATCATACTTCCGTGGGAAAGGATATTTTTGGAAAATCTGCAAGAGCCAATGTGTGGTGCTAATAGCAAATTTTTAGGGCCAATAGTAATGCTCGAGGAACATCTTCAAAATTTAGGCCGTTTAACTTTAGAAAATTGTAGTGATTCTACACTGTTAGATTAAATTTAATTTGTTGAGATTTTAAAGAACCTTAACGGTATTATTAAGCGACTGACGATAGATATAAAAACAAAAAAAATGTTTGAACAGAAACTAAAACGTGGAGCTTTTTTTTTTTTTTTTTTTTTAATAAACGTAGAGCTTTTAGATATAAGAAGTAAAACCTAAAAGTTAGACAAATGTAGAGACTAAATGAATAGTTAAACCTTGATATTATTTCTTTTATATCAATAATGGTATTGAAAAAAAATCATTTTATAAAAAATTCTTATCATGTCTAACAAGATTTAAACGACAGAGTAATTGCCAATCTTGGAATTTAGGCTCCACTATTCACACAATGGTGAGATTCCTCTGTATACCTAAATAAAACATGATGAGCTATATAGCGTTCTTACATTATGGAGAAAAAGCTAGTATATGAGTTCAATTTTTAAACCACCTTTCTTTATTAGGAGATACGTAAGCTGTCTATTACGGACCTTTCTTGTTGACCTAAAACAATATTTACAGTCAACTCTATTATTAAGGGTATTACAAGGGATATACACGATACACTTTTGGATTTGTTCGCCCTTAGAAGTTCAGCCTAGGTTGGTTGTAGCTTACTATGTCCTAATTGGAGTAGTACGTCACTTTAACACTTGAAATATGGTTAACAAAAATGATGTATGGAGACCAAAATTGTAAATTTATAGGAAATATGATGTGAAGAGACGAAAATAGAGAGAAATTTGAGGTATAAATAGAGTGTTTGTACAGTCACATGTGTTCAAATATCATTATTTTAAGGTTAAAATTAAGGACCGATGCTATGAAACTAAAAAAGAAAGATCATGTGACAAAAAACAAATTGGGAGATCTATATAGGAATATAGAAAGAAGAATAGATTTTCTAAACTCGTTATTCCAAAACTTTAACAAAAACACCCAAGTTTTGTTATGGATAATGGCCATTATCAACTCTATAAAAAATCAGCGCCCTGTTTAATCATGGTCAAACTAACCACTAACCATCTCAATCCTACACACTTCTTTGTACACAGTGTTAGGTACTTCTACTGGTATAGTCTGTTGCATTTAAAGCCTATACCAACTTATCCCTAGACTCAGTGGCGGAGCCACGTTAGGACCAGCAAGGGTCTTGGCACTGACTGAAAACTTAAATTTACAGTTATATTGTGGGATGAAATTTTTTTTTAATAATTATATATACTTATATAATTAATTAAGATTAAAAATAAGATTTGGTACTACCTAAAAAATAAAATTTAACACTACTTAAAATTTGGCACTACCTATAATTATAAGCTGGCTCCGCCACTGCCTAGACTAGGTATTTTCTAAACCTTGAACAGCATAAAATGCAAGTTCAGCATGACTCAAATGAAGAAAAACAATAAGACTAATAAAGATGGCACACGTAGGATTCAAATTTTGGTGAATGAAAAAGAAGTTTGTGTAATTAATTTGTGATTGAAAAATGTCTAAGAAACTTAATAGATAATTCTAGTAGAAAGTTAAAATGAGTGGTATATAATAACCCTTGGGATAAAAAAAAAACAAACTCAAGCTAGTAGCGTGAAATTCAAGCTGATAGCGTGGGAGCGGTGTTGGTAGCGTGGGAGTGGCGCTGATAGCGTGAGATGACAGCTGAAGGCAATTTCTCATTGGAATTTGGCGCGGGTAGCGCCAGAGTGGCGCCATCAGCGCCAGATGCATTGGGAACTGGCGCTGGTAGTGCCAGAAGTGCTCTAGGAGGCCAATTTTCTCTGGAATGTGGCGCCGATAGCGTCAGAGTGGCGCCATCAGCGCGGGACCTCTGATAGGACCACTATATAAGGTCATTTTCGCGTTTTCTGGCTCAAAAACCCCCTCTCTTCTTCCTCCTTGCACGTTCTGCCATTGTTGGACCTTGTGAGCTTCACAAATCTTCATTCTTTGACCAAAACACTTCCCTTCAAACATGAAACTTGTAGGGAATCCCCCTATGAGCTAGAATCCTTTATCACATTTCCCTAAAAATCATCAAACGGAGAGATCGTGTTTTCTAGGGAGCTTCCCAAAATTCGAGTTCGGCGAGGAAAGGAGGTGATTCTCAGACACCAAAGCTTGGGGAAGTGGTCCTTTAGCCTTCCTTGTCATTTTAGAGGTAAGAAACTTGAGTTTTACCGTTTGATTTGTGATTTTGTTTATGTGATGAATAGTGACCCATTTGAGCTAGAGTTGGAATTAGGCTTGGGTCCTTTAGAAGAGTATGTTTAGAATGTTATTGTGATGAAGGATTAGCTTTCAAATGTTAGTTTCATGGACTTTGATTCTTAGCTCTAAGAAATGCATGTGTAGCTAGTATGTTGGTTTAGTGATGATTGTAGAACATGTATGAGCTTTGATACTTAATCTTTATGTGCTAGAGAGGCTTTAGGAACGGTGTTATTGTGGGAAAGAAATCGTTCAAGCCATGTTGTATAATCTTGAGTATTGGTCTGTATAGAGCTTTGAGTTCTTTGTTTTGGCTTGTACCGAGTCTTGTGGAGACTCTAGTGCCTTGGTTAGGCCGAGATAGACCGCTGAGGGTCTATGAGTTGTTTAGTAATTGATTAGATCTGATAATGTTAAGATAAATGACTCAGAGGTTTATGCCTTGTATGGTTGAATTGGTGTCTGATTAAGCTTATATGCCTTGTATAGGGCGTGACATCGAGGGTGTCTATGGCGTAGACCACCGTTCAGGGATTGAACCGCAGAGCACGACTTTGCCAAGTAAGTTCTTGATTTCTTGGGAATGTTTCCCACTGCTGTGTTCCACCATACTCCGAGGGAGTGATGGTTACATTCATGATGCATTGTGTATTGAATGGTTGTTGCATTCCTCATGATGATATGTATGCATAATTCTATGCTTTGTATGTATGGATACCTGTTAAATAGATCTTCTGGCCAGTTAGATAGATATGGACCTCCCTAGGAGAAGAGCGCACCTCCTAGTTTGGTTTGCTCACGTAAAGGGTGATGATGATCCCTTAGGACCAAGAGATAAGTAGTCCCGTCGCGGTTGAAGCCTATTCTCGGAGGTGCCATATACGTGCGTCCATGGGTAAGGGGTAGCTCCCGATGGGATGGCACGGGTGTGAGTTTTGGTCTCACACTGAGGACAGAAAGTCCTGATGCTGATGATGATGCATCGTGGCGTCGTAGTTCCACAGTTATACATTAGAGCTAGATGATTGGTTGTGTATTGTTATGAGGACCGGGAGACCAGTGTTTGTGATGCCTTTGATGCTGTGTGTCATGGAAGTGAGCCAGGGTGGAGGAGATGCCTCCAAGGACCCTGAGCTTACTAAGATGTGTATCTCACCCCGTGTGGGGATTATGTTTTGCAAGAGACTCATCTGACAGAGATGACGGTTCCCAGGGCAGAAAGCCCCAGTAGGGACAGCTGTTGCAGCATTTTGCGAGCTGGGAAGCTCATTTTGTTTATGTTGTCATACCTTGTACCCCCGTAGAGGGAAGATATATGCGTATGTGTATATATGGTGGTTATGTTATGTTTTGTACATGGACTGTATTTTTTGTATGCCCTCGTGTGAGGAAGTGATCTTGGAGATAAAAGCACTTGGTGCTTATTCTTTTGTATAGACACTGGGAGTGTCAGTTGATGTATATATATATACCTTTGTTTACCTCCTGATATATCTGTAGTGATATTGTTTATGCTTCTGCCACTATTTATTTTGTTTTGGATCAATGTGGTTGGCTGGTTTTGTTAAGTATTGATGAGTACCATACATAATGAATCAAGAAATATGGTTTCAAAATCACTTCCATGGGTTTTAATTAAAGTAATTATGCGCTTATCTGATTAAGTAATATGTTAATACACCGGATGCATACAGGGTGTTACATGGTAAGTCCATTCTACTCTATTCTATTTGAATCTATTCCATTCCATATCTTCCCATCAATTCAAACATAGCCTAAAAGGGAAGCAGAAATAAAAACGCTTCAAATAAGAGAATGTTGGGGTAAGTGTATATACATGCATTTAGGAAGTAATAGTACCTCCTACTGAGCAAAAAGAGACTAAAACCCTCTAAATATGCTCACCTATGTAAAAAAAAAAAGTATAGAATATATAAAAATATCTCATCATCTTTGATAGGCTTTTAAGATTATTTTATCTATTTTTTTTCATCATATCTTTAGATTGAAAAAACAGGTTAGACTCATTAAGCTTAACCTACTTCAGCCTATTTCCATATTTCCATCCCTAATTCATACCAGAGATAACCCAATTAAAAGTAGTAGAGAAAAACATATAAAAATTTCAAAAGAAACTACTAAAATGTATCTTAGAACAATTTTACTGAACATTTTAATGCTTATTAAACTCCAGGTTGTCTGTTGATCACTATAACTTGACCACATTCTATCAAATGACTTGATATTTTTAGACAGGTTGAAAATAGAACAGAGGAGCACACAACACAAGAAATAAGATCATCATCACACCTTTAGGCTTTAACAGCAGAAACATAATTAGCAAAGTGAAAATATGTATATGCACACACACATATATACATGCTAATGAAATAAGGCTTTTCTTCCCATGATCCTATATTTCCCTTTGGAAACACATTGATCTTATTCCTAATTACTACATGATAAATATGACCACATCCTACTAATATATACCTAACACCACATACACATGTAACCATCATCTTGGAAGCATCTCTGTCACAATATCCGTACCACTAAAGTGAGTTGAAGTTGCTTCATGCGAATTTTCGATTCTTTTGTACTTGATTGCTTGAGAAGATGATGTCTCATTCAAAGAACCACCCTTCTTTCTAGTGCTGTGCCATTTGTATATTCCAGGCTCAGTCAATGCCTTCTCATTGAGATGAACTTCCTTGGAAAGCATTTCCAATACTTGCTTCATGCTTGGTCTATGTTGAGCAGCTAGTTGGGTGCAAAATAGAGCCACTATAAGGAACCGGTACACCACACTCTCATCATATTCAATTAGTTCTGAATCAACAAGGTCAAGAAGCCTATTTTCTCCTTTCAGCTTCCAAGCCTGCATACATGAATGATGAGTTAGGAGAAACAACATACTGCTGCTCTTTTTTATTTTATTTATTTATTCATGATCAACAATAATAAAAAAGGATGCATTAAATTTTGTTTTTTGTTTTTGTGTGCTTTGTGCTTTTCAATCCCTTGAAGAGATTAGATTGAATGGTTTTTAGTCCTGTGAAAAAGGAGACAGGGAGGGAGACCAAGAACTGAAGCAAGATCCTGGAGGAAGTTGTTAAGAGGGAACTCATGGTAATTGGTAACTAATATCTTTGAAAATCTGGTCATTAATTGAGCTGAATGATATCGTGTGGTCCATGTAACTAATCTCACCTAGTGGGCAAAGGCTTTTGTAGTTGTTGTTGTTGTATTGTTTTGTTTTGTTGTGTTGTGCTTTTTGTTTTTTGGCCACTATGTTCGCTATTCGGAAATACACCATTGCCTAAACATAGTAGCAGCTCATGGCTGCTCCACACTGCTATAGTGCTCTATTGATGACTATGCTGTTAGACTGAAAATTCTATCTAGTGTTCTAGATTGTAGGTTAGTGAGTAACCAATGAGCTGAGTGTGTGAACTGCTACATCGTAACCAGCCAGAAGAGGCCAAAACTCAGAATACTTGCTACTGAGTACTCAGTTGCGAGAATCTCAACTTTTATGTGGGAATGAATGCAAGTTCCATCTTGGGCCAAACCAGTATAAAACCAGTTGTGCAAGCTCCTTCCCTTTCTATCCTCTTTATTTTAATTGATATGCTAAGTGATATGCGTCTAGAATATAATGTTTTTCAAGTTAAAATAATCATAGAATCAATCATAATTTGATAATAAAGGTCTTTTAATTATGAAAATTCTGATCATTATATTATCAATCATAATATTACTAATTTATGCAAAATTTATAGCAGGAAATCAAGAGAAGAGGTAAAAGAAAGAAAAATCAAGAAGTCAAACTTCTCTGGATTCTCACGAGGATAGCGCGAGATATCGCGTCAGTCGCACCAGAAAATAAAGTTAAGACAAACTTTTATGTGATTTCGCGTAATCAGCGCTAGAATCCATGCGAATCGCGTCAGCGACATGAGATTTCAGGATCTTAAATTATATTGCACGAAATCAGAAGATATGAGAGGTTTTTAGAGTCTAACTATAAATATGGACTAAGAGAGCAGTATAAAGACATAGAGGCCTGTGCCTCTGGACATCTACACTGAGAAATACAGTAGAACACATAGGAGGAAGCTTAAGGAATGATTGAAGCTAGGTCAAGAAGATTAAATCAATATTGAAGGGGTTTTCTTCTTCTTCTTCTTCTTTCTTGACATTCTTGGCCCAGGTTTATCTTATTTTATGTTATTAAGGTTAGACATGCATATGTCTGGCTAACTCCCTTATTGTGGTTAGAGTCAAAACCAATGTGAACTCCTCTGTAATTGGATTGATATTAATATAAATTGTGATAATTGTTTTATTTTATTTTGTTCTTGAATGAATTATTCCTTATTAGACTTGATCATTCTAGTGAGGTTCTAAGGGTTAGGGTTTACAATAGGAATGTTGGAACTCTAATTTCTGAAAGCAGTAAAATAACAGTTTTTACATTACCTAGGGATAGGGGTGTATGATATTAAAGCAATAGATGTATTAGCTTAATGCTTAACTTAATAGGAAATTACTAAGGAATTAGGATTTCTAATTGGGTTAAAGGGTTAAATTACTAAGGAATTAGGATTTAACTAATTTATGTAAAAATACATCATCTGAGCAATTAGAATAATTGAAATTAGTAACCAATTCAAATACAGAAGGTAGATATTAAAGATGAATGTGCTCTGACTACAATTCTTCCTCATCACTACGTAACTCTTAATTAATATTGCTTTTGAATTTTTATTAATTTTTAATTCAACTATTAAATTTTCTCAATTCCAAAATACAATCATATTCTCTTTAAAAACATATTATTTGTCATTCCAATTTTAAGATAACAAGTTGCAATAAAATTAGTGCCTCAATCCTCGTGGAGACGATACTCTACTTACACTTTATTACTTGTAACGATCGGTATACTTGCCGAACGCGCAACAAGTTTTTGGCGTCGTTGTCAGGGATTGAATACGCCAATTTATTTGTAACTTTTACTCTTTAATATTGGAATCATTTGTGTTACTAATCTGTTTTTTTTAGTTTATGCGAGACATAGTTAATCCTAAATATTCACAGCAC
Source organism: Glycine tomentella (assembly GCA_007407185.1). NCBI lineage: Eukaryota > Viridiplantae > Streptophyta > Magnoliopsida > Fabales > Fabaceae > Glycine > Glycine tomentella. The sequence continues at coordinate 122,345 of PYAF01003491.1, read as the reverse complement.
CACCAGCAAATAACACTCCTTCAGGACCTTCTAGTCCTTACAGCGGAGCATTTTGAACCATCCCAGGTTGCTGATGATGATACCATGGAGGCAGAGAAGTGATGATTGATAATTCTGGACAATTGCTATTTCTATTTCTATTTTTAAGTTCCTTTGCTTTTTAATTTCTTAGTTATTTTAATTTCTTGCAATTTGAACAATTGGTTGTTGTGTTTAATTTATGGTTAATTTGGTTTGGTTTAATTTAAAGTTTATTTTTTTTGGTTCTATTTCTGTTTAGATTGATGTTCAATGGTTGAGTGTGATTCCTCAAATAATGCACACATATTTCATAAGTGAATAAATTTCTTTTAATTTATTGCTGGGGACAACAATTTTCTAAATCTGGGAATGGGCGCATACGCATTATTTGAAGAATCATATTCAAAGAGACAAAAGATGTCTAACAGAAATTTTGAATTTCAATTAGTGTTTTAATTATTAGGTTTTATCTTGAATTAATGTTTGTTTAATTTTAGTAATTGTTTTGTTTTAAATAAAATTCTAGGAGTATATCTTATTTATCTCAGATTTAGATTTGCCAAATCAGTAGTCAAATTGGATTGTTTTTAGGAAGCATGTGTGAAATGAAATATGGCATGGATTGCATGAAACATGATTGGAAATTATGATTGTTTGGTATATTGATGTCATATTGAAATAGGAAATGATGCTTGATATGAAGTTAATAGAGTCTAGCTTGATAACATAGCCTGTGAGGATTGAGCCTATGCAGAATTTTTTTTGTTAAAGAGACCTCACTGTGGTAGTACTCTAGAACTTGCTTTGTTTCTCTGTAATGCATGGATGTTTTGATATGATAAAGGCAGTTTATTCTTTTAGCCCTAGGCCAAATTAGCTTACCTTTAAATTTTTCATTGCTAACCCCTTTGAGCCTGAGGCTTTTCCATTCAATGACCTTATGAATGTTTAACCTATATCCATTGACTTACCTTATATTGAGATTGGAAAAAGAAGAAAGAAATCAAGGCGGGTTCCACTGGAAGTTAAATGATGAAGGAAGGAGAAGAACTGTCTACGAGTTCAAAAGAAGAAAAGAAAAGAAATGCAAAGAGAATGTTTGTTTTTTTTAAAAAAAAACTTAGTACATATACATATGTATATCCATAGATATAAAAATAGTATACTAAGTAGTGAAATATCCAAGGAAGGATCTAGATGACTTTAAAGAAGTTTTTCAATCTCAATGATTATTTAGTTACTTTTCAAATATTCCTACCTCTAAGTCAGGCCAAGTTACAATCCTATCAAGACCTTTTCATCAGTTGTGCATGCATTTATGTTTCTCATCTTTAGGAACTTGAGAATATGATCAAGCTTATGGTAGTACTATAGCTGTGGTGGATTGAGAGATTATGATAATACCTAAACACTTGAGTGATGAGTGAAATATATATCTTGGTGACGGGTATTCAAGTTAGGCTTTCACAGTTGATGGAATTGAAAAGTATTGTTGAATTTTTGATGTGTAAATCAGTTATACTTAGCATAGTAATTCTAAGATTGTTAATTTGATGTTGTGCTTGATTGTTGATCCTTGCTTCCCACTGTGAATTTTTGTTTATTGCTGAGGACAACAATATTTAAATCTAGGAATTATTTGATATGCGTTTAGAATATAATGTTTTTCAAGTTAAAATAATCATAGAATCCATCATAATTTGACAATATAAGGTCTTTTAATTATGGAAATTCTAATCATTATATCATCAATTATAATATTACTAATTTATGCAAAATTTATAGCAGGAAATCAAGAGAAGAGGTAAAAGAAAGATCAAGAAGTCAATCTTCTCTGGATTCTCACGAGGATAGCGCGAGATATCGCGTCAGTCGCACCAGAAAATAAAATTAAGACAATCTTCTTTGTGATCTTGCGCAATCAGCGCTAGAATCCACGCGAATCGCGTTAGTGACATGGGATTTCAGGATCTTAAATTATATTGCACAAAATCAGAAGATATGAGGGGTTATTAGAGTCTAACTATAAATATGGACTGAGAGAGTAGTAGAAAGAACAGAGGCCTATGCCTCTGGACATCTACACTGAGAAATACAGTAGTAGAACGCATAGGAGGAAGCTTAAGGAATGATTGAAGCTAGGTCAAGAAGATTAAATCAAGATTGAAGGGGTTTTCTTCTTCTTCTTCTTCTTTCTTGAGATTCTTGGCTCAGGTTTATCTTATTTTATGTTATTCTGGCTAACTCCCTTATTGTGGTTAGAGCCAGAACCAATGTGAACTTCTTTGTAATTGGATTGGTATTAATATAAATTGTGATAATTGTTTTTATTTTATTTTGTTCTTGAATGAATTATTCCTTATTAGACTTGATCATTCTAGTGAGGTTCTAAGGGTTAGGGTTTACAGTAGGAATGTTGGAACTCTAATTTCTGAAAGCAGTAAAATAACAGTTTTTACATTACCTAGGGATAGGGGTGTATGATATTAAAGCAATAGATGTATTAGCTAAATGCTTAACTTAATAGGGAATCACTAAGGAATTAAGATTTCTAATTGGGTTAAAGAGTTAAATTACTAAGGAATTAAGATTTAACTAATTTATGTAAAAATACATCATCTGAGCAATTAGAATAATTGAAATTAGTAACCAATTCAAATACAGAAGGTAGAGATTAAAGGTAAATGTGCTCTGACTACAATTCTTCCTCATCACTATGTAACTCTTAATTAATATTGCTTTTAAATTTTTATTAATTTTTAATTCAGTTATTAAATTTTCTCAATTCCAAAATACAATCATATTCTCTTTAAAAACATATTATTTGTCATTCCAATTTTAAGATTACAAGTTACAATAAAATTAGTGCCTCAATCCTCGTGGAGACGATACTCTACTTACACTTTATTACTTGTAACGATCGGTATACTTGCCGAACTCACAACACTAAGCCTCTGATTTTTGGGTTTTTCAGTTACCTGTCTACTAAAAGTTTTATCAGCACTCTATACTCTGTCAAGTTTCAATTTGAAGTTTGTGTTCAAGAAAACATTTTGAAGGGCTTGATTAAACCCCCTTCTCAAGCATCCTACATGTATGTATGACTTTATTTATCTTTGTGGGTTCCTATCTCTCTTGCAATTAAAGAAGCTAACAGAAGATCCTAGCATGTATTGTATCAAATCAATATTAATCATACTCAAGAATCAAGAAATATACCCATTCCACCAAAACTAAATAATCCTCTTCAAATGCAGCTATGCTACTACTTTTCCCACTGATTATTTCAAGCATGAGAATCCCAAAACTGTACACATCTGCCTTCTTTGTAAGTTGTCCCAGAAGTGCATATTCAGGTGCAAGATATCCCCTGCAACATAAGAGGTAAACTGGGTTTATAAATTATGTCCGAGTCACATACAAAGAATTATCAATAAACCTATACTGATAAGATGTGAGATAAGGATCTTATGTCTGTGGTCTGCACTAGTCCACTCTCCACATTACAAAGATGCTAATTTAACCCAAAAAACATAGGAGATTACAAGATATTAATTCTAGTTTTCTTTTTGCCAGCAAAGTTTAATTTTGGTATAAAACTTCTTTCCCCTCTCCATTCTTTTGATCAAACATTACATCTTAGGAGCTCACATTATTATTGCTAAATAAATTATAGAAATTACTGGACTTTTTCTGTAATGTTTCAAATTTTAAACGAATTAATGTAACAATTAAATATTTACTTAATAACAAAAAATAGAGATACTAGCAGTGCATGTCAAGATGATTAAACTACTATAAGCTCACATTCTTTTGAAGCATATTACTATGTTAGGCAAAACTAAAGTCTAAAGTGATTTAATTCTGGCACATGAATGTGAAACAGAAGCGCTTAGTTGATAGGGCACTGATTGATAAACTAATAAAATATAATTCTGAATACACAAATCACATACAATACAGTAATACAATTCTTGTCCCAAACAAAAGTCACCTATAGAGAATATTCTCTTTTCAGAAACTGCAAATAATAATATACTTATTTTCACACTACACCCTTCTACACACATATTTAATAGTATAAGTGCTCCTAACATTCTACCCCAAACTGTCAACATGACAGTTATTATTTACACATACTATGAAAATACACAATACACAATCACTTAAAACTCCTCTACCCACAACTGCCAACATGACAATTTTTATCTTCATCATTAAAATTCATTTTGACAATAACTGTCTTAACTACTTCTAACACTCGGTTCCCATCATTACCTCCTGCTGAAAAAATCAGCCTTGTCCTCAAAGTATGAATGCTTTTATTTGATGCAGGCACAAACAGGAACTCCCATTCCTGCCAACTTGTGCCACCCTTTGAAAACCTTCTAGCACATCCCTGGCGCCAAGTTTTGGACTACCATGAATTCTGTCCAACTGAAGGACAATAGTCTGCCATTTTTGCTCCTAAATTTCATGCTAATTGCATGATTTCCAATGAGTCTTCAGTTTAAAGGTGTCAATTCTGTGTTTTATATCAGTTTGAAGAAATAACCCTAAGTACTCCTCCTTGGGTAGAGTTCTTACTTGAAAAGACGGAAATTCAAAGGCTTCTATGTACTCCTCTACCCTTACTATTTGCTTTAATTCAAATCAAATCTTCACATGGATTTTCAACTTCTCTTCCATCAAACCGAGGCTCTTTTAAATATTTTCCAAGTAATAAGGGTTTCAGTTTCTCTCAATGGATTGAACCATTGTATGGTTGGGCCCTCCATACTCAACTTGGCCAAGTTAATGTTGACATTGTCACTTCTATTCTGCAGAACTGCCATCTCTTTGAAACTCTTGAATTCTTTCTGTGTCCATTTATCCAATACCTTCTTCATTTCATTTAGAAGACTCTGTCAACTTATCTTCCAACCTTTCTATTTTGTCCTCCATGCACCCCAACCTGTCATCCACACTTGACAGAACTCTGCTCAGAATTTTGGCTTTCATGGAGTTTCTCCTCCAATAGATCCATCCTTTCCCTCACCTAGTCATGGTCGATTGATATAACACCAATTTATAAACTAATAAAATATAATTCTAAATACAGAAATGACATTCAATACAATTTCCCTCCAAGAGACAAAAGTCTCCTATAAAGAATATTCCCTGATCACAAACTGTGAAATAAGTTATTTTCACACTACACCCTACTTCACATAAGTTTAATAATATAACTGCTCCTAACTTTCCACCAAAAATTGGTAACATGACAGTTACCATTACACATACTCAGATGATACACAATTGCTTCTAACTCTTCTACCCATAAACTGTCAACATGACTGTTATTATCTTCATCATTGAAATCCATCTTTAGACAATAACTGTCATAACTTCTAACTCTCGGTTCAAATTGTTAATCATGCAGTTCATTGGTATTAATGTTGTCTACAAAGATTCAAAAGAAACTACAAAAGTTAAGAACACTGATAGTTTGTTCCTTCAAAAATCTATGTATTTAATAAGTTGTTCCTTTGAGATGCATTATGGAGTTCAAATGAGTATTTGAAAAAGTTACAGAAAAACTAGACTAACTTTCAAGCAATGATCAAAAGGAAAGATTCTGGCACCAGTTAGACAAATAGAAATACTAATATATACATTTGTGCTTACACAGTTCCTGCAACTCGAGTACTAACATGGGTGACATTGTTCTGGTATTTCCAAGAAAGCTTGCAAGGCTATTGTTCTCCAAAAATTCATAAACCAATATTCGGTGACTACCCTCAACACAGCAGCCAATCAGTTCCACAAGATTTGGATGTCGTATATTTGATATCATATCAATTTCTGTCATAAATTCATGGGTTCCCTGTTTAGACTCTACAGAAAGAGACTTGATAGCAGCCTGAGTACCATCCCTTAAAACTCCCTGCAAAGATTAATGACAATCAGAAAATAAATGTAGTGAAATCCATCTACAGATTGTAACCATAAAAAAAAAAGGGAAAAAAAAACTGATGGTCATGACTCTCACCTTGTAGACAACTCCATAACCTCCTCCACCGATTTTACTTGAAGGATGAAAATCTCCAGTTGTTGATCTCAATGAGTTATAGCTAAACTTTTTAGTTGCAACCACTGTCAGGCAAACATATAAAGCTTACATAAATAAATCACAGGATGCAAAATTTCATAAAAAGACAACACAAATAAAAAGAGTCAAGAATGCAATTTTAGGAAGATAATGTCCAAGTGAAGATGTCTCAGTAGATCTAGACAAGTTTCAACTGAAACAGAGATACATGCATATTTTGCTTATATGATTTGCAATAATTTCCACCATATGGGAGGGATTCAATATAAGTACATAACCAAAAAATAATGTTACCAAACAATGACCAACCACCCTTGCCAGCCATCTTCAGTAGTAAAATTTCAATATTAATCATTTAAAATAGGATATCAGGATTTAAATGCGTCCCATTAAGTTGGGACTTTGGAGTAGTAAGGTGGTTCAAGAGAGATAAATGATAATTCAACCGGTTGACCTCAGGTTTGACCCGCAATTAATTATTTCCAGCAACAGATAAATGATAAACTTCAAATCTATCAAGTGTAACCATGACTGCCCTTTTGACCATATGAGTGTGAAAATTAAAAACAAAAGAACTGTACCTATAATTATGCTACCATAAGAAGCAATATTAAAATAATTTAAAACCTCATTAGCCAGGATTAAGCTTTTTTTCTTTCTAGGGGAAATCAATCAAATTATCCAAGTTAGTAAATCAAAATCAATTTTGATTTTTGACAGCCTAAAGTTAGTTGCCAGCAACATCCAATCCTCCATCCTAGCCACAGTTCACTGATGAACCTGCAACAATTTTATACAAAATTGTCTGTATGTTCTCAGCTGTGGGATTTAATAAACAGATTTTTTTTTTTTTTTTCAAAAAATGCAGTCTGTTCATTAAGCAATCATCCCTTTATTTCCACCAATAATTAGGCAAGTCCAACCTTCGTAACAACACTTATCTAGCTAGCATTTCAGCGGGAAAAATATAGGAAGGTACAATAGCGAGAGAAGGATGAACTAACAGGAATAAATCATGACAATCACAAACTCAACAACCTATTCAATTAGACACAAACAATTGGTCCATGATGCAATTTAAAGCCATGTTCTTTTTTAATACCTTGTTCATGAGGCTTCTTCAGGATCATCCCTCCTTCCACACCAATTCAAAGCACCAAACCAATTGCCAAACATGACTATGGCCCCAGCTCCAGTCTCCTACGCCCCCATTAAACCTTGTAACAACATTTGTCCCTCAAATTTATCACACGCACCTACGACCAACCAGGATGAAAACAAGACACTCAATCCAACTACCTTGGAAAAGAATGAAGCAAGTTGGAAACTTGAATACACTGCAGGTGTAAAAAATTCACAGCATGGTTTGAAATTTGAATCACTGTTATAACCAAAATCCTAGCCTGAGTTTTCAACCTGATGGGGGTTTAGAAACGTTGAAAAACTGTGGTTTTTACTCTTATACAAAAAAAGTAACCAAAGCTTTGATAGTTTATGTGAGGTAGCTGTGTTGCAGGGTTGGAAGGAACGTGTGAATCCATAAATGGTTAGGAAATGGAAAGATGAAACGAAGGGTCAAAAAGCTATCAACAGCAAAGATCTAACAAAGTCGGGGTTAAACTATGAAGGGGACATGTATCTGTCCTTTTTTTTTAACTTTTATTTTCTCTGTTTTCTAGTTATCATTTCTTGACAAAATAAATAATAATAGATTATAATTTATATTTATAATAATATAAACAGGAGAGTGATGCTGTAAAGAGATAGACCACGACAATGAATCAAAAAAAGGCCAAGACAAAGGAGACAGGAAAACAACTGTGGTTCAGAAAGAAAGAAAAAAGCAAGAAAATTGGAGAGAAAACAAAAAGCAACTTTTTCTTACTTTCCTAGTTTCCTTCATAATTGGGGTAAGGGAATTGCTATTCTCATCCTGTTTTGTTTTGCTATTCCACCCAGCTTTTTTTAAAAAATATAAAGAGACAGTTTCACCCTTCCACATTTCGCTACACCCCTTTCTCTTTCCTTCTCCCACCACCTTTTAGCACTCTTGCATGATACCCCACCCCCTTTCTCCCTCATCTTATTCAGCAACTACATGATTCCAACAACGTGATCTTCGTTTGTGTACGTTCGTGGAGCAAAATGTATTTTGTTTTCAAACTTGGATCCAACGAAATCCTGATTTTGTTTTGTTGGGGGACAAAACAAAATCATGATTCCGATGTGTCTCAACTCAGACTAAGATTTAGTGTTTTTGTTTGTTTAATGTTACATATTGTGTGGCTTACCTTTTTAGAGGAGTTTAAGCTGCTGTTTTGTGTTATTGACATTGATTGTAGGAATAGAATACGTTTAGGAATATTTCGTTGATATTGGTTCTGACTTCTGATCCTTATGCTTATTGTTTGATGCATATTTCTGTGAGTCTTATCTTGTAACTTTCTCCATCTTACTTTTGCCTTTTCATTTTGCTTGTTAGTTTCTGTTTTTTATTTTATTTTAAGAATGTTCCTTATCTTCATTCATGAAAAATGTTCATTTGTACTAATTTATGAGATTCTTTATTCCACTTTGTTCCCAAACATATCTTTTCAGGATTGACCAGCCTACAAAAATAAAAATTCTTGGCTTCATTTTGGGTTCAACTCTTAAATTATCTAACTATGGGAAGGTTTGATGTCTTAACGCTCTTATATGTTTCTATTTATATTTTTAGTTGTGGAGATAAAGATACAGATCAAGGTTTCATATGTTCAGTTCCAGATTAACAGTGTTATGTGTGGGTTTTTGTGCTATGCCGAGACTTAAAGGAAGTAACTTATTTGTTGATGTTGGTTGCAGCTAGTGATTTTATCCTTATTCAAAGGAATTGGGAATGCCCTTATGCACGTTCCATAAGTTGGGCCATTGTTGTCCTCTTTTCTGTAGCAGCACTATGATGAGCTCAATAAGTCTTGTCCAAAATTGTCAAACATTGAAACTCAGATAATGTGCCTTTTGTGGGAGGTATGTGTATTGTATATTTTAGTTTCAACTTATGGAATCTTTATTCTGAGGTTTGGTGTGAACTTGTTCCTCTTCATGAGTAGAGCTATGTTATGTCATCTCCCTTTGGTGGAAATGATCTTCAGCATCTTTTACTTCCAGTTTGGTTGAGATATTAAGGTGTGTGTTTTACTTGTGTCACGTCTTCTTATTTGAATTTACTGACTTCATTCTTGGGACCTTTCAATTGGGCGGCATGAATTCGGATGACCCTGCCTGTGTAAAGCCTAGTATCACTATTTTGAGCAAACTTAACAATCAATTCTATATGGAGTTGAAGAATGAAGTAAAGGTCTTATTGGTAATATATCTATTTAATTTCAGAGTTTATTGTTGTCAACAAGATGTAATTCATGAGTAGAGCTAATGATCTAGTTAATGAATTTGTGATAATTTGTTTCATTGTGTAAATGAAAAAAAATTAATTATCAATAGTTTTTTCTTATGCTTGTGAGAAGCATTTATTTTGTGAGCTTGTGTTTTTGTGGCATAATGATAATGGTGATGTACACCGTGCAACTAAAGAGGCATTAAAAAAACATTAAGAAAAAAAATCGATTTTATGGAAAAATTATCTTAGAAAGTCAAACTTTCTAAGATAGTTTTCTAAAAAATCTTCTTAAAAATAGAGTTTCTAAGACGGATTTTGATAAAAAGTCTTCAAATCCACAATTAATTTTAGATTTTTTTATAAAAAAAAAACACATTTAAGAAAATCAATGTAGAAATCGAAATTTTAAGATGGTTTAAAAATCGTCGTGAAAAGTTAACACTTTCCATGATGGTGGATTCAAAGGTGATTTAAAATCATCGTGAAAAGTATAAAATAACAGTCTTATAAAGTCTTTTTTGTAGTAGTGTTCTTAGTCATACTAGGTTTTATTCTGGTGATACCAAGTTGAATACAAGTTTTGGCTTAAGATATTGAATTGTGTCCCTTAGAATAGTTACTTTTAACATGATATAAATGAGACAAGTTTATATATTTTTCGTATCAGTTGCCCCAAGTCAATATTGCTTAGTGTCATACCCTAATTCCCCGCACTGTTTTGGTTGTAGAGGCACCAAGGGTTTTCCTACCCTAGTACTATTTGCGGGTTGAGAGCGAGGGTAAAGTTGCGTACAATATCCCTCCCCTTTACCTGCGCATAGCGTGGAGCCTTCAGGCAATGGGGTTACGTGATTTTTTTTAGTACTATTTGTGGGTTGAGTCGGGTTGCTCTAACTCAGTTCCAACCCTAGCAAAAAAAAAAACCTTTATTTCTACTATTTGCACCCCCATTTCATACATACACCTTTATCGTTTGGGCCTGACCTGTTTTGAACAAAATAAATGCTACTGTTTAAACCTGCACTTTTTCACACCTAAACTCTTAACTTTTGGGCCTGGCCTGTTTTGAACAAAATAAATGTTTTTGTTTACATGCCCTCTTTTTCACACCTACACCTCCTTACCTCTTACCTTTTAGGCCTGACCCGTTTTTTACAAAATAGATGATACTGTTTACATCTCTCTTTTTAACATCTACACCCACTTATCTTTTGTGCTTGACACATTTTGAACAAATTAATTACTACTATTTTCAAGCCACATTTTCATATCTACACATCGTTACCTTTTGCATGTATGCACCCTTAATTACTAAGTGTACTCTCCACTTCTATTCTATCCCTTTCTATTCCCATTTGATTTATTTGATTACGTATTGCTATATCAATTATTCATTTATTTTTGCAATTTCGCTTTAGTATTATTTAGTACGCACTTACGCTCCGTACACTCCATGCTGGTCTTCGACTCACTTGATGGTGTTTCAATAACGTGTGGATAAATTTTGTGAATGTCATGCAGGGTCTCCGACTTGCTTAACTTCACAAAGTTTACTACAAACCCAAAATCTTTTCTAAAAAAAACTAAAAATACTCAAATAAGTGATCACTCAATTCTTTTTTTTTCCTCCACAAAAATTACTTATTACTTGAGATCACTTCAAGGTCCAATGCCTTAAGCGATTCTCTTCACTTTTTCTTAAAATTCTACATCTTTTCAAGGTCCAACATCTTAACGACTCCTTGTCACGCAATTAAAACAAATATTTCACAAAAAAAGATAATAAAATTAACCAGACACACAAGCTGTATTCTATTAAAGAACTACGTAAGTCTGATTTCCTTATTACATTTAGGGATACGTAGGAGCGAGGGCAAACCCCTTATCAACCTAAAAAAACTAAAAAAAAAAATAAAATCCCCTCTTTTTTCTAAAAAAATAAAAATTTGCTTTCTTTTTCTGAATAAACAAAATATAACATAATTCATGTTTTTAAGGAAAGATAAATAATTAAAAAGTCACTTTATTTTTAGTACATTCGATTAAAGGTCGTTGTCTTCATGACGGGCGCGTGAGTACTAACACCTTCCCCTTGCATAAACGACTCCTGAATCCTTTTATCTCAAATCGTAGATCGTTCTTTATCTATTTATATTTTCAACGTATTCCTTAAATAAAAGTTGGCGACGATTCCCCTAATTTTCCTTTTTTAGAAAACACACTCATTCTTTATTTTCTTTTTTATCGTTGTCCTATCATGACAACCACGTTGCGACACTTAAGATAAGGAATATTGACTTAAGGGTTAAAGTGAATAATATCAATGTAACCGTCTAAGTTTTCATGTTATTATCTAATGGGATGACAATTTGTAACCGTTAAACAAGAACATAGACCCCTCATTTAGACACCAAGTAAAGACCAAATCCATCATAGACATACTCACAAAATAAATCCTCTAAATCCAAATAACTAATATCTATCAATCAAATACCATATATTTTTATTTACATTATTAATAACTAATATTAATAATAAAAAAAAATTTAATCCAATAATGAAATGATATTAATCCACAAAATTTCAACATAAAACACTTGCTTGGGTCACTGCCTGGTCCATGAATAGACGTCCTACTCGCACTATCCACTGAATCACGTGCTACTTGAAAAGTCACGTTGACAGCCATGAAGGCCGAAGCACACCATGCTCAGCATCCAAGTCTATAAGGGGTGGTTCATGATATTCCACCACTTGCGATCCACTTGGCTCGGAATAAATATATGGACCCATGACGTTCCACAACTAGGCTTGGTACACTATATATTAAAGAGGGTCTTTACTATTATGTGTAATAAAGGGCAGTGATTCTTTCTGCAACTGTACTGTGTCAGTGATTTTTCTTTGTTGTTGTTGTTGTTTTTTTTTTTTTTTTGCCCCCTTTAATATCAATCAACCAATCTCCTAACCTGTTATTCATTATGTTTCTTCTTAAATTGCAGGTCATGGGTAACGTAGAGTCCAAGTTCGAAACATGGGTGGAGTCAACGAATGCTTTGTTAGATTGCGTAGAACATTTGGAACCAAACAAGATTCCCATAGTTGCGGAGGAACTTCGGAAATGGAAGGAGGAAGCGTACGAGCCAAAGGCGGTGTCAATCGGGCCCCGGTACAAGGGGAGAACGGAGCTACTACCAATGGAACAGATCAAGTGGCAGTACATGAACTCCCTTCTTATGAGAACAGAATACCAACGAATAAGTCTAAGAGACTGTATGAAAGGTGTGTTGGAGTTAGACACATTAGTTCGTGCCAGCTATAGGGAAGAAATCAAACTTGACAAGTACAATCTAGCCACAATTATGGTATTCGACGGTTGCTTTCTTTTAGAGCTTCTCATATCTGCATCAGAGCAATGGAATTCAACACTACGACAACCTTACGTGGAAATTCCTTTAACGGGAGCTGAAGTGGGGAAAAAGGAAGTGGTGTTGATCGATCTCATGCTGGTTGAAAACCAGATACCACTTTTCATTCTTGGTGAGTTATTTAGGATACTTTTTCCCAATGTTGAGAATAATATTAATGGAATTATAGGAAATATGGCTCTGAATTTCTTTGGCTACTCTCAGTATACGAGCTCTAACTCTACATCCGACCCTACAAAGGCCACTCACTTTGTTGAACTTGTTCACTCTTGCATCAGAAAGAATTATCACAGAAACCAACAATTTAATGAAGGAACTAGAAAACAAGTAAAGCTGAATTGTTGTGCTACTAGGCTCGAAGCAGCTGGGATTAAGATTAGACCCAAACTTGATGGGATTCAGGAGAATTCTGTTGTTTCATATGTTAAAAAAGGGTTTGATTTCAACATAGAATTCAGGAATGACACACTTGAAATTTCTTCCCTGCATATTACTTCAACAACAGAAACAAAGTGGCGGAATTTCATAGCTTGGGAGGATCACAGAAAAAAGTCGGAAAGGAGTCGTGATGATGATGGAGTTGGAGAGTCTGAAGACGTTTTCACGTTTTCAACCTTGATTTTGAATGATTTGATCTGTTGTGAAAGCGATGTTCAACTGCTTAAAACCAGGGGAATCATAGTAGATCACTTGAGTATGAGTAATCAAGGTTTGATGGATCGTTTTCATTCCATCACAAACGGAGTTGACCGTGACCTTGTTGATTCAACTGATTACAACAACATTATTCATGGCTTGAACACCTTTTGGGCAACAAATTGTGTCGTACTGTCCCCCAGAATTGTGTGGCATTATTTGAGCCGATTTTCAGAATGGCTTCTCAAGTTTTTAAGGCGCGGCTACAACTTTACTGCAGCGTTTGTAACTCTAGTCACTTTTATCCAGGTTTTTTATGCAGTCCTCAGCTATCATCTTCCAAATTAAGTCATGTAGTAGTAGAACAACATTTGTTAACTCATGATGCTCATTTCTCTTTCTGTTACTGGAATATATTAATAAGTTGCTTTGTATTTCAAAATACACTTGCCTTGTTTTCTTATATTAGGGTGCTATCAAAGCTCAATTGGATTGGTTTGAGTTTAATTTCATTTCAGTAATTTTGGTGTGATTTTCAAATTTTCATTTCTCATTTGCTGATGCACTTCAAACTTTCATTCCCATATGCATATATCAAGGCAATATCAACAATTAATATTGCAAGCAAATAATCATTTGATTTAGTCACTCAGTTTAGGATAAGGAAAATACTAATGCGTACGAATACGTGTACGCACAAAACGGTTATCCATCCAATCCCTTATGAACAGTGTTTGCACGAAACAGTACTAATCCACTTGTTTTAATTTCACTGGACAAATATTAAATTAAAAAAATGAAAACTAAAATAATTTTGACCGAAATCAGGAGGGTTGATTTTATTTAACTGTTTCGTGCTACACGAATTCGTGTAAACTGCATTTTCCATTATAATATTACTAGTATGCACTATGCAGGCCATGCACTGCACGGAAAATTAACATTCAATTATTATTTTGATTGATATACATTATTAGAAATTTGTTAGGTAATTAAATATATCTTTTTATTGATACTTAAAACTTCTAAATTATTTATTTAGGCAATAGATCTGGGACTGGGAGGGTTACCTTAGTCAATTCAGTCCTTGCTTCCTTCCCGATGTATACTATGCAAATGCAATATGGCTCCCTATGTTTGGGATACTTTGGATAGGTTGTCTCGTCAATTTGATTAGTTGGAGTGGTAATATGGAGAGTAGAATCCATTTGGTGAAATGGAAGACAATTACCAATAAACGGTGGCTTAGGTGTTCGTATTGCGCAATTTCAAAATTCCTCGCTGCTAGGAAAGCTTACATGGGACATATTTCATTATCCTAATAGTAAGCTTTGGGTGCAGCTTATACAGGCAAAATATTATATGGAAGAAGTAGATGATTTGCTTTCTTTTAAATGTACTTATTTCATTACCTCTCTTGACAATGCTTTTTGCCTTAGGTGCATGTTAATGACTTAGACCTAAGGGTTAAGGATGTGCTGAATGAGATCGAGGAGGGTTGGTATCACCATAATTTATCAACAATTATTCCTCATATTAATTTATTACCATAATTTAACATTAAGGACAACAAAATTATGTCTATGAAGATTAATTAATTTGCATGCTAGCTTATGTCCGGGATGATATTGTCCGGAATGGAAATATTTCTTGCATTACTCCCGGGATTATTGGATCTTGAAAATTGCGGTTCCTGAGAACGTGAGATTCTTTTTGTGGCAACTGGCTCATAATGTCCTTCCTACAAAAACTTTCCTTGTTGGTACGTAGACACTTATTCACAAATGCTAATGGCATATGCCCTAATTGTGGTTTATTGCATGATATGATGAGGATCTTTATAACATATTTTGGGTTGGCAACACAATAATGTGAGAATAGTACTTTGACAGATGCTTGGAATGTTAACCTTCCTACCCCTGATTATAACAAGACGTAGTTACATTGGATTCTGTTGCAAATTGGTTGCTAGGGTAACTTGCTCCCTGCCCTTTGGGAGGTCTGGAAAGCTTGTAATGAATACATAACTGATTTAGTTAACCTCAAATGGATAGTTCTTTTCTTGTAAAGATTATTAGGATTTTGATTATGAAAAAAGTTAAATTTATTAAAAAAGAAGGTATATTAATAAAAAATTCAATTATTCTAGTTTTTTTTAAAAATAATTAATAATATTAATAGGATGTATTTAATATTTTTCACTGATATTTAATTAAGATTATTAAGATCCATTGCTTTTTTTGTTTATAACTGATATTTCTGCAAATGTAATTATGAGAAGATAGTAGTGATTATTATCGACTTGTTAATAATAATCAATAAAATTTAACTGGTTAACAAATTAAGAGCAATAAACGAATGTAACTACTTTCTTAAAACAATTATGTTTAATGTGTTTTACTCTTAATTTTATGTAAGTATTTTACAAC
>PYAF01003491.1:59204-99013 GCA_007407185.1 Glycine tomentella | reverse complement strand
TGGATTATGCATTGATGTGCATGATGCTAGAGTGAGTGATTCACTGATGTTAGTGTACATTGATATGTGATGTGTATTCTGTGAACTGCCCTGAGATTGGGTGGTTGGTATGTATGGCTAATGTTTGCCTGGTTTGTGATGATATACTTGTTTCTGTGTATCTGTTGTCAGTGAACCAAGGGAAGGAAATACCTTCAAGAGCCCTGAGTTTACTGAGATTTTATATCTCACCCCTTGTGTGGGGCTATGTTTTGCAGGTGATTCCTCAGGAGGAGCAGATAGGTCCCGAGGCAAGAAGCCTATGCAGGGATAGCTGCTGGTTGAGAACCTTAGACTTAGATGACATGAGCCTGTGGGTCTGATGTTTTGTATTTAGCCTTTGGTTTTGTTTTGATGTACCCTGAGGGGATTTTGGTACAATTTTGCATCTGAACAGAGATGTATGTATATTCACCATACGATATGTACAGTGTATGTAGATGACATTTGATGATGTCACTTATATGTTTTATGCTTCCAAACTGCTTAAACTTTGATTATATGTTGATTGTGGTTGATGTTTGGTAATGAACCTGATTAGCGGATTGGGGCATTACAACCACCCTTTTATTACTTTTTGAATGCCTTTCCTAAACTCCCTACATGTATTTATACTTTTCATCCTAACTGTTAACTAATAGTTAGTTACAACTAACCATTAGTTATCCTAACAAAATTATTAACTAATATTCCTGGAACACACAATATCCCATCTTCTACTCCTATCAATACCCTCTTCTTCAAGATGGATCTTGTCCCCAAGGTTCAGGTTAGAAAAACAGCCTACATTTCATCAGCAAGGGTCTCCTTCATCTTCTTCTTTTTCCATAATCATCAATCTGAACTGTTTGTTCTTACACACGAGTATGATGATATTTCTCATCACATGTAAAACATTTTTCCTTCCTCGTTTTCTCATTCACTTCCACAGGTGATAGTCTATGGAAAGTTCTTTCCCCCTTCCACCCATTATCCCTTGTTTTAGCAGCCTAGTTGGGATTAGCTCCCTTAACACTTGCTGGCTGCCATTCTTTCCCAAATCTTTGGCCTGAAAAACTGGTTTCTTGAGCATTATATCCCATGTTATCACTTCTCTTCAGATTTCCTAGAACTCGATTTTTTTTTCCACTTGACGAGCTTTAGTTATGGACTCTATCAAGTTTTTATGCTTATGAAGTCTCACCTCTGTACTAACCTCTTCTTTTAATGCCTTGAGAAAAACCTCCATCAAGAAGGATTTCTCTAACCCCTTCACCATTCCCACACATTTCTCAAACTGGATGCTGAAACTTTGCACAGTTTCTTCCTGTTTCAGAGTCAGCAAAGCTTGAAACGGACTCCCATGATTAGAACTTTGAAATCTTTGGGAGAATGTCATCTTGAACCCTTCCCATGACTGGTTTGGGTTTCAAGATTCCCACCATTGGAACTAGCCCAAAGCCTCCCCATCCATAGCTACCAGCACAACTTCCAATTTATCCTCCTCCCTTATGGACTGTAGTCGAAAATATCTCTCAATTTTCAACAACCATCCCAAAGAATCGTCTCCCATGAAGATGGGCATTTCGATGTTCCTCCAGAGATTGGCTCCAACTGCGTCGCATCCAATGTTTCTTCTCAACACGTCACCCACCAATGCAGCCTCCTTCGTTGTCTATTTCTCCCATGTTGTTGCTAGCCTCTGTAGCATAGCTTCAATGGAACTTAATCGCGATTTCACAACATTGCGATTCTCCTCCATTGCTTCCATTATTGCCTCCATTTTTGGAGTTCGTTTTTTACACCATCAACCCCTCCACAACTCCAAGATTGGAGTTCTAATACCAGTGATAGAAATTGGACCAAAAATGAAGAGAAAATAGAATCTGTTATTGAGAACTGGGGCTTCCAACTCCCAAAGCTGTTGCAAGTGAATTCGAGGTTCACCACCCTCCTATTACTTTCTGAATGCCTTTCCTAAACTCCGTACACTTATTTATACTTTCCCTTCTAACTGTTAACTAATAATTAGTTGTAACTAACTATTAGTTACCCTAATAGAATTATTAATCAGTGTAACTAACTAAAAACAGAAATATTACTAACAACTTTTCCTGGAATACATAGTACCCCATCTTCTACTCTTATCACATGGTTACAACTATGCTACAACATTGATAACTCTACGTTGATAACTCTTCTCAATGTTATCCAGATTTTTTATCCAGTCATCTCCAATATTTTGAGATTTGCTGGATTGTTGGTCTACAGCCCCGCCCTATAGAATAGAATGAATCCAATAAGGAGAGGCCTATAGATGACCAAGCCACTCTTATACTACTCCTTACCTCACCCCCTTCTCACTTAAAGGGCAAAATTGCTGAAGCGAGTCTGGAGGCCAAAGAGTGATCTTTGAACATTATTACGCATCCTTATTAATTACTAGGTATCGTGTAAGGTAGGTTTGTCTGGGTATAGCAAGACTTGAACCTAACACCATTAGGTCAAAAACTCAATGCTCTATCAATTGAGCTATACACCAAAAAACAAATATAAATAATACTATTTTTTTTGGATCCTGCATGCACTGTTACATCATTTAAGATTTTCTTCATGTTTTACTTCAATAATATATTTTATTTTAAGATCTTAAATCATTTTTTATGTCCTATAAGGGATCTACTTTCTAGTGTTTATTTATAATTTATTTTAAAATAAATAAAAATAATTAACTATATAATTTTTAATTACCAAAAAATTAATTCAAAAATAGAAAATGTTTTAATAATTAAAATATTTATTCATCAAGATAATTTATTAATAATTAAATAGCATCATCAACAACGGGCTAGTTTTTGTAACGATTAGTTTTCACAGGCTATTTTTTGTAATGACTAGATTTTAATGGCTATACTTAAAAGTTACAGATTAACAAATAACTTATGTAATTAAAAACAAACTTCAACATTCAACTAATTAAAAATGTGTTACGACATAATGAATGATAACTTAACACATAACAAACTACTAAACTAATAAAAAAACTAATTAAAAATAAAATTAAACATAATGATAATTTAAGACATAAAAATTAACTCCTAAACTTCTTTAAAATATAGTCACAAGCGATTTTGTGATTCTTGAGTTGATCTTTATTCATGTTAGTTGTGTCCTTCATAAGAATATTGTATATCTTCACTACACTATTAGATGCCACTGCCTCTACTATTTGTTGTTGGACAACATTTATTTCCTTCATTTCTTTTCAATGCCAAACAAGTCCACAACCGGTGTAGAAGAAGATGCTCCTTGAATAATTCCAGTTTTCATTCAGCTTTGTTCTTTTTAGAGGAATTTTTTTCATTGTTCTAACCATCTAGGTTGATCTTTTAATAGCGGCACTGCATGTTCCAAAGCCAAATCCTTTTTTCCATCGTTACAAATAGCATATGCATTCACCATCACATTGTTCTTTGTGTAATTGCTTTTCTTCAAAGCAACAACTTGCTTGTAACAACCATTGAACTTTTGGACGACATCATCGATTTTTGGCCATCGGAATTTCTGTTGATTGTTGGATCTCTCACTTAGATTGCCATGATGTGTGTTGTAATTTTCTACGATCTTTTCCTAAAAAAGTCTCTTATTTTTTACCATCACCGACGATTGAATCAAGTGAGACATTAAACCACAAATTAATGAAAACTTTATCCTCTTCAATTGAAAAGAATAGTCGTGTGTTGTTTTTCTTTCTTGTAGAACTCTCTCCTCCTTCCTCTACTGTAATATTTTCTAACCCAATTTGGATAAAAAATTGTGGAAATTGTGTATCAACTTTCTCATTTGAAGGAGTTTGTGCATGACTACAACTATTGGGAAGCTTACGGAACGCAGTGGAAGTGTTTTGTGACATTGAAGAAAATGTTTGAGAACTTTAAAAAATTTTCGATAGAAGGGAATTGCTCATAAGTTGTTGTTGGTGGTAGTAGCAAGTAGGGAATGAAAGGAGAAGGAATTTAGAATTTTCTTTCATTGGTGGAGGTGGCAGTGGTAAGTAGGGAAACCACGGAGTCACCATCTCATGGATCTTTTACGTTCCATCACTAACGGAGCTGACCGTGGCCTTGTTGATTCAAGTTATTACATAGACATGATTGATGACTTAAACAACTATGCAGCAACATATCGTGTCCTACGATTCTCCATATTAGTGTGCTATTATTTGACCCGATTTTCAGATTGGCTTTACGGCCATCACAAGTTTTTGAGGCGTGGTTACAACTTCGCTGGAGCTTTGATAACTCTTCTCAGTGTCATCCAGACTCGTTATACAATCCTCCGCTATCATCATCCAAATTAACTCATGCAGAAAAACATTTGTTACCTAATGATTCTCCCTGTGTTTTTGGAATATTTAAGCGTTTTGTAATTTTTACGAAACACACTTGGCTTGCTTTCTTAATATTTTACAATTTTATTGCTTTGTATGATTACAGATTACCTACGGGTATCCTTTTGGCATATCATGTGACATTGTGGAACTCAAAAAAATCAGATCCCACTTTTCATTCTATATAAATTATTTGGCATGTTGTTTGTCAAAGCTTATGAGTATGACCGTCATCTTAAAATACTTCCTGAGAATATAAAATATATGGATGCCAGTCTCCTTTTTTACTCTCAGGTTCCGCAATCACGCCCTCTATTTGATTGACCTCACCGATGAAATTTATGCCACTCATTTTGATGAACTTGCTCCCTCCTATGTTGGCTTTTTTCCTCAAATGGATTAAAAACTAAAACTAATTACCATAATAGAATGATCAACAAAGTATTTATTAAAATAAGTCATTTTTATCATGTAGTAATGTAGCAGGTGTTATCCTTGAGTGATATCTTGTACATTTTACTCAATTTAGTATCCACTGATTGGATCGATTGGTGATACCTCCTGCTACGAACAAATAAAAAGCATAAAGTGACATTTAGGATAGCGTTCCTCCATTCTTACATGGCAAAAATCATCCATTATGATAATTAGTTTTCATTTTTAATCTATTTTGATATAAAAAAAAAAAAAAAAAAAAAGCCCTCATATGTTCACGAGAATAACAAGGTTATAAGGGAGCATTATTTGCCAGCTGTTCAGCTGGATGTTAATAATAATAAACAAGTAAAACAAGCGGGTGTTAATAAACAAGTAAGACTGAATCGCTGTGTTACTAGACTCCAAGCCGCTGGGGTTAGAGTCAGAGCTGAGGAGGATTCTGTTGTTCCAATATCTAGATGAAGCTCTAAGTTCCAGATAAAATTCAGCGATGGAGTACTACAAATTCCGACTCTGAATATCACTCAAACAACAGAAGCAAGGTGGCGGAATTTCATTGCATGGGAGTATCAGGAAAAAAAAAAAAAAAGCGGAAGAAAAGGAGTTATGATGTTAGGAGAAACGTAGTTGAATCAGAAACAAAATAATGGTGGCAGAGAGGTGTTCACCTTTTACGCCTTGCTCTTCAATGATTTGATCTGTTGTGCCAGCGACATTCAACTGCTTAAAAACGGGAATCATCAAAGTCGAAGATGAGTTGAGTATGAGTGATCACGATTTGATGGATCTTTTTCATTCCATTACAAACGGAGTTGATCGTTTCGTGGTTGATCTAAGTCACAGCAAGCTGATTGATGACTTGAACAACTATTCAGCAACATATCGTGCCCTACGATTCCCCATATTAGTGTGGCATTATTTGAGCCGGTTTTCAGAATGGCTTTATGGCCTTCACAAGTTTTTAAGGCGTGGTTACAACTTTGCTGCAGTGTTGATAAATCTTCTTACTGTTATCCAGACTTCTTATGCAGTCCTCAGCTATCATCGTCCAAATTAAGTCAAGTAGAAGAAACAACATTTGCTTCCTCATGATTCTCCTGTGTTTTTGGAATATTTAAGCGTTTTGTATTTTCTACAAAAGCAAACTTGCCTTGCTTTCGTAATAAGATAGTATAATTTGATTGCCTTGTATAATTACTGATGTATATATTAATTTCAACTTGGTAATGTTATGTATATATTCCAAAGTCTCTTAAGTCATGTTCTCTAGATCTAGATCAACTTGACTTGTCCTAACTGAGTTAAATGTGCCCTATTTTAAAAATGAGTTGTAAACTTGTACTTAATCCATGACACAATTGGGTTATATAACTTTTTCCCAATAATAAATCTATTAAAAGGTGCTTTACTAATATTTGACTTTCATGAAATATTTGATTAGTTGAAAGATTTCATTATTTTTTTACGTTAAAAAAATAATGAATTTTTTATTAAACTCAAGTAATTCATAAAACAATATCAAACACAAAAATTCAAAAGATTATAACTACTAAGACAATAATATCCACGATACTAAAATTTTAAATACCATCTTCACATTTTTCTTAGTATTTTATAAAATGATTTTAAATAAAAGTAAATATATTTAAGTTGTATATGCAAGAGTAAGCTGTATACGATGATCATCTTTCGTACCTTAACTACGAGATTTGTAGCATGAACTATGTTATTTTTTTAATATCTTAAATATATAAAATTGTTACATTTTCATAATAATTAAAAATGCTGTAAAAATTTGAATTATTATAATATCACGTGATATCATGTCTATATATATTTATACAACTATTTAGTGAGCACTTTTTCACTATTTATTCAATAATTATTATTTTATTATAACCTTCTAGTATACTAACATGTTTAACACAAATGATAACAATTTGTGTTCCTTAACCAAGTGGTTTAGGACTCAAATTCTGATTGATCTTTGGATATAAAATAAATCGTGATGGGATGAAAATATCCACCTTGTGTGCGTTCATGATCCCTAATGAAGAGTCACTGCTTCTGACAAAGATTACTTTATACTAATATCATGATAAAAAAAAAAAAACTTCTAATATGGATGCAAAGGTGAAATAGGCCCTATTTAGTGATAATTAAGCCCAATTTTATTAATACCTTTAACTGGCCCATTAAAACACATTGAGATTCATATGTGGCATTCTCTAGTGTGTTTGGTAGGAGGGAGATAGGGTGGATGAGTAAACAGAGGAGAAATTGTGTGGGATTCATACCTCCAATACTCTATCGTAATTCAAAAATCTTCCTTCTATTTATAGATTCTATATTTTCATCCTCTCAACCAAATTAAAATTCATGTATATGATAGATGGTGTAAGAATTAAGATTAATTGACACTGGTTCTTGGACATACATGTAGAAGAAGGTTGATCACTTGATCTTGTTATTTATGTCATGCGCTAAGGACCTTACTAAAGGTTTCCAACTAGGCTAGCCAATAAAGATCAATCATTGAAAAAATTGATAAATACTATTAAAGGTGAGAAAGGGAAACCCTACTATGAACATGAAACTTATTTAAGCATCTAGTAAGTCATTCAACTTAAATAACTTGTCTATACACCTTATTTGATGCAAGCTGGTCTTAAGCTTCACACGTCCGTAAATATTACTCATTATCAAATGGGTCTAGATTGATTAAGGTGCATGAGTTATAAATCTCTTAGTACTTTTTTTGATTCTACGAATAAAAAAAAATACTACTTATTAATGATTTTGACGAACTTCTTCCATCATATTGGATGTCCCAAACACACATGCATCTTCAACTTTTTATCATTTCATGAATTTTACTATCAAGTTTTTTTACCTCAAATTTTATCATATCCAATGACATGTCACAAGGAAAAGTTAAAGAAAAAAAAACTTTGTTTTGTTACTAATATTTGCAAAATGACATTGTTTTCTTACTAATATGATGGTAAAATTTGTAAAAATTGAAAATTGTTAGATACTGAATGATCCATCACTGGACAACCTAGACATATCTTAGGATTTTGATGAAAACAAATATATAAATTTGTATTAACCATTTTATTGCATGTAAGTCAACAGGTTTGATGACTTGAAGTAACACTAGGTGAGATTTATCCATTAGTGGATAACTAGTCTACTGGAAGCAGGAAGTACTCGTTCATTCCATCCAAACACCAATTGTATTAAAAACGTTTATTTGTGTTTATCGGTTTGTGCTAGTTTATATAATTCTATTTAAAAGGAATAAATCTGCGAATCAATCTTATATTTCCTTTTATGAGTCTAACGACCATATTGAGTTATGAATAACAAATATGGAAAGTTATGATTATATAAGATAGAAAAGCGCAGAATCTGTTTATTCTAGGAAACAAGATTAATCTGCTCAACAATCATATTATTCAATCATAAAGATACTCTCCACAATTATTATCTTCTCTCTACCTATAAATATGACATCAAAGATTGAAGAACGACAATGAACACGTTTGTTAAGAAATACGAGTTTAAGAGAATGCATCATTTGTGATATACAAAGTGCTTATGAGAGATTAAAAACTTCATTGTAAATTCACTCTTTGAGTGTTGTAAAGAATATCTGATTCTATATCAAACTTTTGTTTGTGAAAGTCAAGAGTGGCTTAGTGACAAATAATACTTGGGTGTTCTTAGATTCAGGGGGTCTAAGGATTGTACTAGTAATGGTCTTGAGAATACTTGTAAGTTAGAAATAACGGAAAAAAAATATTTGTTATAATTAAGTTTGATTAATGGAACTCTTTACTGGTAGGTAAAGGAGAACTGGATATAGTTCAAGTTGAGTAAACCAATATAAAACGAAGTATTTTTTACTATTTTTCTTTAGCTTATCCAAGTATTTCAAAGTTCATTATTGATACATTTTGTACACAAGGTTTTCACTAAAAAATAAGTTTTATATATCATTGGACAACAGTCCACTTTTAGCCACTGGACAAGGATTTTATAAAACATCTTCTATTATTAAAAATATATATTTTTCGACTAATACACTATTCTACAACCCCCCCCCCCCCCCCCAAATTTTACCATAAAAGATTCCAATTTTGCATATTTTACAATTCAAGTTTTTTTATGCATTATGTCACCCAAAGTTTTGAAATACAATAAATCAGACTAAAGGGAGGGAGGGAGGGAGGTGGTACAATTCACAAAATTATGATAGTTAGATTGTAGAATGTGCAATTATCTACTTCTTTAAAAAATACTTATTAAAATCATTTAAATTTAAACTAATTGACCCATAACTGATTTTAGAAACATTAAAAAAAAAGTTAGGTAAGAGAAGTTAAGTTCAATAAAGAAAAATGAGACAAGAAAACCATCACCCAAGTATTTACATATATCATTCCTTAATTAAGGGTATTTATGACATTTAAACTTTTTTTTTTTTACTTATGCAATTAAATAAGAAAAAAAGGTTAAACTTTTTTGCTTTTTATTATATCTTCTACCAAACAATTATAAGTTATAACCCATCCCACTCTCTACTCTTTTTTTCCTTCTTTCTTTACTTTCACTTTTCTTTCAAAACCAAACAAATATTTAGTATGTAAAAATTGAACGAGATTGTCAATTGGTAGTTCAAGGTTCGATACAAACAATCCTCTTGACACAAACATGCTTAAATACAGCTCATAAAATGTCTCGAGGCACACTTCTATTGTATTACAACTCTAGTAGGCACAGAGACAATGCACCACTATACTACAAACTTTCTTCGCTAGCACATCTATTTGGAAACATGGTATCGCATGAATATATATATATATATATATATATATATATATATATATATATATGCTGTTTGATGTACCACATACAAATAAAGTGGCAAGAGCAGTGATGATGATCATGCCTAGCCCATCATGGATCGATGACTCCCATCAAGAGTTTCCCCTCTGACTTGCAAAATAATTTTCTTCAACCTCACTTCCATCATAAGACATGGAGTTGGTATTAACACTTGGTTCAGAGCTGGTAGTGCTGCTTGAAGCAAGTGGAGAATCAGAAGCACTCACTGTCCTGCTCTTTGAGGAACTACCTGATCTAACACTGTACATAGAGGAAGCTGGAATGCTTGTCACAAGTGGCCGCAGATTACCTTGGATGCTTCGCCTTATGTCCTGTGGAAGAGAAACCAAACACACTTCTAACTTGTTTAATATGAAACATAAGTGAATTATTCCATGTTTATGTCAAATCCGTGTATACATTATTTATTGCAGCATATAGTACACATTTGAATTCAGATACACTTGAAGTGCTGCTGTAAACTGTAATCTAATTCAGATATTCAGAAATCTTTGTCTTCGTCCACATTTTGTTGCAAGTTCTAACATACTACCAATATATCTCAAATGTTACTATATATCAACACTATTATTAATGTCAATCTACTGAAGCAATAAAACATAATTCTTTCTACAGTCATTCTGTTACTTAATGTCGTACATAGGAATATGGACATGCCATGTTATTGACATATTAGGAACAGAAATAACCCTTTTGAGTTACTAGCTTTTACTTCAAGGTATGTACCAAAGTTAAACATTTGTAAGCATTAATATCTTTCTCATGATCATTAATTAAAACTACATGATCTAATTGATTTCAGATAAAACATGAGTAATGGAATAAATGGACATACCATATGTCTCATTGCCATATCCAAAGACTTCTTTGAAAGTGTAGTTCCAAATCCAGAGCCACCAGAAGAAGATTTTCCATGATAATTGTCACGAGAAGAATGATGGTCTTCATGTTTCGGGGGGGCCAGTTTCCTCATGTTCACTACTCTTTCAACCATCTTTGTTCCAATCACAACTGGGCTTTCATCATCACCATCAGTGAAACGAGCTCTACTCAAAACTTGCATAGAGGTGTGATTATTGTGGACCAACCCTGTGGTAGTCCTTCCTTTGGAAGGGGTACTTGCCTGCCTTCTAGATTTTGCATTGCTGCTGGCATCAACAGAAGATGATCTAGAATTTGGTGCACCAGGCCTAGTCCTAGTGGCTGAAGCTGGTCTATCTGACAATGATGTCTTTAAATTTGGAGGGGCATCAAGTGAGAAACCAGGGATTTGTGAGGGTTCCCATGGTCTAGATCTCACCGAGGGAGAGCTGCCGCGTGACTGCACTGGATTCTTAGCAACTACGGGGCCAGGGCGTGCTTTTGATGCTGATGAAGGTCTAGTAGGAGGAGCAGATGCTCCAAATGCCCTTGATGGGGTTGATGATCTAAGTGTTGGTGTTGCTGATCTTTGAGATGTCTTTGGAGGTGCCAAGGAAGGCCTTGTTGTAGGTGTTGAGGACCTGGCAGTGGATCTTGTAGGAGTGGATGATCTCACTGGTGGAACTGTTGACTTTGCCGATGTTAAGGTGGCCCTGGAAGTAGGTGTAGAGGGCCTAGACGATTTGGTTGTTGAAGGTAATGTTGGCCTTCCAGATGGAGTTGAAGATCTTGAAGTGGCTGAGGTTGGACCCCCAGATGATGAAGGTCTCCTACTACCATTTGTGGAAGAACCTAGTCCTGGCATTGATGCATGATGCTTAGAAATTACATTGCTTCTTGAAGCAGGTTCTGCTTGGATATTAGCTACCTACAATACGAAATACAACATAACAAGAAAGTTGCAAGTATTTTATCAATTAAACCAACTAGAACAACAGAATATACATTACTAATAGTTGGAAGAGAAATGATAGCAACATACACTTTCGAACACGTCCTTAATTATTGGCTCAAATTTGTTGGAAATTACAAAAATAATGGGTCTCGCTTCTTATTTAATAGCTTTATAGTTTTCAATAAATTTTAACCAATAATAAAGAGTATGTTAGAAGAAATGTGCTAGAGAGTGCCCTCTAGTCGAAATTCAAAAGAATTCAAGGTTTTGGTACAGGTAGAGGAATTATAAAGGCGAAGTGCTGTGCTAACTGCTATGTACACCATGTGCATCCAACCAATTGATATGGTTCAACAACATACAAAAATTATATTAAATGGTTCTTACCCTAGGTTTTAAAGCTGTTGGGCGAGCATCACGAGTTTCCTGTTCACTCTTTACTGATATTTGTGACTCTTTCTCTAAAGTTGGAAAAAGAGGTGCATCTGGGGGTGCAAGAAGCCTGGTAACAGAAATCTTCATGTCAATACAAAGTATGTAACTATGACGGACAAAAACGGTAATAAAATATATATGCAGACTAGGAATGAGGTAAACTACATGCGGCATGGCTCTATTGCTTATGTATGTGTCATGCAATTGGTCCTTTTCAGCATGAAGGGTTTTCGATTGCTATAGAATAACATGGAAAAGAAGTCCAATTAACAAAAGGATCAATACAGTACAAAAAAATATTGAATTCATTTCTGATTCCTCCACTAAAGGTTTTCATTAATATTAAGGTGATCATAGATTTTCTTTCCCCAAATGTGACATCAATTTCAGAAGAGGATACATGAAAAGTAATGCCTGATGTTAACTTAATAACTTGTTTCCTTTGAAGAAAACATTCGGCACCATACTCAGCCATTAAAAATGGGAAACTGCAAAGCTCCATTGATTGCAAGGAGAATGTGATTATGAAAAAATATTTGAGAAGCGAATTACTTATGAATCATTTCTCCTGAATCATGGATAAGAAAAGAACGGGAACATAAAGTGTGGAAGTTGGAGCTACATGTGCGACAAGAAATTGTCATCGACAAAAATTGAAGGGGAAAAAATTACTTTTCAGCTTCAGAAGTAACCTCAAATGGGGACCATGCCTTTTAATCATTTTAAAAATTCACTAATCATTTTGCAATGTAAATGGCGTTTCACATCACTATTGCGACTGCTTCCATCTACACTAGAAGAATTTTCTCTAACATCAGATTAAGTACAAAACCAAATGCTCAACAAAACTTCAGTTCAGTTAATTAGAATTTTCAAGATCTATAAACTCATACAGCCAAATCATGCACACTCCATCAGCAATCAAAAGTTGAAGTCCGAAATTACCATTCATAGTCAGACTTGTCATTCTCTGAATTCAAAAACTCTTCAATTCCATTCTTCCTTGGGGGCACCGAAGACACCATCTTGGAAATCATGGAGACCCCATGATTGGATTCTGTAATCAAGCAACATAATTAATCATTAATCAGAACATAACAAGTGCCACATAAAACATGAGAAGAGAAAAACATACCCAAATTGGACAAATCAAGTTCTTCAGAGTTTTGAAGCAGAAGAAGGTTGTTTTTCTCGTTCTCTTTCTCTCTCCTCCTCAGCTCGAGGAACAAAGAGAGCTCTTCATCTCTCTGCTTCATCACCATCACCTTCTCTTCTCTCTAAAATCAAAAATCACACTTTGATTATCCCTTCAAGCAAAAACCAAGCAAAAATCACCAAAGCCTCAGTCTTTCAACCAAAACTTAATGATTGGAAGCTTCAAAAATGAGATGAAGGAAGATGATCCAAAAGGGTTTAGTGAAATCCACTCAACAAGGATCTAATTGCCGTTATGAGGTGAAAATGCAAGGAGACAAAAATTGGTTCAACACAAATTTTCTCCAATAAGCTAAGAACTCAACTAGTGTGGGATGAAGAGATGAGTCACGTGTACAAGGTAGATTGAGTGGTGTTTGAAGCAGAAGAACCTATTTTTGTTCGAAATGTTTGAATCACATGAAGTGCCTTGACAAGGTTAGAAGTTGCAGTTGCAGTCGTTGCTGTGCACCTTTGTCTAGTTGGCGTTTAGATGTTTGAAAACGGAAGACAAGTAATAATAAAAACAAAAGATTTGAATTCAATTTTTGCGGTTTATTTATTTGTTTCGCTGACACAATTAATGCCTTTTATTAAAATATTTTGCTTTAAAATTCATTCTTGAAAAGTTTGTCCATAAACTTTGATGCTAATGACGATGATGCCACTCTAGGGAAGCTATTTGAAATAGTAGAAAATTAAACTCAATAAGATTTGTTTATATATTATAATTGAAGAGCAATATAAAGGCACCAACATATCTTAAAAGAAGAGAAATGTTATGTTGTTAAAAGATCATATCATATACTTTTACAATAGTCTTTTCCTTTCTATTTTATCTATTTATTGAAGATATAGAAAGATTAAAAAAAAATATAAATAATACCTCCATTTATATCAAAATTACATTTTCAAAATGATTTTTACTATTTTTTTAATAGTTATAAAATATTTGAAATTATATAGAAATAACAACATAATTTAAAAGATAATAATAATATTATCATTTTTTATCAGCAAATAAAGAATTAATATATTAAACTTATGAAATGATAATACCAAAAAATGGAAGATAAATGGCATTATCATTCCAAAAAAACTAGAGGCAGATATCCACCAAAAACACTAGGATCAGATTAATTAATTTATGTATCGTATTCCGTTTCCTTAGTTGTTGCATAACGTGCCAAACCACATTTATTAATCAATGGAGTCTTTTATTTTTATTTGATAGTGATGAATCTCTCAATTTGAATCATATACGGCATTATCATTCCAAGATAAAATATGAGTTCCACAAAATGAACAAATGGCCATACACCTGAGAAATGAAAAGTGAATTACAATGAAAAAATAAAAGAAGAGAACAAAAACATTAATTCTGTCCTATTTGCAAAAGCTAGCATAAAAGAGTCTCAATCATAATAACTTCTGTCCTCATTGCCTTTTCTTTACTAAGCATTAGACAATCAGTTGGTATTTGGCTATAAATGTTCCATATTATCCCTTCAAATGAAAATGTATATGAATTTAATTTAATACCTCTATTCCTTTTTTGGCGTGCTGAGCATTGCAAAATGTAGAAAGAATAAGAAAGTTGAATGGGAGAGGTCTCCAACTCCTACTAATATAGAGCTAATAATTAATAATCATATATATATATATATATATATATATATATGTGAACAAGGGCAATTATGTAATAGAGTGATAAAAGCAGCCTTAATTTATTATATTGTCATATACTATATGGTATACAAAATGGACCAAGACATTCTCTAATGCACATCACCACATGTAGCCCCTATGCTATGACTCAACAAATATACAAAAATGTACTGTATCAATAATTTAATTTTGGTCTCACTTGGAATCATTCAAAATTGAAATAGATTAATTCAGTGGAAATTCAAAGTTGGGGGGTAAGAATGTAAGATGGAATTGGCATATCAGAATGGCACGTTTCAAAAATAGTGATGGGTCAAACATGAAACGTGGGCTGTTGGATTCCTCGAGATGTAGAAAAGAATGATCTAACGGTTCTGATTTGAGAGAGGAGATGGGTCCTCGTAAATCGTGCGGTTCAAATTTTGGATTGGAGGAACACGCTCCTCTCTGATTGTGAGGGTCCCATTGGCATGGATCTTTGTTTGTTAACTTTGCATATAGCATTTATGATTGGTTCTGAACTGCTTACCCATCATCGCTGAATCACTGCCCCCACACACTGCCAGGTTTCACCACCCATCATAAATATTTGTTTCCCCTTTTATTTACCTGAAAAAGTCCAGTTTTCTTAAGCTAAAATTTTAGAATTCTTTTTCAATTCTATTACCTAAACATGTAATAATGAGTATACCTTATTTGACATTATGGGTCCGTTTAATAAGGTGGAAAAAAAAAAAACAAAGTGAATTAAGATTAAAGTTTGAAGTAAAATAGAGCATAAAAATATAGATTTTATAATATTTGATTGTTTATTTTTTCATTTTTTTATAAAGTAACACGTTCTATAATTAGAATATTATTTAACAACTTTTAATTAAATAATTTTATATCAAAATTATTGTTGGATTGAAAGTTTGTTTTTATTGTAGATTATATCTACCAAATGTTATATTAGTAAAGAAATGAAATAGATGTCTTATTCCCTTTGCAAATTTAAATGCCCAAATTGCATGCTGAATTCTATAATATTTTATGGCTCGAATACAAGCTGATATAACATCACATTGGAATATTTGAGGTTAATCTTTAATCATGAAGTTAGAGGTGAACGGATGAAGGAAAGAAGAAGGTATTCTAAGATCTAAGATATGCTCTAATAATAATATAATTAATATTAAAAATTACTTGTTTTGTTCATTATTTATCTAATAATAAAGAGGACAAAAAAATTGTATTGTACTTTAATGGTTTGTTTGGTTAGATGAAAGAAAAATAAAAAAATAAAATAAAATTTGAATTGGAAAGAAAAGAAAAAAATAAAAAAAAATAGAAGTTAATTTATCTTTCCATTTTTTTCTCATTTTCTTTCTACCAATCAGAAGAAAATAATTTTTTCTTTTCTATTTTCTTTTTTCCTATTTTCTCTTTTATCAAACAAACCATGAGTGTTTACCTTGTTATTCTACTTGTATTATACTTTAATAGATATCAAACATGTCCTATAAAAACTTTTTTGAATTTTTTTTCCACAAGAACAAGTTTCAAAACCAAGTTTGAAATCGTCATCCAAAGATAAAGATGTGAGGAACAAAATTGTATTAGAACAACAACATTTATTTTTATATTGAATTACTTAACTTGAATTACGTTCACTTCTTTTTCAATCTGAGAAAGATTCTATTAAACAAAATTGATTACAATAAATATTTTTCACTATCACTTTTGACTACAACAAGTATTTTTAAGGTCACTCTTAACATAATATCAATCACCCTTAAGATTGTATGTTCAAGTATTCTTTCATCACAAAGTCACTCCTGCCTTTCAAAGGAAACAAAGTTTATAAAAATTACAAGTAATCGACTCACAAATAGATGATAAGAATATACAACACAAATAAAAAAAACTTTGCAAGGAAAAGAATTAATTGTTTTTATGAGAGTCTTTTGTCCAATGACTTTTCAACTTTATATCATAGTGTTATTGTTCTATTGCTTTTTAGAATTTCACTTGTATGCTTGATAGTCTCACACTTTTTTTTAGCTTCAATCTTTAATCATATATTAAAGATTGAAATCAATTTGAGAGGTGACCATTGTGAGTGAGAATAAGTTGAAATCTTTCTATTTCAAAACATGACACATGGTTGCTTTTGATGTGTCGTGTCCATTTCTACTAAGGAGAAAGAAAAAATCCTTTTACTAAGCAACATTTTCTTGTCTATGCTACTTATATGAAAACGACTTGAATCATGGCATATATATTTTATTAGTGGTTATGCTTAGAGCAACTTTAGTGGGGGATCTTAGGGAGGGATCTTCACCTGAAGATCTCTCTTTTCCTAAATCCACCACTAAAGAGGAAAAGTAAATCTCCACGTGAAAATCCAGATCTTCACGTGAATTCATCTCCACTAAAGATTCATCTACTTCTATATTCCCTTTACCTTTTTGAATTGCCTTAACATTTCAAGTATTTGCTACAAGGTAGTATAAAAGTATTTGCTACCTTGTAGCAAATACATGAAATGTTAAGGCAATTCAAAAAGGTAAAGGGAATATAAAAGTAGATGAATCTTTTTTGGAGCAAATTATCATAGATAAAAGAGCATCTTATGCATACACATTTTTGGACGTAGAAAAATAAAATGTAAAGTAAAAAATAATAGTGTAAATTTCCTTAATCAAGATGGATGAACCAAAAACAACACATTGGACAATGGGTTTTCAAGTAGAAGCTTTGGGCACAATGCACTTAAGAGCACATAGGATGTTATGTGTTGTGAAAATATTGGATTGTGTCCATTTTTGTCACATTGGACACACAATTCAATTAAAACAATTTTGGTAAAATACATTTTACCTATACTATCATTGGACACATATTTTATGTATGATTTAATATATCTTATTAGTCCATCAAATTTTGATACCTTTGTTATAATAAAAAAAAATTATGAGATTTTAGGGATTAGACATCTTCCATGTCTTTGGTTCTAGTAGAGCTGTCAAAATTGGTCTGACTCAATGAGTCAGCTCGATAACCTACCAGGTTGGACTGTAAAAGTGGTGACCTATATAGAATAGAGTTAGGTTGAACTTCTAAACTTTTGGCCAAAACACTACCATGCCTGTTTTGCTTGACATTATTATCCTTTTAAATATTAGTATAAATTTACACAAAAATAAAAACAAATAAAATGACAAGAAAAACATGACCCATGAGAAATTTAGACTAGACTAGGTCAAGTTAAATAGTTTTCATTATTTGACCCATTTGGGTATGATGAGACTAGATTAAATTGGTCATTTAACGTCTCTAATGATAGTACTAAAACAAAGTAGTCAAGGTGAGGATAAAGAAAAAATCTTAATAACTTTCTATTCCCAATTCAACTCCTTTTTTAAAATAACTTTTAAACTAATGAATAAGATTGTATAAATAAATTATAAAAAATTATCCGAATCACCAATTTAGAGAAAATTTATCTTCTTCATCTAACCACTACCCTCAATGTATGGATATACTACATAGATTGTAAAAAGATCTTACGTATTACTTTTTCAAATTCATATCTATCTTAAAAATAAGTTCAATTTTTTTCCTTGGCCACAGTTCCTTTAAAAATCCTAATCAAACAATTATCTCTTGCATGCTAGATGCATATGACCTACAGATCTATTTTTTTTTTCTTGGAATTATTCCAGAGCTCATGTCTTTTTCCTGTGTTAATTTCGAGATGATTAGTTAAACTATATGATAATTAATTCAAATAATATTAACAAGTATCTCTACAATTATACATTAAGTATAGTGTTTCTTTAAAGCTAGTTCCAATTAACATCCAATCCACGACTTACTAATTAAATCAGGGGTCCAATATAGCTTCCTTGAGTTGGCGATCGAGTCAAATTTGGTATCATTTTTATTAAATATTAGTTACAGTATATTTTAAAAATTCTAAATACTCATTGCAAAAATAATGATAATAAATGCTTGAGTAACTTACTTTGTGTCGATAAGGTTTATATATATATATATACATTTGTGTCGATCGATAAGTTAATTGTCATAGTTTAAAGATTCATAATTTCTTATTAAATTTCAATGAAATTATAATACTTTTATTTATAGATTTTTTCTTGGAATGATTATTATTTATAAGTATTGTTTGTTAGGCTAAATTTTCTGAAATAATTATAAAATGATTAAATATATTTTTATTCCTTATAAATATATAGAAATGTTATCTTTCAACGTCTACAAAAATAATCTCATTTTGATATCTCGTTTACAGAAATATATGAGGTATGCCTTTTGTCCTTATCAAAAAATTCTTTTTTTGGTTCCTTATCTATATATAAAAAAAAGGAAGAAATAGGGAGCATACACATGATGCTATCTCATAAATAAGAAAACAAAAGCATAATATTATTTTAGAGAAAAAGCCAACATTATCCTAATTGTAAAAATTAAAAATATATTTAACTTTTAAAAAATTCTTAATCACTACTGATTTGCTACTTAAGTCATTTTGTGAATGATAATAATATGTTTCAATATCTCAATAGAAAGTTATTTGATAATATATAAACACATTAAATTTTAAAAATTGAAATTCAGTTAATTTAAAAAAAAAATCAAGAAAACAAGGAGACAAATCGCATAACATAAAAGTTTAATATAAAGGAACAAAATGGCACAAAACAGATCCTAATTAACTTGACAAATTATGGGTCTATTTCTTTCACCTTCATGACATGCTCATAAAATCACCTCCATTGTTTTTTCCGTTGTCCTTATTTTATTAGGTCAATCACCATATTTTTCTTTGTTTGTATTTTCTATCACCCTGGCTCATCCCATTTTAAAACAAACGTAAGAGAGATATATAACAAGGGGTTTTGGAGAATTTTTTGCCACACTTTCTTATTAAGAATCTAAAGTTCTGAACGTGTGTTTGTATAATTAACAAGGAGTGTTTTGGTTACTCGTCAGAGTTGTGCGAATAGATCCACCACTCACATAGCATTTGCGTTCAACAAAAAATCTTCCCTAAGGGTCTTTGATGTTCTATCTTAGTCTTCTGACAGACTAAACATGCATATACAAACTCATTAGTAGTAATCGATTAAGCCAGAGTGACTGTATTTTCCAAACAAGCATGTAATCGATTACGGTATTATAGTAATCGATTAAACCAGTTACAAGGCCAATTTCTAAGTATGCTAAGATTCATGTAATCGATTAATCCGATGGAGTAATCGATTAAAAAGAGAGTGAGTTTTATTCCTTTCTCACGGAAGAAACTTGTTAGAGAGTTCAGACTTCCTTGATAGGGCGTATAAACCCCTGTTGTTGAGCGCAGTTGGTGTATTTGGAATCGTACTTTCCGCGTTTATACTACTACCACTTCTACCGCTTCTGTATCAACAACTGACTCAACCAGAAAGACATGGGAAAAAGACCAGACTAAGAACAGCCTATGAATGTGTAGTGGAATCCCGTTCGTATTCTTCCTCAAAACGCACCTAGGAAAGACGGATGAAAGAGAACCTGCCCTAAGAGATTGGCATAGGCGAATAGACCGTTCTCCTCCCTGTTCTCCTCCCTTGAGGTATAGCATCTATATTTTTTTGGGGTGTATAGCTCAGTTGGTAGAGCATTGGGCTTTTATTAAAGTGTTCATATTTGATTTTCCAGAAAGCTTATGAACAAAATAATCGATTCATTTGAGGCAGTAATTGATTAAAGCAGTACTAGGCTGTTTTTCCAAAATACTTGACTTTTTCTTAAGTTTCAAATCAATTACTTAAAATCAATATGATGCAATGCTTGTATTATATATGAATGATATGTATTCAAAGCTTGGATCACCATAGTGCTTTCTTTCCTTTTACATTAAATCACAAGCTTCAATCTTCATTCCTTGAGCCATGTTGAAAGCCAAAACATCCAAGCCTTATTGTTACTTGATTCTTCACTTGAATCTTCACGTAGCTCCCCCTCAAATCAACAGTTTTACCGTTTGATTTCTGAAATTGTTCTTGAGGTGAATAGTGACCATTTTGAGTTAGAGCTGAAATTAGGCTTGGGTCCTTTAGAAAAGTATGTTTAGGAGGTTGTTGTGATGAAGAATTAGCTTTGAAATATTAATTTTATGAACTTTGGATTTTGGCTCTGAGAAATGCATGTGTAGGAAGAATGTTGGTTAAATTGGTGATTGTAGGACATGCATGAGCCTTGATGCTTGTACAATATGTGTCCTGGAAGTTATATAAACGGTGAAATTGTGTTGAAGTAACCGTTTTAGTCATATTGTTAATCCTTGAGTTTTGGACTGTATAGTGTTGAATTCTCTGAATTGGTCGATGAAGAGTCTTTGGGAGACTCTAGTGACTTGGTTAGGCCGAGATAGACCCTGCTAAGGGTCTGTGAATTGACTATTAGGTGGTTAGTTGTGATAACCTTAAGATAGAAGACTAAGAGGTTTAAATGGAAAGGAATAATGTTTATTTCCTTTTTAACGGTTAAAAATCGTTATTATGTACTTAATGCCTTGTAAGGTTAGGTTGATTATTGATTTTGCTTGTGTGCCTTTGTATAGGACGTGACACCGAGGGTGTCAATGGCGTAGACCATAGTTCTGGGATTGGACAGTAGAGCACTGCGTTACCAGGTAAGCTCTTTGCTCTTGGGGAGTGTTTCCCACTGCCTGTGTTCCACCATACTCCGAGGGAGTGATGGTTGCATACATGATGCATGTGCATTGAATTGTTGTTACAGTTTCCTCATGATAATATGTATGCATGATTCTATGTTTTGTGTGTATGGTTTGTTGAATAGATCTTCTGGCCAGTTAGATAGATATGAATCTCCCTAGGAGTAGAGCGCAACTCCTAGTTTGGTTTGCTCACGTAAAGGTTGATGATGATCCCTTAAGACCAAGAGATAGGTGGTCCCGTTGCGATTGAAGCCTATTCTCGGAGGTGCCATATACGTGCATCCATGTGAAAAGGGGTAGCTTCCGATGGGATGACACATGTCAGTTCCGGTCTCACACTGGGGATTGAGAGTCCCAGATGCTAATGATGATGCATCTTGTGGCGAATGTAGTATCGCAGATATACATTAGAGCTAGATGATGACTATGTATTGTTGTGAGGGTCAGGTGGCCAATTGATTGTGAAGCCTTTGATGTTGTGTATCATGGAAGTGAGCCAGGGGGGAGGAGAAGCCTCAAAGATCCCTGACCTTACTGAGATTGTATCTCACCCCGTGTGGGAATTATATTTTGCAGGTGATTCATCTGACAAAGATGATAGGTCTCACGGCGGGAGGCCCTAGTAGAGACAGGTTATGTGTAGCTGCTTGGCAGTGTGATGAGAGCTTCGTGACTCCACTCTTTTTATTTTGATGTATTTTGTACCCCTGCAGAGGGAAGATGTGTGTGTACACATATGATGGACTCTGTTTATGTTTATGTTGTATAGACACTACATGTTTTGTATGCCCTCGTGTGAGGATGTGATCTGTGAGATCATGGCAATGGATGCCTATTCTTTTGTATCGCCACAGTGGTGGTTGAGATGATGTATATGTATATACATGTGGTTTATTCTCCTGATATATCTGTATAGATATTGTTGATGTATCTGTCGTTCTTTATGTTATTTGGATCGATGAGGCTGGCTTTAGTGTATTGGTAATTGTATATTTTAATTGAAGTTACGTAGCATACATAATGAATCAAAAAATATGGTTTTGAAATTGCTTCCATGGTTTTTAATTAACTTAGTTACTGCGCAAATCTGATTAAGTAATTGTTAATACACCGGATGCATACGAGGTGTTACAGTGAGTTGATAAAGGATCTAGGTTTGTGGGAGACAGAGCGGTGGAAGTGGGACTTTAAGTGGCGTCCATGATGGTTTGAGTGAGAAAATGATCTTTTGGAGTTGAAAAATCTATTGGATTTGGTTGCCTTGGTGAAGGGTAATTCTAATTGTTGGCTTTTGTTGTATGATAGCAATGGTTTATTCACTGTTAAATCTTCCTACTCTGCTCTTCATGGTCAAAGAACAGGAGATCCTGTGGAGGAGTTCTTCATCTAGCTAGTTATGGAAGGTGGACACCCCTTCGAAGGCACTATATATGTTCTGGAGATTATTTCTCAATGGATTACCCTCATGGGAAAACCTATTAAAAAGAAAGATATTTTTAGAGGCTCCTTGTGCGTTGTATGCAATACTCATGACGAATTGGGTCATGTCAAAGGAAAAAAAATGAGGAATATATTTGTGCATTTAGCTTGTTCATTTAATGCTATTAAGTGTTTGGTTCCGTGCACAAATGCTTGAATGATTCACCATTTGTATATGAAACACTTTTTATGAAATAGATTGAATTTCTATTAGTCCACATACAACAAACTAATTTGATTAAATATAATGTACGTATTCAATCAAATAAATATATTATGTCAGAATTTAGAAATTCTACATTGAATCATTTCAAACCATCCTTTCCGAATAGAAACTTATAATGACACTCGACCAACATGCTCTTGAATCTACCAATTAATAATGTTTTGGCATTTGAAGGAAAACATATGATAGAATTAGATAATATTTTCTATATAGCAAAAATTGAATAATAATTCATTTAACATGTTAGGAGATATAAGTGGGTTTGATGGTAAAGTAAGAAGGAAAAAGAGTAAGAAGAACGGCCCAAGAATAAAGTAATTAAAACATAAAATTCAAAAAAAAATTGTCATTGATTTTTACAAAAGAAATATTAAAAACACACTCCTATTAATGCATTCATTTTTATTGATTGAAATCTATTGAAAATCATAAAACAAAAAAGATAATATATGTTAACAAAAAGACCTAATATATAAATATATCATTTAAAACAAAAAGAAAATAACTCTTAAAATTTATTTCAGCTCTCAATCATTATTAGACCAGTACTAAAAAAGAAAAATCTATCAACAATAATTAACATTCTAATAAATTAATATCTAATATCTATTTAAGAAAACTAAAGCCTATGGAAATTTCATTTTTGTCCATACTTAATATCTTGACAGTTGTCCATAGTTAGTTGATAAAATGAGAATTTTAAAAAAGTTACACATGTTAGAATGAGGTTTCGCTTTTTTTTTTTCTATTACCTTCTTTACAAATTTCAATTTTCAAAATTTGAACTCTTCTCCACCAAATCTCCTCAGTATTTTCTCTTTCTCTTCCTCATCTTCTCCTTTCTTTTTTCTCTCTCAAATTTTTATAAATGTCTAAAAGCTTCTTTACGTCTCTTTCTTCTCCAAATTCAACTACTTCTTTCTTCTCCAAATAAAGCGTTCTGCAGAAGAAAAAAAAAAGAAAGAAAAACTGCTGCAAGGTTAAAGCTCTGTAGGAGAAGAAATGGAAAACTGAGAGAGAGGTTGAGGACCAAGCAAAAATGGACACGAGTTAAGAAGAAACAGGTTTGATTATATCTTTTCATTGTCTCTCCTTTTTTTTCTTTATCTCTCCATGTTTGTTATTTTGATTTTTTGATTTAGGATGTTTTGATTTTCTGATTTAGGAAAGAAAAATTGCTGCAAGGTTGAAGCTCTGTAGGAGAAGAAATGGAAAACTGAGAGAGAGGCTGAGGACCAAGCGAAAATGGACACGAGTTAAGAAGAAACGGGTTTGATTATATCTTTTCATTGTCTCTCCTTTTTTTCTTTATCTCTC
The DNA here is from genome assembly GCA_007407185.1 of Glycine tomentella. Lineage (NCBI taxonomy): Eukaryota > Viridiplantae > Streptophyta > Magnoliopsida > Fabales > Fabaceae > Glycine > Glycine tomentella. The sequence goes on along the minus strand of PYAF01003491.1, from coordinate 74,394 downwards.
CATGTTTGTTATTTTGATTTTTTGATTTAGGATGTTTTGATTTTCTGATTTAGGAAAGAAAAACTGCTGCAAGGTTGAAGCTTTGTAGGAGAAGAAATGGAAAACTGAGAGAGAGACTGAGGACCAAGCGAAAATGGACACGAGTTAAGAAGAAACGGGTTTGATTATATCTTTTCATTGTCTCTCCTTTTTTTTCTTTATCTCTCCATGTTTGTTATTTTGATTTTTTGATTTAGGATGTTTTGATTTTCTGATTTAGGATACTTATTTCACTTTTCCTCTTTTTTCACATTTTTCTTTGTCATTTTTCTCTTATATTTTTTGTTAATGCATTGTTTGTATTTGTAGACAAATTTTATGTTTGAGACAATCAAATATTTATCCTCTTTATTTCCAGTTTTGTTTGGTGTCTACATTAAATAATGAGAGGTTGGTATCTTTATCACAATTTTTTTCCAGTATGGGTAAATACTCTTTGCACTGTTTTCGTTTTAGGAGTTTGTTTGAGGTTTGGAGTTTGAAGTTGTTTGGCTGGGTTTGAGCAATGAAGAAATAAGCAATGGTAACAGACTCACTTTCATTGTTGTAGATGTGTTTCCACTTGGAACCTCAAACTCTTATTGCTATTGCAAACTATTCAACAATATTGATATTGAAGAAACTAAAAATTTTAGGAGTAGGTTTAAACTGAATATTTTTTATATACACATAATCTTAGTAATGAGATTATAAGTCTAAATAATGTTATTCTTATGTGATATTTTTCAACTCTGATGTTAATAGCTAAATGCAAATCGATAATCAAAGTGAAAATCTATCTGAAATCAATATTTTCTCACAGTTTTTTGCAATCTTTCAATATTCAAAGCAGGAAAATTTTATGTAGAAAGCAAGTGTCAAGATCCTTAGTCAAATTAATGAGACTAGACAAGTTTTTTTGTATCAATTTATAATTTTACACCATCATTTAATTTAGTTAATCTATTTTTTCTCGCTTATTAATTTACAATATTGTGTTATTAGTATAGTATTATGAAAGTATGCTATTAGGAGATCCAATGTCTAACTGTTGCTACAATTGGCAAAATCATTGTTGGGCCAAATAGATGGAACTGTGAAGGATGCACCAATTGTTATAAGAGTGAAGACCCAAAGAAGTTCCCTTATACATGTATTTGTGGTAGATACATTGAGAAACCTACAACAAGGTAGACTCTTATTGTAATCATTTTTATAAATGAAATTCAAATTACTTGCCCATTTTTAAAAACCACTGCATTGTTTGCACTTTTTTATAAATGACATTCATTGTTCTGTTATTTTCAATTCAATGATCATTAATCAAACAAGTGTGATGCCAAAATTGTTTTTTTGCCGCATAACTAGCTTAGAAGTTGCAAAATGAAAATTTTGAATCAAACCAAGATGAATGAACATTGAACTTTGTATGTTTTCAAACATGCTAGCAATGAAAAGTGAAAAAATTCTTGAAACTTCCTACCATACATAAATTATAATAATATATTATATTGTCTAACACAGGTTACCAACACAGGTCATATAAAATTGAGACGACATCTTGCACCAACTTACTAACACAGGTCAAGGCAAGTGTCGAGGAGGTACATCTTTCTCTCTGATTGTCATCTTGAACATCTCTGTTGGTTGGACTTAAATACATTAGAAATAGGTTTTTGTGATGATCTCTGTTAAGGATTTAAATATATTAGAAATGTGTTACAAGTGCAGTTTTCTATATTTTTGTGATTTTGTCTCACCGAACCTTTTCATTTTACAATCAATCAAATTGATTCTAATTGAAAAGAAAGAATTAAAGTATAATTTAACCTTTTACGAATTAAAATAATATTTTATAATTTTTTTATGGAAACATTTATAATATATAAGTAATATATATATATATATATATATATATTCTTAAAGTAAATAATATATATATATATATATTAAAAATGCTAAAAAAAGTGTCAAGCGCAATTTTCTATATTTTTGTGATTTTGTCTCACCGGGTGCTTTCTATGCTGCTTGCTAAACATATTTTGCTAAAGCCTACATTTCTTAACATAATTTAATACAAATAAAGTGCAGTATAACTTCCTTTATCTCAAGTTTAGCTATCATGTACTAGGTTGAAAAAACATATCAAGTCAATTGTTGTGGTAAATGTATGTAACTTAATTGGAGAAAAACTTGGAGCAATGTGTATCCATATTAGTATGTTGTATGTTAAAATGTAATATTTTGAGAATTCAGTTTTTTTTGTTGTTGTATGAACTATTTAACATTAATATGATCTATGTGTTTCAGCATTTAAATCTGCCTTCCATTTATATTATGATGCATATAGAATATATATAATGAGATTTTTCCAAAAGAAATCACTTATCAAGTATTTGATCCAATATTACTTTTCATCACTTATCAATTATATTTTTCCAATATCCTCGGGTATGCCCACTTCCTCAATTGCATTTAGCTTCATTAAATGATTGAATTTTTTTTTTTTTGTGTGTGTTTTTCCCATTTTGGTTCTAATGAGAATGTTTTGAACTGTTAACAATGGAGACAATAGTTTTTAGTTTCCAGCATTACATTTTGGCCTTAGGAATTGTAGCCATGATTCCTTCATTTCTTTTGCCTTTGATGGGTGGAAGTGATGTAAGTCATTCCCTTCAACTTCAACTCCTTTTGTTTTGCTTCTTCATTTTGTTTTATATTATTATGTATGATGAAATTGTTTGATATTGCCAAATCTCTCTACTAAGGAGGAATGAAGAAACTTTTTGTTTTTCCTTTGCATTGTTTTTGATATAAAAGTGAGAGTGAAACTTTTTAAACTTAGAAGTGCAGTGACATATTATTTACTGATTCGTAGAGTTGTTTTGCAGTTGGAATGAATTTTACTGCTAAACTTCATGCAAGAGTTCTGCTGTTATGGTTCTAAAATAACATGTTTCATATATTAATTGAAAAAAATGTGAGGCTCTAATGCTGAATTTCACTCAACCGAACAAAACCCAATAAGAATATTGAAGGAGGAAAATTCAATCTATTCTTTATTTAGGTGATAATTTAAACTCACGCCATTTTAATCATTAAGGATATGTTGTATCTTTCAGGTTTATTCTAAGTGGCTTTTCTCCTTCTGGCTTTTCAGCAAATACCCAGTTGGATAGGGAGTACAAAAGAAGTTGGATGAATGCATGGTTTTTAATTTCTAGCCATGTAAAAAATATGTTGTTGAAAAGGTTTATCTGTATGGACAACATGAAATATATGAGTCTAGGACATCATTCTTGAGAGCAGTATTGCAATTTTGGCCTCATTTGAATTTATAAATTGTAGTCCACTAGTTTGTTAGATTTATATTGCCTTTATAACTATCTTTGAGCTGTTAGAGAAATTCAAGTGTTGACTTGGGAATGGGACAACACTGCAAGGGGTTCTTTTATTCCTTATCAAACTGGATTATTAATCCAATGCAATGCATCCTGAGCTTCTAATTATAATTGGCAACGTACGGTTTGAAGGTATTTTTATCATTTATTAGAATTAATTATTCTCTATTATTGTAGGAGAAGAATAACAATATTTAGGCTCAGATTCATTTGATAGAAAAGAGATGGAGACAACCAAAATTTTGAATCACTAACACCTGAATTCCTACATTCTTTAAGAACTTCTAGACTTCCAAATCATAGTGTCAAGCTTAAAGTTGGTACCCCAATCATGCTCTTAAGGAATCTAGACCAAATACTTGATATTGTTTAATGCAGTAGCAAAATTTGATATTGTTTAAACTAATAAATTAATTTAATGCAGTACCCATATTGTCATTGTTAATTTTTGGATTCTATTAAATTAATCTAATCTAATAATGTTACAGTTTTGCATACAAACAAATACTTGATATTGTTTAATGCAGTAGCAAAAATATATAACCACCTAAAGCTCGCATGTGCAGGTGAACATTTAGCAGAGAATTTTATTTTGAAACAAGGGCAGGTAAGTTATTGCCATCTTCAAATTTGGATATTTATCAGTGTTTTGTTTAGTATTGTACTGTACCATTTTAAATAACTAATATTTTAAGTGTTCTTATATGACTTTTATTTTTAACTTATTGTCATTGTTAATTTTTGGAATCTATTGATAAAGATTTCCACTAATTTTTTTCAGCATGGCATAAGAATATGTAATTTGCTTTTACATTAGTGGTTGTGGTTAATTGTGGTTTATGCTTTGCTGTGATTTTTTGTTCCATTTTTTTTTATATTCTTTGTATGTTATTGGCATGATTAGTCTATTTATTGATTAATTTGTTGATATTTTCTTCCAGATTAGCATGGTTTGACTCCCAGAGTTCACTATGTGTTTGTTTCATTGCTATCTATTTAGCCAAGTGACAGAAAAATGATTATATACATGTTAGGCTTAGTAGTTAATATTGTGAAATATCCTTACTCATTTGTTATTGCATGATAGACATATTGTGTCGTGTGTGATATTCCTATTGCAATGAGATCTAAATTGAATAAGATGTTTTGAAATGCTATTTTTTTTTTCATATCCTTTTTATCATGTCAATCTACCTTTACTTTATTTTCATCAAGCACTGGACTGCACTACCTTTTATATGTCATTTAATTTTGAAACATTTTGTTTCTAGAGAATTGTTCATGTGTATTCAGAAGCCAAGAGGGTACATGCTTTCAAGGATGTTGTATCCTCAACTCTAAGGTGAGTCTTTTGGATTTATCTTATGTAGCTATGCATATGTGTTGTTTGTTTTCAATGTAATTCTCATTTACATTTTTCATATTGCTTTAAAGTTAGGAGTTAAGAGCTTCTATAAGTAACTCTTCAGTTAAGCTTCTTCTAAAAGTTTCTTATATCAATTGCAATAATCGATTAGGCATTACGAAAGAAGCCTACAGTAAAATTTTGAGGGAGCAGCTTGAGTAAGAATTTATAGCATGCAATAATCTAATATCTATTTAAGATAACTTTAGGCCATGAAAATATCATTTTTACCCTTATTTAATTTCTTGACAGGTGTCCTTATTCTTTGGTAAAATGGAAATATCTGAAATTGTAAAAGTTGTTGACAGCAATATTGTTGGTTTGCCACACGTTTCAAAAATAAGAAGCTCTTGAAGCCAAGTACCAAAATTGTATCAGCCATTGTACAAAAAGGTATCTTGATGATTATGTAATGTAGAGACTTGCATATAAAGTTTAAGTTTTCTTTTTATGTGTTGCATAATTTTTTGCATGAACTTATTATAAATGGATACAACGCTGTGAAATAACTAGACCTATCTTATTTTTCAGTTTGGATACAAATTTGTTGATTTTTATTTGTATTGGATTATTTGATTTTTTTTTTTTAAATTAATAGCTTTGTCACTGAACTTATTATAAATGGATACAACGCTGTGAAATATAAAGTGAAGGAGTTATTATGTTATCAATTACCACTCACCACACCTATTTTTTGAATAACATGTTTAAGTTTGAAGCTTCAACCTCTGTCCGTGAGATTTTGTGAATGTTAGGCCAATCATCCAATGAATATTTCTACTACATATTTCTCATATTTTTAATTCTGCCAGTTGCTCTATAATGTCTCTTAATAAAGTAATGTATTCCAATAATTTTCTGCAGCTTTATAATATCAGTGTTTGAATTTTGTAGATCTGTTTTGACACACCAAAGTTAACCTAATATAATTAGTTCTCAGCTTTGAGAACCAAAAGGAATGACAACAATCAAATTTTGTCCACATTCTAAGGAGGTATATATTTGATTATATTTTTTTTGTCTATTTGTTAATTGTTTTGAGGAAACTGATGCATCATATTCACTTGAGGCTGGTCATATTGACCACCTTGCTGCAACCTTTTCTCACAATTGACAACATTGCACATGGAATGAATATTAAAAAATATCCTATGCTTCAATATTTATATTATTTAGCATGGTTATGACCTTTTTTTTAATTGATTACTTGGTTAGGAAATTTGTAGCTGCTAATTTTAGTTGAATATTTTTATTAGATTGGGCTGTCAATGTCTCCTGTGAGCAATTTATACATATTCTTAGACTACCATCAGAATCCTTTTCCAAGTTTCTTACAGGGTCTGAATGTGTCACTTTCTGGATTCATGGAATTTATCATTAATGTACAATGTCAGATAAAGCATTTTCCCTTTTTAAATTATCATTGGAGTATAAGAGGTTACCATTATGGACCTACTTAATTCTATGTATAGTAATAATTATGCTTAATTTTTAAAATCCTACGGAATTGATCACAGATAAAGCTTTTTTTTTGTTGGAACATTGAACACCTCTACTTGAGCATTCTAATTGTTTTCCATACAAGATTTGCTAGAGTAAATAATTACTAAACTTCATCTCCTTATTTGTTTTTATGATCATTGGGCCTGCCTATTCATTTTTTTAACATTCATGTGGCTTATAAAGAACGACATTTGTTGTTGTATTGTTGGATGTGGTGATGGTTGTTGATAAATTTGAGGTCGTGTCATACATAAGGTATTGCAGTAGGATGCTAAGGTTAATGCCTATGACATGTGAGTTTGTCTTACTTTATTTGGATCTTCCTTCAAACATTTTGCCATTAGATGCAATTCAAACACCGGTATAGACAAAAAAGTTGTTTTTTGCCACACACTACTTAGACATAACAAAGTAAGATTCTTAGCCTAAATGTTTCCTTTTATTTAGGTGTTTTTTTTTTCTTCAACCATTCTTTTAGTTTCCTCTCTTTTTTTCTTGGCTTCTACTTTATTTTGCTTTGCAAACTCATGGACTTATTAGAAGTTCTTCTTCATTGAATGATCTAGGTTTGCAGATGAAGAAGTTCTTTTATTTTTATTTTTATTGTTCTTCAATCATTTTCAGGATTTTTGAAAAATTATGTGAGAATAAAAGAACATAGTTTGGAATTTTCTGCTGTGAAATTCGACCAAAACTAAGAAGGTACCTATATGTGTTGCTATATGTATTGGTATATGCATATTTAATTTAAGCTTCATTTTTGAAGATGAATGTTAAGATAATAAGACACATTACACAGGTGAAAATTGGTTTTTCTCCTAAACTTATTGCTTTATGTTTGTTAGATTAATGTTATCTACATTTAGATAAAACAAAGTTGTTTATCTCTTGGCCATATTACATTTTTTATCAAAACTGTTTGGTTAAGTTTGTTCAATGCTTTGCTTTGGGTAATTTATATATAGCAACAATGTCTTTTTTTATAGTTTAGTAATAAGATATATTAAGCATGGTAGTTAATAGTGGATAGTGGAGTGACCACCTTTGAAAAACGCTATAGTGGGATACAACCAGTTTCACTTCTCATTGCTTAACTTTAACCCTTCAAAATATATTTCTCCATCACTATATATTTGACGGTAAAGGCCAATTCAATTTTATGAATACTTATTTTTTGTTTGTCTTTATTTGACCAGATTTGCTGCTGAGTTTTTTTTTTATTAATGCTAAATTGAAATTGGTATTACATAAGGTATTTTATTTGTCTTTATTTGGCTTATAATTCTTTTTAATATTCCACAACTAATGGTTAGTAGATGCTCTAGAGATCTTGACAAAGATTGGATGAATTTAGAGAGACGAGACCAAAGATTCTAGCTTTCTATCTACCTTTCTTCCTCTCACACTCTCAATTTTGTCCTTCATAAGCATTAACATTTGTAGGTAAAAGTAGACACTTGGTTGCTAAAAAGGAAGATATTAGTTTATATGTAAGTGTGTTTTTTTCAAAGGTAATTTTTATGTTTTAATAATTTAATCATTATGATTTTATTTGATATGTCTAGGTGGTTGAAGGTTGGGAAAGAATCCTGCTTAGGTACAAGATGTTATTGCTGCATGTTATTGTTGCAGTTTGCTTAGAGGCATATTCCTCAAATACTAATGCTACTACGACATCAACTACATTAAGTAATAACAATGGAAACCCAAAAAAAACTTAATGATGCTGAGGTACAACCTTATTTTTAATTAGTTTAGATGTAAGTGTGTGTTTTTTAACCGTGATTTTTGTGTTTTGATAATTTAATCTTTATGATTTTAGCTGATATGTCTAGGTGGTTTCAAAGGCTAGGAAAGAAATATCATGCTCACTTCTAAATCCTTCTCAGATGATTTCACGAAGGTCTTCAAGATAGTAGGTTTGCCAAATTCCACTGGAGAAATATCAATTGGAATATTTGTCGTGTTTTCTCTGATATTATTTATTTCCATAATATAGTGTTCTTTACAATAGTAACATAGGCTGAAATAAAGGACATCATCATTTTCAATTCAGTGTTGCATTCAATTTATTGAGTATCAATTATCATTTTTCCTTTTTTTTTGTTCTAATTGATTCTAGCTTTGCTTAATTGAATTGATGTTAATAGAGTAACTCCCAATATGATCAATTTCTTAAGTAGCACCAACTATGTGTATTTACTGATATGAAAAACCAATGTTGACCAAATCTACAAGGTTTAGGCAACAAAATACATTAATGCATTGATACAACACAATGTTCTTCCAGGAAATTCTATACTATTGGTGGATTAATTGATTTTTTTAAATGACAAAATTAGTCAACTTATTGGATTCATTATTGGGTGAAACATTATGCGTATTTGGCAAAGTGTACCTAATGCATGTTGAGATAATATATGAAATGTGATTTGAGTGTAGCAGTGATTCAATCCAACTTTCACCTACTGTCTCTCAATTTATTGAGGAGACTTTGTTACTACTTGCCACTTTTTTGAGAGATTTGATTCCCACATAACACATTGTTATAATATCATAAATAAAAATATTTTTAGCTATAAAAATTAATTTATAAAAATATAGCAAAACATAGCGGAGCGTAACGAAGCGAACCCGTGCGTATGCACGGGTTACTTACTAGTTTATTGATAATGAAAAATTCATTTAACATCTCCACTGCCGCAGAATGTGAAAGATGGAGAAACCCAATTGTCTTTTGTAGCATCACAGCGTCAAACATGATCACCTTTTCCCCCCTCTTTTCCTCCAACGGGTTCAATGTGGCCACGCCAATTTCCGGAAAGCTGCAAGCATATCCATATCCTCATGTTACGGGAGGTGGATCACTTGAACATAGATTTTGTTTGAACATGGAAACAATGAATACAACTAGTACTCAATACTCATCACAGCTTTTATTCCAGAACTATCATTTCGTCTATTTGTAAAATTGTGAATTAATTCATTTTATATTTTAAGTAATTTTAACTAAAACATTGCTATTGAGAAATCAAATATATCTAATTTATTGCAATAAAATAAATTAAAACATGAACGAAACACCTTTTATGTATGACGGGAAATTGTCATGTTAGATTTCTCTTAGTACTATTTATTATGATATTATTGTCTCGTTAAATTTAATCTATCAGTTGGTCGATTTAGATTAAAATTTCTTAATTTAATATATTATTTCATACTCTAAAAGAAGCAGTAAAGCACCCTACTCCATTGCTTATGATATGTGAGACAAACATTGAATGGTACAAAAACTTATGTTAATTTACAGCGTGACCTTTTTCATTTATTAAAGTAGTTGCAAAATTCAAATGTGAAAAATATTTTGTCATGCAATCCAGCTTGAGTACAGTAAGAAGGTCAATGAGATAATTAAATATTCTAAAAACAATGTCCCAACACTTGGTAAGCAAATTGGAAGCCGAACGGTTTTATATAAACTTCTCTAGAAACCCTGAAAAAAAAATAAAAAATAAAATAAAATGAAATTATAAAAATTAACTAATAAAAAATTTATTTTTATTTTTGAAAAAGTTATTTTCATTTTTTCCTTCTTATTCTATTTTTTTACAAGTGTTTCTAAAAAAATTTACCCAAACATATCCATATATATATATATATATATATTGATTGATGATACTTTTGTTGATAATTGAGTTACACAAGTGGTTAAGCGGCTAAATTAGGATGTACTATACTTAATAATTAAGTAAAACTGCCAGAGGAAAAATAATATGCCTACCATTTGGTCAATATGTCATGAACGTTGACTATAGTCACAAAGTTATGAATCTCAGTAGAAATGAAATTCAATGTAATACTTAAATAAAAAATCTTCCATATAATGAATTAATTTTTTAGATTAAACTTTTATTGGATACCTAAATCATTACACAAGCAGTCAAAAATAAATAAATTATACTAACATCTCCAAAGATTTTTTCGAATTACACTATTTAATTTTTATCTTTACATTGACCTCCCTTACAAGAGGATACACTGTAATGTTTTTGAAATCTTATGTCGAATTATATAATACTTATTTTTTTATCCTTACATTGACCTCTCTTACAAGAGGATACGATGAAATATTTTTTAAACCTTAAAGAGATGTGTGTAATGTAAAAATGTGTGGAATTTAATAAAACCTCATCGGATAAAAAAATGTAAGGATATTTTGTGTAATTTGATAAAACCTTAAAAGTGTCTCAATATAATTGCTCAAAGAGTTAGGTGGCTAAACTAAGATGCAATGTACTAAATACTCAGATAAATACTGTCTCACAGGTGGCACTTCTACTAGAGTTTTAGAGAATATCCACGAAGACCGTAGAAGGAACAGCTAGCCTTTGATCGGTTTCATGTTCATTTAGCTTTAAATTGGCTCATTTTAACATTTTTTACGTGCTTGTCTTGTTGCCCACATGTTATCTTAGCCATCTATTTTTTATTTTTATATATGCATAAATCAATGGCTTCAAACACCCCAAGGTTGTTAGCATTGCCCTGGTTTTCTAGGTCCTTCATTCATAATTGTTTAACTTTGTGTACATAACTAGAGAGAGATGATATAAGGGGCATGAAGATAAGGCTAGAAAGACGTAAAAGGAGCACATGTTGATTCTGAATTGAAATATAACTTGTAACTTTCAAAAGCACTTTGAGTTGCATATATACCACCATTTCTAATAGCTAAAATAGCAGATTTTCACAAAGTGGAGCCTGGAGAATGTACAATTCAAACATGGAATGAGTAAGTCAATCATCAGCATCACTTCCATCTGCATGAGCTTCTTGAGCTGCCAAGTAGAGGCTGCCATCAGGTCCCAACACCTTAAACCTACTCGATAACAAAGCACTTTCCATTAAAATGTGCAAATAATAAATTCTTTCTATTGGCACCATTTTTAAAAGGGACAAAATTTGGATGTAGTTTCTTATGTGCTTTTTTTATGTTGTTCTCTTATTATAATTAGTGTTTAACCTTTATCATGCAAATTATAAAGGTAAAACTCCAATTCTGATTCGAAAAACAGTATCAAAAGCACCTAAGGAACGACATCTAAGTTTTTCTCTTTTAAAAACTCAAAAGACAAAGATAAAACAAATGCTATAGAGTGTGCCTAAACATAGAATAACTAACTGGTTACCTTTCAAGGATAAACTTTCCTTCTTTGTACTTCTGAGTCTTCTCATGAGCAGCCTCCTAAAATAAAACAAAGTAAAATATTTTGAGAACAAAAATTTCCCAATGCCAATGGCATTTTGATAAGTAGACAAATAAATCGCAAAACATGAGCATTACAAACTAGTCCTTACATATCTCCATCCAACAATGGACCCACATACAACGCAGAATATGTCAACGACAGTGTGCAATCCGGTGATCATCATCCGTTCTTCTTTACCGCCAACAGTGACATTTACTCTGTTATTACATTAAATTAACCAGATGTTATTGGAATTTTGAAGCTCTCATATATAACAATAATAATGATCTTAAGTTTTCAATTTTCATCTAGTAGCAATTGCATTATTGGTGCATTCAAGATTTAGGGAAGATAGAGAAGTAAAAGTTTTTCTTAAAGATTGCAAATTCCAAAAGAAATTAACTTTCAATTTTTATAGAAAAATAAATTTTATTAGCAGTAAAAGAGGGGGAAAATACAACTAGAGCCATCATGCATAAATATATTGGCTATATACATATTGGCACAACAATCTTAAAAGAATAGAGGTTCAACGTTAGCACCTACTAATGCTTATGTTAATGTGATAGTGATTAAGTCAAATAACACTCACACTTTATCAAAAAGATAAGCTTCCCCATGCCTGCAATGGAAAGACTAAGAGAAAAGCAGGGTTAGATTGTGTGCAAGTTACAAATTGTACTCATACATTTAGTTTGAATGATGAACTGTACAGTTAAGGATTAAGAAACATATTGGCAAGTGGCAACAAAGGGAGGGTGGAAGCGGAACAAGAACTATTCTAATAGTTCCCAAAACTTCTCTTTCATTTAACAAACTGAATTTGCGAGAGCAAACATATCAGAGAAGGCATCAATCAGGTGCCATAATCAGGGCAGAGAATAATTTTAATGATCTAGAAGTTTATGTGAAGACATTTTATCAAAAGTTTAAACAAGTTCAGATAGGGATGTTAAATGACAAAAAGATTTTACCAAGTCACCTAGGACTGGGAGCAGGGCCATTCAAATATAATTGAAAAAGTCGTATTAGGAAATTTGATCAAAGGGTCAATATATAGAAGTCTTTCAAGATATTTGGTTTATTTGAAAAAAGTCTTTCAAACACTTCATCCTCAAATCTGTACATTGTGGTTTCTGATTCATTTGTTTTGTCATGCCCTGTATGGCAATTAAGAATAACACTATACTATCTATTTACATGACTGCACCAATTACAATCTTCCTCAAAAAGAATAAAACTATATGATATCATCATCGAATCAAGAAATTCATCTATGCAAGAAAACTTGTTGCTCAGCATTTGATCTGAATAAAAATAACACAATTGCCATGCCATTACATGTATGAACTAATACGGTCTCACGCAATAAAGAACTCAAACAACTGACACTTTATCACTCTCCAAACACATTTATAATTAGTCCAGATAGCATATCCTTCCACAGCCAAAGAATCACACAGCAGAAGAGTATAATGTATCGACCCAACACAACCAAAAACCAAAAGCACGGATACATGAAATGACACGTGACGTTACTCAAACACCATACTTCCACAGCCAAAGAATCACACAACAGCAGAGTATAACTTATCGACCCAACACAACCCAAAAAACATCATCATCAACAGCACCTTTAACTGAAGTTAATTGAAAAAAAAAAAAGGGATACATGAGATGACACATGACTTGACCGAAACACCAACACAGAAAAATTAAAAAATGTAACATGACATGGACATATATATAAGAAACACTGATATATAAGTACTATTGAATGTTATAAGTAGAACATCAACAATAATATCAAAATTGGAACCGTAAATAAGTATGTTCCTACTAGCAGTGCTTGCCATTCTGAGTGTTAGCATTGAAAATGTTTGACACAGCACTGTTTAGAAATGCCACTGTTTCATAAACCCAACAAGATAAAATATATTAATTAGCATGTACATCTTATCTGATATTTTTTATCCGCCACTTGAGATGATCTTATCCTATGTTCTTCTATTGCCACCTCCCTTTGGGGTGAATCACTACATCCCTCTCATCATGATCAACCAGCAAGGAACATCACATAAAAGCCTTACAAATATATCAACTAGTTATCTAGCAAAAACTCCAATTATCCTTTAAAAAATTGTACAATCGAGTACTAAGAAATCAAAAATAATGTTTCATGGAAGGAAAAAACAGGGAGAAAAAGATTAAAAACCTTGGAAATGATATCATCCTCAAGACCAAAATGTGTTTGGCAGTGTTTGCAACTATAGAAGTTTCCTTCAAGATTGATCAAGAAAAGCCTTCCCATGTCTCCCTTTAGACCAATCTATCAACTTGAAACCACCCACAAAACAGTTAAGCCAAATTCTTCACAAAACCACCAAACAAGAAGAAAAAAAAACATAAGAAAATAAAAAATCACCAACCCAGAAAGGAAAATTAGAAAACAAAGAGAACCAAGTTAGTGTCAGCCCCAGAAAATCACCCCAGTTATGTAAAAATACGAAACTGAAATTGAAAACATGCAATGTAATTATGAAACCGACCCAACAAGCCAAAAAAAAATGTTGAAATAAGAAAAACGTGAATGTGAATGAGAAAATGCGGTTACCTAGAAAGAGAAAGAGCAGAGAGGGTGGTTTTGTGTGCAATGCAATGAATGGGTCACCAAAATTTGGCGTTTGTCAATTACAAATGTGAAAATGAAAGGGTTACACTTTGGCCCTGATGGGAATGATCAATGATGCCACTAGTTACAAACTTTGTGTGCACTCTTCCTAGGCACACATGTCTCTATGCTGGGGACTATGTTACATACATTGCTAATTGCTATTCGGAATTGCTTTTTATTTTTATTTTCATTCTATTGATATGCCTGTGCCTACCATCTTTTTTATTATATAAAAAAATTATAATTTAAACTTAATTAGAATATATTGCCATTAATTATGACTTAGTATTAGATAATCAAATATAATTTTATTTTTACTATAACAATTACTTTAAAGATCAATATCAACTTCAGCAGCACATTTAGCTCAAGTTAATTAGCATCGATAGTAGATGAACTCAATGATAGATCGGAAATAAGACAAAGAAAAAGAAAGGGGGAGGAGAAAAAAAAGTGAAAATAAGACAAAAGAGATGAAAATAAGTTAAAATAAAAGAGTGATGAAAAAAGGTGAAAAAAAATGAAGAGAAAAATAACTTAAAAAAAGGGAATCATTGAAACATAAAAATACTAATCATATTTTAAAATAACTTGTATTTAATGTTTATGTATTGACACTATAAAATAGTTTTAAATGTATGAGTGCGGATAAAACACACTGAAAAGTTTTTTGTTTGTTTATGGGGACAATCAATGATTTTGAAAAAAGTCTACCAATATATGCTACAAATGGTATTAGAGCTGTTCTGTTATGTGATAACAGAGATGTCCGATGGTATCACCGGTGGTGTTTGTATGTAGGACCTGACTCTTCCCGGTTGGTCTATGGTGATCAGACCAACGACAGAAGACGAGATCACGGACACGGGAGCAGTGGGGGGTGCTGTGTGTGCCGTGAAGAATTGAAAGAGAAGGGCCAGGATCAATAGTGCGTACCTTT
>PYAF01003491.1:46692-59104 GCA_007407185.1 Glycine tomentella | reverse complement strand
TGTAGGACCTGACTCTTCCCGGTTGGTCTATGGTGATCAGACCAACGACAGAAGACGAGATCACGGACACGGGAGCAGTGGGGGGTGCTGTGTGTGCCGTGAAGAATTGAAAGAGAAGGGCCAGGATCAATAGTGCGTACCTTTCACCGTCGAGTGCTTCTGCCTTATAACCCTTTGCCTGGGCCGGAAATGAGGCATTTTGCCTCCGGGATTATAGCCGTCGAGTCCTCTCCACGAGAATCGTGGGTCATCGGCCGGCAACTGCTCCAAGGTCATCAAGGGGAATCCCTGATTGCTCGGGTTCATTAAGAGGGCGGATCGTATCCGTAACAAGAGCAAACCTTTCTCCTAGTACGATGTGATTTGGAGGCGAATTATGCAGAAGTTGGTGGACATGTAATACCTTGTGCGAATTACACCGAAACGAGAGGGGTCCAAAGACTTTGCATATATATATACATACAACTGCACAATTGAAGATGACTTAAAAAAATTAATTGATATTATCTATATTAACAAGATATATATACTTTTTATAAAAAAATATAGGAGTGAAGATAAAATAAACTGAAAATAATTATCTAATCATAACCTATTATAAATGATAAGTTTGTTGATTTTTAAATTTTTTAAAGTAATTCAAATTATGTTTTGTGTTTGAATGATAATGTAAATCTGTTTTAAATTTCAACAAAAATATCTCATATTTCAAAATGTAGAATATATTTGAGATTTTTTACGAAAGTATTTTTAACAAAAAAAATATTTCTTCAATTCGGCTAACCATGTCCATAAGGTCCTAGACGACCTGTGACCGTTTTGAAAAGTTACTAAAACTTGAATTTGGCTAGACGTCTTGGCAAATTAAGCTGAATCGGTTGGGAGGGGGAAAATTGATATAATATTCTAATTATATTGATTTTCTCACATTATTTATTATTCAGTTACTTGATTTTTATCCGTACACATTGCATGAGATTAACAGTTTTAAATTTTTTATTTAGATTTTGTACTCCGTGTAATGTAATATGTTATATGTTTATCTTTATACTTTCATAAAAATATAATTTTATTATAATAATTTTGATATTAACGTAATATCAAGTAAAATGTTCATCCAAGTGAATTAAGTAAAAAAAATTATACTTGCTTCCATAAATAAATGTGTTATATATTAAATATAATTAATATTTTAATATATTGTCATATATATTATTGTAAACAAGAAAATTAGACTTTGTTCTAGTAGAAAAAATCATCAATAATTTTATTTATGTGATAACATAATAAATAAATGAATAATTATTTGCTTAAAAATCAATTTAGATACACTAATTTTAAGTGGAGAAAATAATAGTGATTATGTTAATATTATAATATGAGGATGAATCAACCTACTTCAAGAGAAATTATATCCTCATCATACATTTTTTGAAATCTATTGGTTGTTATAAGTCAATAATCTTATTCATTAGATTTCAAGAAAATAAATAATGAAGATAAAGAATAATTCTAAAATAGTTATTTTTGGTGTAAGTTAATCACTCCTCAACATAAAAATATGAGTTAATCTAAATCAGTTTCGATTAGCTCATATTTTTTTTAAAACTTAACTCTTGATTATTAGTTGATTACATATTTTGACACAACTAATTTTACTTAGACCTTTCCTAAAAAAAACTCAAATCATATTTAATGATTAACGTTTGACCTCTTGTTTTGGTCTTAACTACTTGTGTATACCTTTGATACCTATATAGACCTTACATCTTTCACTACTTGTTGTATTGTGAGCTACTGACCACTAATTGATTCTCATTATATAACTCTTTAACATTAAACGAGTGATTGATTCTGAATTACCCATCAAACACATCATCTCTAAATCAATTGGGATTAGGTTAGTTTTTTCTTTTCAAACATGCCTCAAGTTTAATCAAATGAACAATTATTAGTCGAACACGTATTTTTGCATGACTGGTTTTACTTGGACCATACTTATGGTTGACGTTTGACCTCTTGTTCCGGCCTTAACTATTTACGTAGACCTTTAACACCAATAATGGACCTTATGGCCTTACATCTTCCGCTACTTGTCATAATGTGAACTCTTAATTATTAACTCTTATTAGGGACTCTAACATTAGCTAAGTGATTGATGCTAAATTGCCCACCAAACACATAATCTGTATTTGCTTATATATATACCAACAAATTCCCTCCTTCTTACCCTAAAGTATTTTTTATTATAATAACAAGAAAGGGAAAAGGGAAGAGATCATGGATTCAAATCCCTCCTACTAACAACTAACATTTGTCAATACAAAAATATTTTTATTATAATTTAGATTTAGATTTTTTTTTTGGTAATCTAGATTTTTTTAATTTGGCTAAATTATTCACATGATCCCTTAATTTTATTTAGGTTACCATTTGATCCCTTATTAAAAGTTGTAAAATTATCACTTAAGTAACATTGAGCATTTTCAATTTGTAACTTTTTTTTTTTTTTATTGATTCAAGACCTAAAATCTGTCACATTAGATTAATTCACATGAAAATTATGGAATCCAACTAATATATGAATTAGAAATTGACATTAACAAGGTAAGAATTGCATGAAAAGTATGTCCAACAAACAACTAAAAAAATGAAAATATCCCAAAATCAACCAAAAATTTCTTTAGAAACTCATTTTTCACACAATTTTCATCATGTTTATTTCATTTTTTTTTTTATCTTAACATTAGTTGTGTTCCATAATTTTCATATAGGTGAATTGAATAAGATAAATTTTATATTTTAAGTCAATCAAGAAAAGATTTAAATCATGTCCCAAAATTGAAATCAGTAGTTCAAAAACGATAAAAGTGTTGTAAAACCCATTACTTAAAGGAACCATTTTACAACTTTTAAAGAGATTGAATGATAACCTAAAATAAAGTTAAGGACCACGAGTTATTTAGCTTATTAATTTCTCATATCTATGCTAGTAATCAGCATTGCTGCTCATCATCGTGACATCTGAGCAACAACTACTCGAGAAAGCTGGTATCACATTCGGGCCGGCATCCTTCTAAACATTGTTATGGAAGTTTTTTCACCTATTCTGCTTTAAGAATATATCATTCATCTCATTTGTAACCTTTAGGTTACCTTGTTTAGAATGTAACAAACATTTGAGTAACAAACATTTGAGGGATTCAAGGTTTACGCTAGCAACCCAATCGACAAATAGGTAAGTAACTATCCTTTCCACGGACAAAAATCAAGTGATGAACGGTTTTCCCATGTAAGGGAACAACGTCAGAGATCAGAAGATAACACTTCTGATGTAGTTCTTTCGCACCTATTCCTTGAGGAAGCCAAACAATAGAGTTGGATCCAACTATACAAAAAAGACAATATAGCATTATTCCACTAGTGGATCCAACTAAAAAGAAGATAACCGTTGCGGTGGAGTACTTTTGACAGCTCCTATTCTTTGAGGAGGCCACACAACATGGGTAACCCTTCCCCGAATTAGGCCCAAAGGAATCTGCAAACATATTTACCAGGTTACACCAAAATTAAAAGAAAAATCATTAGCCATTAGTCCATTACCCACATTACAGCATAAACAAAGTCCACAACAACGAATCAGTAACAACTTAGCATAGAGTTGATGCTGCACATGAAAATTAAAACAATAAAAACAACAGCCTTAACCACTGAGTGAGGTTGGCTACAAGAATTGCACAACTTCATTTGACTCAGTTAATGACCAAAGTTTTGCACATGAAAATAAATTTTTAAAAAAAATTGTTTAGTAATTGACTGATATATTAATAGCCTAGTGTCAAGGTTTGTCTATAGATGTACCAAAAGACACAGCTACTAGGCAAGTTGAAACAAGCGGAATGTAAATTAGTAAGTTGATCTGGTGGTGAACCAACAGCAAACAGCATTTTGCTTGAATCCAATAAGCAATGCAACCTAATGATGCTGAATTAATCAGAAAAACTTCTAGTCTCTATTGGTTTGAAATAAGACAACAAAATCACAATAGATGATAAACGTTCGTTCCTTTTCTAGCAATAGAAGCCTAACTGGTCAAGCTTTTCCTGGTAATTATTATGAATCATGATTTATCTTTTGCCCATGTGTGACTGAAATCTTGAGGTTTTTCTCAGAATATAATACTAAAGTATGATTGGGGAGAAGTCCTCATAACCAACTTCAATTTTATATGCTCAACCAACCAGACTACTAAAACGGCAAACATGTCAAAAGTTTGCCACCCGACTCTCATTTTAAGCATTATCCCTTCACATGGGACTTGTTTTTCTTACTTCATTTTGCACATCATAAAAGAAGAATGCCTGAAACTTGGTGATAATGGCAACTTACTGGTCCAAATGAATTTGAATCCATGCTAGAAGCTGTGTTGTCTCCTTCAACCCAACAATGTCCTAATGGAATCTGAATCACATCATTGTTATGATGAGTGCCAAACCATTCACCAGGTAATGCAGCTATTCTCTTTACGTGTGTCTCCTTGTGATTTAGTGGGGAGCTACAGAAGTTTCAAAATGGCAATTACAACTTCCAAAAACAGCAATTTAGGTCTCAATTATAAATTCTGATAAAACACAAATCATCCTATTAGTATAGTTCAAGATCGTAAATTAGCATCATTGTGAGCAAGAGCTAACCAATGAATATAAGTTACATAACAAGAGTTCATTAATGTTTATAAGCCAGATAGTATATATTCACACAATGAACCATCCACTGCCAATAACTTCTACTGAGATGCAATATTAATCCAAAGACATGCTAGTTCACCAGGTGCTACAGCCACCTGCTAAATTATCTTCCAGATGTCATATAAAAAAGGAAGATATGGCATATAAATGCAAATTTAATTCTTAAAGTAAAGAGTACAATACTTGGTAAAGGATGGACAAAAATATTACCGAAAGACCACCACATCGCCATGTGAAAACTTGTACTTCCAAAGGCAAAATTTCTCAACCAAAACATAGTCATCTGCAGTATAATTAATGGTCAAACAACAAAATCTACAATTGTAAAGTATTTTTTTCTTATGAACCCCTTAAGCAAGAAAAATACCAAAAACATCTCCCATCAGAGAACCAGCTTTAGGATTAAATGTGGGAGACATAGATCCACCTCGAACTGGAATAACTGTCACAAAACGATCAGTCACAGTCACAGTGACTATCCCGGCTGTGATGAATTTTTTAGTACAGTTCCATAGAAAACTGCTTGTCCCCATGTGTTTAGGTGCACTTCTATATCAAGCATGAACTGCTGCACAGCAATAGGAAAAGGGCACTGAAAGTCAAACACACCTGAAAAACACACCAAAAAAATTAAAAAACTACCAGCAAATATTGTAGCACAATTTCAAATTCCAAAAAAGAATCAATAATTAACAAGAAATTTTACACACAAAATACATGCAAGAAAGCCACCAATTTACTCTGGAGCCATAGAAATGGACTTGTTTTCAGAGGAATGCTGAGGTAAATTCTGATATAATTCTGGAAAGTTTTATGTTCAGAGCTTGGACGTGGATGACTGCAAAAGTGAAAGGTTTAAGTACTACTTTATACAGTGGATACAAGGTATAGGAGCATGCACTCAAGCACTGTGATTTATTAAGGGTTATATACATAATAAATTTATGGCCATCCTGATGGTGATTTGGTTCAAATTAAATTTGTTGGGTCTATGCAGCATGATGAAGGGGTATGTTGGCAAAATGGTTAATACTTAATAGGCTCGGTGGCAAATGACACACGACTATGTGATATTTTCTACGTGGTAGGCTGGTAGCGTTGAATTGTATAAACTTTGATGAGGGGAAGGGGTAGTTACTGGACGTATGTGGACATTCTAGGCTCTTCTGTTTTAGCTAGTTGGACCATGCTGTGTATTTATATGTGTTCAAGGCGTATAAATACATCTTAACCTATGGCATGTTTCGTTGATTATGCTGGGTAGCTTTTAACAACTTTTTTTGTACTTGTACTTGGGTATTCCTTGTACCAGTTATAATGTATTCTTTTCCAATCCAAAAAAAAAGGACACCAATTTACTCATACAACAAGAAAACCTAAGTTCAACTATTCCAGAAGAGAATAGTTATCAGTTCAACATATTTTCAGTGACAAGCCAATCCACCAAATTGACAAATTTCCAGAGTACTAAAGCTTAGAGGAGCACATTTCCTTGCTTCTACATGTAATTAGTTTGTATGATTGCTAACCCAGTATGATCTAATGGACCCAAATTGAGGCCTCGGAGTGTTGGAAGAACATAGATCATGTTCATCAACTGGGCATTCTGAAAATGCCAAATTGCAAGAAGAAGCAGTGAAAGTGGCTATACTAATATGCTTATACTTTGTACACGCGAGAAAACAAACAAGATAGACTTAGACATTTGATCAAACACATTGCAAGCACATATACAAAAGGGTAAGTATCAAAGTGCAAAACAAATTTTCATCGACATTAGTAATAGACTTAAACATATCAAGATATGGGTACGCTCAGGATACAAGAGCGAGTTTTAATTACCGGAATGGTGTTGTGAGTTAACAGTGATGTGAGAGTTCAGAGGTTTTCTTGATTCTCTTTCACGTCGCAGTCGTCAACTTCTTCCGCAGAATGCTGACCTAATTCCAGATTTTGAGTTAGCTTCTTCAAAATTTTCAAGATTAGCCTTAGAATTTGACTCACCAGAGAGGATTTTTTTCTTTTTTAAAAAAGTTATTATTTTTTAGGGACTTCTTGTAAAATATTTTTTTATAATTATAAGAAAATTGTTTTAAAAAGTAGTTAGCAATTAGAAATTCATTTATTTCATTTTTCTAATAAAAAATCTTTGAATATTTTGGCATTCATTTATTTACAAAAAATATGATTGTTTTAAAAAATTACTTTGAATGTAATATAAAAAAGTTGAAACTATAACTATATTTTAAAATTAAATGTGCTTTTTACAACTATAACCATATAACAATAACTTATTTTATAGAAAAACTCTAAAATATAAACATTTTTTTTGTGTATTATCAAAATTCATTTTTAGTAATTTTAAATAAAAGGTCATTTATAAGAAGGAAAGACAGGAAAAAAAAAAAAACTAAAATTTGGCACTTAAAAAATAAGGAAATGATTTTTCAAGAAAAAAATACAATTATAATTATTGATTAAAGAGCTAATTATTAAAGTTATGATGAAATATGTGTCTGTAGATAATATATTATAATTTTTTAAATCTCTATATTAATCTTTTACTTAACAATTATAATTATACTTTTATGATAAAAAAAATCTGAAACAATAAAGAGTTATATATTTTATTTCATTTTGTCATGTATTTAGGCGTGATAAAGTATATTGAACATTGAACTTTTTAGGTTGATCTGTTTAACCTACTAACTTGAATGGTAGAAATAGTTAGTAACGACTTACAAGTTGATCCAGTAGATTATTATTGTTATATATTATTTTGAAACTTGCATTGTAGGATACCTTACTTATACTTAGTCTTTGGTTAGGATTTTACTTCTTCTCTTCTTTTCTTAAACAATTTGTATTGAGATTGATTGGAAAATTGAAATAAATTGATTTTTTAAATATTTTTTTTTTAAGATTTTAGCAAATCAACCCAACTTAAGGCAAGTTAAAGCCACCATAATTCCACAAGAAAGAAATAGCAAACAGAATGAGTCATTTTCCTTTCCCTACTTGATCATGTGTCCCCACCCAAGTTATTCAAGTGTAAATTTCTCAATACGGAGGGAGTATTATTTTGCTTTATGTGGTTATAACAGTTGTAATAAATTTATGAGAATTAATAAGGAATTAAAGCTGATGTGCATGCTGTGTATCTTAAAAGTCTTTAACACCTTATCTGCCCTTTATCAACTTCCATGTTGTCGGTTTAACATTTTTCTAGAGTTCTTTCTTTCTTTTTGTTGCTTGAGTTGTTATCATAGATCAATCTCTTCGTTATATACTTATATTCCTAGCACCGTCCATAAATCAAAACCAAAAATGCAAAGCAACACAAGTGTCTCAGCCATGAACAAGGAAGACTGTTTGGACTAGTGAACCACACTTCAATTAATTCCAATGAAAATGAGAATATAATATGGACTGTGATGACAAGGTAACATGTATTTACAAATGGATAAATTCCTGCACAAACTGAGAATCATATAAATAAAAAAAAGAAAAAAAGAAATTTTATAAGTTTGAATGATCTTCTACTAATTGGCAATCACTAGTGGTGATGATATGACATGCTGAATATGGGGTCTGGCAGTGAGAGGCAAACTTTCTATGTACATAAATAGTCTTTTCAAATTCTCCTTGTTGATCGTAGCCAAGTCATTAATCTCACTGCTGCTAATGCAGATCCAAAGGTCATCAGAGTTCACTCTTTTGAGGCTGTCTCGACAGAAAGGACAAGACTGAGATCTTGCATGCCTAAACCAATAGAAAAACCAAGAATCCTTATTAAAAGTGAAAAACAAGCCATCAAACAATAACAACAGATATAGTATCAACAAATTTACTAGCTGATACAAAGTTTGGCCTTTGCCAGAAATTATGCACATTTTACAAAAGAAAAAATTAGTCAAGTGATAGATGAATGCAATTATTTGACTACAGAATGCTATATGATCTGGAATATACCACTGACAAGTATTGTAACAAAATGAGAAACATTAGACAAGGCCTCCAGATTTCATGCTTGCTTTAGACAGAACCACAAAAATACCACAATACTTTGCCAACTCATTGGATTGCAATGAGTATGACCCACATCAACCCTGCAGACAAGTGGCAGATTTTTTTTTTCAAATATTCAGTTCTATTCTAGGCCTTGATAAATACAATAGGTTTGATTCTATTCATCAAGACCAAGAGCATTTCACTCAAGAGTTCTTTGGCATCAGTCATAATCATTACATTATGAATTAGTATGTTACATTCATTTGTTTTTACTAGCCTAATTCCCATTTAGAGCCTGTTTGTATTGTCGTTGAAATAGGTTGTGTGAATCTAATGTGAGACAAGGAGTCATGTTTAACATGCCACAGAAAGCGTAATCTATGTAAAACAAACACACCCTTAATCATTAAAATTATTCTGTACTAAAATGTTGTCTCAATTCACTCACCAGTCTTCAAAGCATTTCATACACATTGAATGATTGCAGTTGGGCAATACAACCATGCTATTCATCTCCAAGCAAATACCACACTCTTCTTCTCTCTCCATGTCAATCTCAGAAAGCTTTCCTTTGCTTGTCAAATCTTTAAGCTTATACTTAGTAGCACATAGATGTTTTTGTTTCCGGTCATCAACATCAGTGATTCCTCTGTGAAGTTGCAATAAAGAGGGAAACACCACGCCTGTTATTATAGTCAAGTGTAAAAGTAATCACATTTGGATTGTGAAGCTCTTTTCCGAAAGAAGTCAGTTAAAGATAATAAAGCTTATCATATGAATGCATCATGGCATTATTTCAACATGTCTATTCACTTACCATAGAATTCCTTCAGACTGGCTTTTCTTTCATAAATGGATATGGTTGTCTTCCCATCTTCATATGCCTGTAACAAACCCAATATATATTAGAGTTTAATGACTATGCACTGTCAGTATAAAAGCTTTTACACTATCAATCAATCCACTTTAAAGATAGTTATTGTAAAAGTCAATGAGCTTATCATATGAGGTAGTTACTGATTAGATGACAGTGCAAAACTACTTTACACTATCAGTGCATAGCCTATCTTTTCTATGTATTATCCATTGGCATGACAACAAAACAGTAACACTGGTTACACTTTGCATCATCATATTAGATAATGAAAATTATGTTTTAAAAGGGTATGTATTAACAAGCACATAGTGAAGAAGCAGGGAATACACCTTGTATATAAGAATTTTGAGCAATCCTAAAGCTCCAGCAAGGTGACAGTTGGTCCACTGAACCAGGAAAAGGAAGAATTGAGCAGCTGGGCTGTAGGACAATCTCATTTGGAAGCAAGCACCAGCACTTGGATACTCAGAAGCTCTGATTCAAACCATATTTAGCACAAAGAATAGGTTTAAAACCTTAGATAATGATTTTTTTTCCTTTGAATTTTTGGTTGAGAAAATTTCAATATCCAGAACGAAACAGTGAAGAAAATGGACAGTCATGTAGATAAGCATTTAAAGTGGGCACATATCTTTATCTCATTTTGTTGTGCTAGTAGTAGAAGTCTACACTACAATAAGTGTTCAAACAAAAAAATTCGAAGGTTGGATCATCTCACAGCATTAAAATGCAAATAAAATTGGAAGCTAGGAGTGATACAGGCAAATTCAAACATGTCTCATTGTCTTGTAGCCCAGTAATTTGCTATGCTTTTAAACGGCCCCATTCAAAAATTGAAAATTTTATTTGCTAATATAAAGTGAAAAATTTGAAGAGTATTTCAACTAGGCACAAAAAGTACCATCATCATACAAAAATAAAATTAAAAAGGAACAGTTTAGTTAACATGATTGCGCTCCTCTTTACAAAAAGAGGAGGGGACATTGCCACAAAGTCAGGCATCCCTGCCACCCTACAGGAAAACACCAAAAGAATTAAACTGCCCATTGCCCAATAACCTTCAAAATGAAAACTTTATTTTAAAAAGAGGTTCAATAAAAAATAAAAAAACATAATTTCCTATTTTGTCTTCTCCATCTCAAGCGCACAATTCACTGGTCTTTACACTTTAATTTGCACCAGCTTAAGCATAGGAGGAAATTATTATAAAAGAAGAACAAAACCATGACATTGTAAGATGCAAGCATGAACAGAACCATAAACTATAATAATAAAAAATAGAGTTTAAATCTAAATAGCTCCATACAAGATTGCAGCCATTATAAGTTACAACCCACAATTTTAGCAGCCAAAAAGACCTCCAAAATTTAGCATCTTTTCTCCAAAAGGCATATATTTGGGAAAAGGGTAGCAGACAAAGTAACGTAAATGGTAATACCACACAATCATAACCCAAAAGAAAACGTTGTTTGGGTTGAGAATGGAAACAGAAAAAGGAAGAAATTAAATTGATTTACAGTGTGTTGGCAAACTGGATATCAGCTTCAAGAGCTTTGAGTGAATCCTTGAAAGACTTGCGCATCTTTCCTTCTCCTTCTCCTCTCTTCTTCCTCCTTTTCAGACCAAACCCCATTCACAAACAAACTCTCACAACAAAAAACTAGTCACATGATAATAACATAACAAACCCCACAAATAAATCCCGTGACACCCTTTTTCTTCCTAGCCCTTGAACTATAGGAAATTAATACTATATAAAACCCAACAAGTACCTCGTTTTACCCCTTCCTCGTACCAAACTAACCAGAAAAAAAAAAAAAAAAAAGAGTGAGCAGTTTCAGATGGAGAGAGAGAATGGGAAAAGTGAAAAAAGTGTTGGGCAGTTTAATTTGCTGGGTTTTCGCTTGAGCTACACGTAACTCGTTTCTTTTGTATTTGTAGTTTTGTACATTGTAGTTGTATACTATACATGACCATAAAGTAGTAGATGTATCTCACGTCATCGTAGTGGATTTGAATTCTCTCACGTGACATTTCTCTCGTGTGAAATTCTAATCTTTAATTAAAATTAAAAAAGAGAAAATTTAAATATAAAAAAAAAGACATAAGATTTTCACATTAGAGTTTCCAAGTAAAAATTACCCATTAGAGGTCCCATGGTCATGAATATGTTCAAAATATTGCCCAACCAACACTATCATTTTTGTTTTCCCCCCTTTTCTCGAGATTCATCCAAGATTCATTTTGCTCGTTTCCACGAGAAATTCTTGATTGCTTTAATTTTGAGCTCTCTTGCAATCGATTGCATCACTTCGCTTTACAGATGCCGAGCTCTCTCGATCTCTCAAAATTATTCAAAAAAATATTTGTAGGTATTCAGAACTTTTATAATGGATTATATGTATTTTTTTTTAATTCTAAGTCTGTTTTTTCATTTGATTCTTAGAAGTTATTTTTTAATTTTTGTTTTCTTAATTTTGATTCCTGTAAGATATTTTATTATTCTAATCTTTATAAGCGCAAATCTATGAGAATTATAAATAAAGAATTAAAAATTAAAATGAATTAAAATATATTAGAAAAACAAAAATTAACAAAAACTAAAAATAAATAAAAGAATTTACAAAAATAAAATTAAAAAATACCAACTTAAAATAACTAAAATTAAAAACTTTAACCTAAAAACATATTTAACGAAGTTTTATACTAGAAATTTATTTATATTTTCCTTTTATTTTTATTTTTTAGCTATCTTAATTAAAGCCTTTGAAATTTC
>PYAF01003491.1:17898-46592 GCA_007407185.1 Glycine tomentella | reverse complement strand
ATGACATCATTAAATGTTAAAATATATTGTTTTAAAAAATAAAACTGTGAAGATTAAACTTAAAAAATAAAATAAAATAAAATATATATTTATTGTAGCTAAAAATATATTTTATCAATGTAACATTAAAATTAATAAACAAATCTTATATGATTCTCAATGGATTGAATTATTATAACATTTGTATTTTTAAATATAATAAGAGAAAATAATTTATGAGCTGATAATATAAACAAAAATTATATTATCTTTTAATCACCATTTGATATATAATAAGGATGTTGACTTTTGATCGTAGTTATCTAAAAAACCATTATTATTTTCAATTAAATAACATTGTAATAAACTTTATATTGACAATAGTTAAAAATTAAAGCCATATAATAATATGATTCATTTCTGTTATTAAGTAATTAATATGATAAGATATTTACCAGTTATAATTTTTTGTGTTCTTTAAGGTATTTTTAATAGTCAAGTGAAATGATAAGACATGTTAGCGAGACAAGGAACATTTATCTTGCTTCCAAAGCTTAACAATTGAATTAAAGGGGGACTTAAAAAAATATCTCTACTAAGTTAACAATTTGTCTGTAGCCAATCTTCGTGTTTATGCAGCTCACGGTCGCTTAAGTTACATCACTCGAACAGGGAGAGTCCACTAAATAACTAACACTAAAATTTTATAACTTAAATTAGTTTAATGTTATTTTCAATTTATTTATGGTTGGAAATTAAATAATAATAATAGACCCTATTAAATAATTTAGGTCCACACTCTATTTAGTGAGAACCCCCACGTATAATTCACCTAATGCTAAAAAATGACTTAGAAAAAGTATTAAAAAAAGTATTTCTAACAATCCTCTTTATCCATATTCGTTGTTGTCATTTTTTCCTTTATCCATAAGAAATTGGAGTGATGGACAATGATTTGTAGGATAATTTAATTATTTACAGCGGTTGAAGAGGATGCAAAATCTCTTATGTTCAATCATCTTCATTAAAATTTTAGTTAGTTAATCTTCACGCCACGACGGAATCTAATCCTAATGCAACTTATCTTTTCTCCAGAACAATTATGGATTGATGGATTCCTTGCCAAAATAAAAGATGAATTTTGGACTATACTTGCAAGTAGCGTGTGAATCAGTTGTTGAAGAAGCTACGTTTCTTAACCCCGTGGATTTTAAAATGATTGTTGATTGGCGATAGAACACTGCGAATTTTTTCTTGTGGTTAACAACTATTAGTACCATAACATTTTTGATAAACCATTTGTGTTGGTATTTAGCATGAAGCATTGGCAATTTCTTCTGGATAGTACGTGGCCAAGTAGCTTCTCATTGTCCATAATTCTAGACGTCCTTGTCCTTGTTGCTAAAAAAAAACAGGGGTTAGCAAAAGGAAAAGTTGGGAATGGTTTATTTTTCATTTATTTTTCTTACCGGACTCAAAATTCTGATTGGGTCATTTATATATGAATCTGATCCAATTAAGTTTTAAAATATATCGGGCAAAACTATATTAATCCGACATTTTTACATAATACATAAATATTAATACTATGTATAACAAATTGTATAATAAAATAAGTATGAAACTGAATTAAGATATATTTTATAATATATATTTTTAATATTATTATAAATATAATATTATATTACGTAAACTTTATTAATAATACATTATTGTTAAAAAGTGTGTACCTTTTCAAAAGAACGTAGGATATTAAATTGAGTTGGGACGATTAGAAACATAATCTGGACACATCCTAAATGATACATCTGATTTTTTTAATTTTGAAATTTAAACCCGTTCAAATTAACTTTAAGCAAGTTGAACGGATTGGATCTTGCTTAGTCCTAGTCTAAACTAAAATGACCATTGATTGAAAGAAGTCACCATTTAAACAATTTTTATTTGAAGATTATGACATGCCAACCCCCTCATTAATCAAGGATGGGAAAAATGGAAAATAAAATAAAATAAAAAGGTGTA
The DNA here is from genome assembly GCA_007407185.1 of Glycine tomentella. Classification (NCBI taxonomy): domain Eukaryota; kingdom Viridiplantae; phylum Streptophyta; class Magnoliopsida; order Fabales; family Fabaceae; genus Glycine; species Glycine tomentella. The sequence goes on along the minus strand of PYAF01003491.1, from coordinate 44,591 downwards.
ACATAAGGTGGTATCTAGACTAACAAAAGCTAAATGTTTCTTGCACTAAACTGCTAGAAGCCTAGAACATACTAATTCGGTGTGACAAGAAAATTAAGATGGAAAAAAATTCACATATTTCTTTGCCAAGATGTTTATTGCATATTAACACCTGTACATTTCTTTTACACGTGTATGCATGACATGACAAACATGAATTTAAAGATCTGCTTGAAACATTATCTAAGTTCAATTTTTTAATTTAAACTAGTATGTTTATCTTTATACATGTACCAAAATAGTTTGTAGATATGATAATGAATCAGCATATATATAGTTTTATGATTATTATATGATACACGTGTTGTCGTGTCTGGTTAGGATGTGTCGCTATCATGCAATTGAAGATTTAGCAAAATCAACTACTAATGATACAGAAGTTCTTCTTGTCGACGATAATAACCACTTTTTCTCTCACAGTGAATTGACGTTAAACATGACTCAATCTTAAGGCAAATACACACTTTGTTGCTTACTTACATAGAATAAAAGGTGAAATTGAAAATTCAATATCTACGTAGTTAGTTAAAATTTTTGGCAAGTTTGGAATTAAGTAGCAGAAACCCAATAAACAATTTCTTCATATAAACGTTTTGTCTAACGGGAGAAGCTACTTAGTCCATTTAATTAGTCCAAAGCCAATGGTAATATTTTGATTATTACTAAAATATCATCACTCCATGGCAAAGATAACCTATTGCTTGCAAAATTGAATGCAACTAATTGAATATTTAAATAAGTTAAATGATGACGCACTGATGATCATGAGTTTGAATCTGAAAATAGTCTTTTTGCATATATAAAAATAAGACCGTGTATAATATCCTTCTCTCTTCTCTCTTACCTGCGCATAATGTGGAGTCTCCTGACAATGAAATACGTAGTTTTTTTAGATGATACACTGATGATATGAAATAATTTTTTTGTCATTCAATCATAAATCATTGTTTATATGACTTTTATTAAGGTGATTTTGTAAAAATCAACTAATTTATAATAAATGGTAGTCTATGATTAAACAATAGGACAAAATAATTTTACATTATCAGGTACATAATTTTTTTCTGTTTAAATTGCATTATACTACTATTAAGCTTTGGAAGTAGATGAGTGCATCTATCATCCTATTCCGATGAAAGAGCTAAGCATTGAAGTGTATGCTAGCTATTTAGGAATCTTTCCACATAAAGGAACTGATCCATGGAAGAAGATGTATTTTATACTTCATCAGTAAAGAAAGTAAGTACATCATATCAATTTTATGTAATGCTACTAGCAAAGGACCACAAGGCAGAAAAATTGTCAACTACAAGGATTTGGGTTTAAAAGGAAGGAACCAAATAATATGAAGGTCAATAGTTGAGATATAATAACTTCAATTACTGAAAACATAGAAACTCTAGCTCTTTACCTATAAAGTACGACAGCTCTACAAGCACCTACATAATTAAAGGCATCACATATATGGTTAAATGGTACCACACAAGCCAACCGTCAAGCTAGACTTTAACACCATATACCTTCACTTTCCATATCATCTTTTTATTAATTTGATTAAAACAGCATTAATGTCTCTCTCGAAAGGTAAACCAATGAACTTTTTACGATCATGACAGAATAATGAACTGTTTTAAGACTACAGATAGCATGATTAACCAAACTGTACGCCCACAGAAATGCTTAATACCAAGTATGAAAGAACTTTCTGCCAAAAAATTGCATACAAGAAAGATTTTAAACAAAATTGAGAACAATTGTTTTACAATAGGAGCCTCCCTAAGAAAGTAAGAATGTAGTACCAAAATCAGTATTTGGTATTCAATGAGTTAAGACTATAAGCCAATTGGACACCATAAATACTGTGTCTCCCTTGAATATCTTCATGTGAAAAATACATATCTTGCTCTGAATGCTTGCAAAACTGCTTACAGAATTTACAATTTGGTAGATCACATTTTATGCCTCAACGCTCAAGAAAGACCTCATGGTCATATCATTTTGCACTACTTAACATTCTCTGCTTCACCATTTTAGAATTTAGAGAGGATTGGTATTGTCATCAATGAAGATTTCTTTGGGAAACTTCAAATTTAATTGATGGGTATCCCATTCTGCATCTTTCAACTTTAGAATGAAATCCTCAAATCTTTCTTCCAATTCCATTAGGCTATTAGCAATTTGATCACAAACATTAACATTGCTATCCCAGTTCTCACTTAGCCAGAAAGTGTGCCACACACTTCGCAATACTGAAACACTTGTAGCTCCAACCTACAGTGTGATTATCAACAAGATACAGTAAGTCTATCCAGCTCAACACACACATACTTCTAAATTCCATAAATAATCCTATATCCCCATCTCCAAAACACCTTACCTATTGTTAGTGAGAAACATCATTTAATCAGATCACTGTTTGATTCCTCAAGTTGCTTCTTCAATTTCTTGTACTTTTTCTTCATGTCATTAATGCTTTATTCCCTATTTCTTTAAAACCTCATTAATGTTGCCAAGTTAGTCCTTGAGGTGGCAGCAGCTCATTTTTTTCTTGAAATAATTCTGTCCTCTTTGGAAAAGTGAAGCATCAACTTTAGGAATCAAAGACAACGCAGCAGATACATGTCCCCTTATACACTAGCCCATTTAAGCTAAAAGTATGAACAATGAACAATGAACAAAACTAACTGCCTACCTTGTGCAAAAATTCAACTTTTAGCTAAAAGAATGGTGGTGACAAGGATCAAACTCCTAACCACATGGTCATAGAGTATAGAATACACTATCAATGACCAACTATCCCAAAAGCAGCTTAAGTTGTCAGGTGAACTGAAAGATCATGAATAGATTTTATATCTAACAATGTCGAATGAGGAATATGTTTTCCAGTTATATCTCATAAGGAAATTAAATCATACCTTGAAAGAAACATAAAATCTCAAATCTTCCTGCTGCAGATTCACCATGAGAATATATTTCTCACTTGCATATAATTTTAGAAGTGCTTCCACCTGTTCCATTATAACATAATTATACAATTTCCAAATGGCTTTATTTGAGCAAAAGAGAAAATCATTATGAACCTCTTGGTTTCCTTCATAAAATTGTGACAATAGCAGCAATAATGATCCTATACCATAAAATGAGATCTCTCCACACCATCTATTTTCTCCAAGGGAAAGCCAAAGATTATTTTTGGCTTCATGAATTGCGACCAAGTTAATATATTCTCTTAATTTTTAGCTTCTCTTAATATATTCTCTTCTCGGTTGCAATCTGTGCATCCTTAAATAAATCCATTTTGAAAATTGAACATCTGTGAAGGGAAATAATTCATACAGCAGAGCTCTGAATTTGTCTGAATGTAGCCTGGAACAGTAGAGTGTAACACGTGTGATTTTACCAGTATGTGAGCACGCTTTAGATTTATCTGTAAAAAGAGTTGCACAAAAAAATATATTACAATAAGTATTGAAGATTTGCTCCATTATTGTTTAGAGGAAAGCGAAGGGGTGCAGCTGTAAAATTGTCTTTTTGTTCCTAAGTTTGTGAACCTCATACATGAGAAATATTTGGTACCCACCTAAGTTTGAAAGGAAAAAACACAAAACAACATCCCTGCAGAACAGCATGGGTTCCAAATCCATTTCTTATGTATCCAATATTTTTTTCCCTCTAGCTACCATTGGTACATAAATCCACCGCAAAGATAGGAAAACAGGAAACAGAATGATCATTATTAATTACATTATAATTCAATATCTTTACTTACAAAAAGTCAGATTTGAAATGTGTTTCTACCAGCTTGCATGCATACAGATTTTATGTGCATTAGATTCCATATTAGATTGAGGGCGAGCCCTATCACAACAGTAAAGTTGGTCATAGGTTCGAATCCCGAAACAACCTCTTTGCATATGCAAGAGTAAGGCTGCGTACAATATCCCTCCCCCTTACCTTCGCATTGCGAGGAGCCTCTGGACAATGGGGTACGTAGTTTTTAGTGTTTTAGATTCCATATTAGATTATGCACTGCATACTTACTGTGTTAAACTGGAGAACTGAAAGTGATTCGTAGCGTAGCCAAACATGCAGAAACCGCATACTCAACCAAGTTAACGAAAGTACACCATATGATTTTACAAGGCCAGGTGTATCCTGCAATCAAAAATTAAAAGAATGTAACGTGCCAACTAACAGTAACTTGATGTCAAGAAAGAATTAAGCCATCCTGAAAGTATATGTATTTTGCCAGAATCAATATGCCTAAAGCAAGGCCAACCAGTTGAGCAACCACTTCCCAAACTTCTTCCTGAGAAATTTTGGTGAAACAATTATATGAGGAAAACCCTTTACATTTTCCAAACAGTGTTATATCAGAGAATAACTGACATATATAGCAAGCCTTTATAAAGGGAGAATTCTAAAATTCAAATGAAGCCAAGATGTCGAACCTAAAGGGAACTTATTAATGGCAATTGGTGAATCAAGGCAAATAATTATTGGGTGAATAAAATTTGCATACACCAGTTACCAAGTTATTAAAAGCTTAGGCATAACCAGCCTGCTGGTCTGGTATATGTAATTAAGAAATAGAAAACAGAGATCAATGCACCTAGTATTAATATTTAGCAGTGATTTTATCATGAATATTAGGTATAATACATTAAGATTTATTATTGAAGGCTTCTTATCATATCAGCTTAATTTGGTCAATGACTACAACCAAGTGCCTACATCCTCCATAACTTATATGACTCATTTTTTTATTTATTCTGGAACTATATGACTCATTATGTCACTGGATCAATTCCTACCCAAGAGCCTTATTCAAGTTTTTGAATGGTGTTAAGAAGGTATTATAAATTATGAAAATAAAATTAGCTCCACCATTGCTTTAATAAGGGAGCAACACAGATAGAACTTCTCTTGATAAGAGAAACATATATTCATGGATAAGAGAGTTAAAAATTAAAATTAATGTTTGAAAACTTGAAAGTAACAAATATTGATGCAGTTCTCATAAAACTCAATATATAGGCACAAGAAAATATTATTACCAGAAATCACAGCTTTCTACTTAAAATAAGTTTCCAAAGTGAGAGTATACCTTTGCTGCTGCCTCTCCTAGATTTCCTGAAATTGCAAAGTGGTTTTGAATCACACGAAAAGAAGGATCCTTTAGTCCTCTCACTACAGCCTGTTTGAATGTCAAACACAGAAAGTTATACAATCATATATAAAGCAGCTATTAAGTAATCCATGTGTATACATGACGTGCAAATTGCTTTTAAATTACTATTTTGAGGAGTTATGTTAAAAAAGGATTTGTTGTAACAACTTATTTAGAATATACCACAAGCCTTCTTTAATAGGGCAAGGAAGTGAACATTTTGACATTATAGGTTGCTAAGCATTTGTTTGGGAGGATGTATGGAAGGGTGAAATAAACTTGGGGGTCAGTGGGAAGAGAAAGACAAAGAAAGGGAATAATGAAAGGTCAAACTCTCAGTGTAAGAAAGGAAAAAAAGGTGGCAGAGAATCTATATGTTAGAAAAGAAGGTCGGGGTCAGTTTCAAGCTGAGCTTAGACCTTTGTTAGTGTATAAAAGGAGGAATAAAGCTCAGTAAGGATCTAACAGTATTCTGTTAGATCAGTTAGAAGCAGTTAGTCGGTTAAGAAAGTAGTTAGAGGAAGGATATATGTATATATGTCCTCCAAAACGTAGTGGGAGTCATTTTAGAGTTTTGTTTGTTAAACAATGAAGTGTCCTTGTGTCAGAGAAGAGGGCTTCTATGTATTCCATTGTAATTCTGCAACTCAATAAACAGAATTCATTCTTTCTGTTCTTCTTCCCAAAACCTTTCTCTCGAATCTCTCTCTCTCTTCTTGGCTAAGATTCTAATTTGGCAGAGGGTTCCTAACACTATTCCACCTTCCAAAAAGGAAATCCAGTAACAATAAGTTTTATGTTCTGCACATAGCTACAAATAATTGATCTAAGTTTAGGAAATGCAAACCTCATCAGCAATTCAATATATCTATAATCTCTTCTCTGCCAAACAAACATGAGAGATTAACTTTTGTTTGTTTTCTATTCTTTTCATCCTCATTTCCTGTCTTTCTAACTTGCATTTCTTCTCCTTTTGGGGATAGAATTCTATTATTTTTATTTTTATTTTCATCCTTGATTACTAAAAAAGTTAATGGTAGGAAATGGTATTCAGAAAATGGCATTTATCTAGAGTTAATCATTATTCCTTAGATGTTATCTTTTAAGTCATGTCATAGTTATCTATATGCAAGGTAATTAGGTAAAGTTGCGGCTTGTTGACTAGTTGGTCATGGGTTTAAATCTGGAAATAGTCTGTGTATGCAAGGACAAGACTACGTTCAATGACTTCCCCCCAAACCTTTGTATAGCAAGAAACCTTCTGGCATTGGGATACACTAGTTTTTAATCATCTATATGCAGTAATTGAAAGAAAAAAGTGGTTCTTTTAATAGAGTAAAGATTCATATTAAATTACCTTGGCAAGATTTCCATGAGATGCCAAAGGAAGAAAATAGTCAGGATATACTTGGGTTGTCAGATCAAAAATGCTGCATGAGATGTCAGCAATGTAAGAGTCTCTCTAGAGCTAGATTTTGTTTTGCATATTTCCATATGAAAAAACAAGGCATACTACTCAGACCTTCCAGCACTGCCAATGAAGTCCGCATACATTCTCCATTACTTAGGATCGTCATCAAAAAGACTTCCAAACCGCCCACCTGAAAAAAGCAGTGACAGTAAGCAAAAGTATTCATCTTATTCTTCCTTTAGCTTACTTCATGATTGGCATACCAATGAATAAGCGTCCAACAGCTCCAATGCCATCCTTCGAGACCCACCTAAAGTTATAGAGCATACAATCAACCACATAAAAATCAAATTAACAAATAATGGCAGCATGAAAGTATTTAAGATATTACTATGTGCATATAAATGCCGTATTTGTTTACAAAAGTATAGGCTCTAAAAAGTTATGAGCCACCTGATGGCAGCAGCAGAAGCAGCTGCTGTGGTTCCAGAGAAAGAGCCAATACCAACGGCCTGTAGTTAAGTAGAAAATTTAACACGAAAATTAGAAGCACAATCATCATTCCTCAAATTCATTTGGTAGAAAAATAATTTTAAACAGAAGATGACACTGCTATGGAGCATATATAATTGCACAAGACTTTGCTTCACAATCACATAGAAAAAAGGTAAAACTTTTTATTAAAATATTAAAGGAATAGAGATAACTTGTAAAGGAGATGGCTATAAACATACATCAGGAAACTTCAATCAATATCATAAAATGTATTTGAGTAGCAAGTAGATGACAGAATAATCTCTAATGATTCCAAGATTTGACTTTATGCCTCAATGACATGCACAACAGGGCTCCGTGAAGTGTGAACTAATTATAAATTTCAACTCTACGCATGCCAAATGCAGAAAAAGAACCATATAACTTAATCAAATATTCCCAGTGAAAAGTTCCTTGAGAAAAAATCAGCAGTTTGAACAAGATTGTCGTACCTTTAGGAGACTTGAAGTGACTAGGGTGTGACATCATCCAGTCACATTGGTAGGGAACTGTAATAACATGTAATCCAAGTAATCATCTGAAACTGATCCTGCATCATGACAGAGAAAGTTAAGCCAACAAATGGTTTCCTTTCCTCTAACTTTACATAATCACTGAAGCAAAAACTAAGTTTCTCTCTGAAACATCCACTAAAGTTTTTTATGTTAATCACCAGGAAAGCCTGCTGGTAGTATAAAAGCTTTGATTGTGTCTGGGAGCCAGGATAGGCTTTCATCAGGGGAATGTGAATCCTGGAACCTTTTTGGCGTAGACGTATCCTCCTCAACGAGAAAGGTTTGCAACTGCAAATCATCACCTAATACATATCTGCTCACAAGAGGGATAGTTGAAGCCTGATTTAGAGAAGACAGACATTGTAAAAGTTACGTGATTGGCCAAATGGTGATGATAAAAAGTACAAGAGTCTACTAGAATTTTCCCATGAGCAAGCAAACAGAGACTACTATTTCATTTTTGTGACTAAAAAAAAAATCATTTTTGTTCGTACTTGATGCAGATATTGTAATTGTATCTAACAAAGCAATTAGTATTTCATTTACTTCTTGCAATGATGTAATAATCAATTAGTATTAGCACTCCATGATCCCCCAGATTCACAACAACAACTAGTAATGCTACTAACACAGTAACCTTCATGAATGTACGCTAACAGAATTTTAAAAATAAAATAAAGAATGAAGAAAAGAACCCAAATTTTGGTATAGTTTAGCAAAAACCTTTTAGCAGTACCATTGCTATATATCTCCACCAATATCACCCGCGATGAAACTTGACCTCTGAAACAACACAAGAAAATAAAAGAGTTTATTGAGACAATGAAGCAAACCAGAGTCAAAAGCTTGGTTTGATTAAGTCAAGTGAACCCTTAAAAAAAATTCTCCAAATTCATTTTTCTCTTTTCTACCACAGATAATTTTTCCAAATTTTGTTGATTGAAATTGGACAACGTAATCAATACTTCATTAACTTGTAAAATTCTCTTTTCTTCTCTTTAAAGATAAGTTATCTACATTCCCGTAACCTTCATAAACCAATATACTATTTTGGTGAAAGGAAGAAAAGATAAATAAAAAATAAAATAAAAAAATTCCCCAGAAAAATCCACCCTTTAACGTTTTCTCAGCAAAACAAAACAACCAAACAAAGAAGTATCAGACCCCCCATTTTCAGCATCATCTTCATCTTTGAAACTGGAATGCTCAGAAGAGCATAGAATTTGAAAGCCACGAGGCCTAACTCTCTTCATCTTCTCTACCTTCATTTTGAATGCACTTGAAAAAAATGAAAATTGCAAGGTATGAGACATTGATAAAAAAAACAGCAAAATTCCAAGGTTCCTATGTTTGTGAAAAGGTTGCAAAATTTGAAGAGATTGGTTCCTTCCTTGCTTCTATGGTGAAAGACTGAAACAGTTATCAGTTATCACTATCTCCAAAAACCGTAAGAGTAGAAGGAGCCACAATTCAGGTCGGGTCGGGTCTTAATTTCTCACCCGATTTCGTAATTTGACCAGAAAAGAAGTTTTGAATAGGCCCATATCAGTTTTGGGCTTAAAGATTGTTTGACCCATAATTTTATGGATCAGACTCCAGGAATCTGATACGGCCCTTATTTATGGCAGTTATTATATCTGCTTCTTTTTTACTTACTTACTCTCCTTTTCAATTTGATTTCTAAAAAATATATTTTCTTATTTATTTAGAAAAGAGGAGTGGATACGCAAAAATAATGTTGATATAACAAACACCTTATTTATTTATTTATTTCATTTTAAACACACTAATTAGCATTTTTTATTTTATTTTTTTTACGAGTGAATTTACTTTTTTTAAATATAAAATGTTTTTCTTTAAGATTACGTACATACTTGGAAAATGTTTTCTTTTTAAACTAAAATGAAGTAACATTTTGGGAAGAGTGTTTTAAAAATATTAGTATATCAAAATAGAAATATAAATAAACATTAGTAATTTATTTCTTTAAGATTACGTTTCATGATTTCACGGACTCCCACTTCTTCTTCTGTATCTGTCATCTTCCATTGCGTATGGGGCTTTTGTGTGATTCATGTGTGTTTGTGAATTGATTTTTCAATTTTCAACATTTACATGTTTCATGCTTTGTTTTGTAACCACTTCTCTCGCTGACAACTGAATTTTCTACAAGGAATGAGGCATTCTAATAGGTATTTTATTAGGTTCCATAATAATTATGGTCTAAGAAGAAAAAATTTACCTAAAAATAATTATTATTTTAAGTTTTTAATATAATATTAATTTTTTCACTTATATCTCTTATAATATTAATGATAAGGAACTAAAAAAATAAAATAATAATGATAAAGGTAATTTTGTAAGCTGTAATTCTATTTCATCGATTTTTCTTATGTAAAATACCTTAAAATAAAAATTACAGTGAAGCGAAGGGAGTAATATTTTTTCTAGGTCTTTATCGGTTCTCCCGCTCAATATATTAATTTGATCGCCATCCATTTTACACTTTTTAAATAGTTAAACAACCATCCACACAAACTACTCCTCCAATCGATCTTAATTATAAGCAAAAAAAATATACTTCATATTTATTAAAAAAATTAGTTGATTTTATTAAATTATGTCATTTTTAATTAAAAAATAAACATTTTTCAAACTATTATTCATTGAAATTTAATATCAAGCATTAAAAAAATCTTTGACCATATTAAATTAAAAATATTTTTAGATAGAGACTCATTAAATATTAAATAAGACATATTGAGATTTTTACTTATATTTAAAATTAAAAGATAAGAGATTTTTATTATTTATATTTGAGATTGAAAAGAATATATTCTAAGCTAATGATGACAGTGTTGACCAATAAATTCATTATTCCTTTTTGTTACAATGGGGTATGTTTTTTAAGCAAGCAGGAGGGCACACACGTAAAAGAAGCACTTACATAAAATTTAGTTCGTGGAATTTATTGTTCATTAAAAGTCCTCTTATGCACTTGTTCTTCTTAGTAGTTATGAAGAGCTTTGAAACCTGAAAGTGTTTGTTAATTAAAAACTATTGGTGGCGGTCATCCACAGTCAATCAATCCTAAGCTTGGATGTATCCTACAATGTAGAATAGTTCATTTTCATTTTTAATTTTAAGAAGCAAACGACGTCGTGGGTTGAGGTTAAAGTTATGAAACACAAACACCCGCAAACAGAGACACAAAAGTCATGTTTTGGCGCCATCTCTCTGTTTTCATTCATCTTTCAGTTATCTTTCTCATGCAAGCAACTTGTTTATCCATCTTCTCCATTCTCTTTACACTCTTCTACTGCAACAAAGAGAGGTTACAACCTATAACGACAAAAGAACCAAAATAATATTTTTTATTAAATATTTACCAAAAAAAGGAATGTTTCAACAATATTTACAAAAATAGGACTGTGTAACATGCTTCGATTAGGCATGTTACAACACGCCTAGATTGAGTGTGTTGTAACATGCCTAATCCAGGCATGTTACAGATGTCCCATTTCTATAAATATGGCCCCCCTCCCCATTTCCTTCATATATTGGTTTGCAGTGTTCTCTGTCTTTGCTAAACTGCCTACCATTCTGGTGTATTTTCATTTTTTCAGAGATTTTTGAAGGTGTTGTGAGTGACGAGAAAGATGAGTTCAAGTAGTAATTCTGTTCGCGTTGTCTTATATTGGAATGGAAGAAAATATCAAGGCCAACAGGGTGTCATTTTTGAAGGGGAAACACGAGGAACCTTTGTGAGACGTACATCAACCATCACTGAATTGCATGAAAAGATACGACAAAAATTACGTATGAATAGCAACCAGTCAATCACTTTACTGACGGGAAGATTATGGCAACACGAGAAGTTCATGGGGTTTCAAATAATGGATGATGAAGACGTTGAGTTGGTACTAGATGAATTCTGCAACCAGGGAAGGAAAGACTTTTTGGAGTTGTACGTGGATATTACAAAAGTTGAGGATGTTGTTTTACCCATCCAGGCAGTTCCACATCATACATCATCATATGCTGCTGGAGGGGCATCGTATGCTGCTAAAGGGGCATCATTTGTTGGCGGAGAGGTAAATGTGTCTGAGGAGGATTCACATGACCCAACTTGGGTCATGGATGACGATGATGAAAACATCGCAATGGAAGATCGGCTTCTTGAGGAGGATGCTAGTGCGTCGGACGAGGATGAGGATGCTGGTGTGCATTAGGAAGATGTTAATGTGGGGCCATCTCAAACTCGTGATCATGCGGAGGGTGGTTCGAGTCAACCAGAACAAGGTAAATTAGTTGAAGATGTGAATTTGAATGGTTTGTCATTTAATTTGTTTTATATTGTTTATTAATATGTTTTTCAATGTGCATTAAATGATGTTATTTTGTTATTTTGTTAGGATCATGATAAAAGACCTGGCTCCCATATGTCGATTCAATAATTGGAGGCCTATAAAAACCCGGGGCAGCAGGCCCAAGACCAACAATGGGCTGAGGCACCTGCTGAATAGGTCTTCGTCGACGCTCTAGACCACGTCCCTCTCTTCTGCGACAACCAACTTGAAGAGACAATTATGGCTCCTCCTCAAGCTGCGTCTCGGGAGCTTGTGGTCCAAACTCCTCCACCTGACAACTTTGTGTGAAGAGACAACTTTGTGTGAAGTCGAACGTCGCCCTATTCTGCCTAAGTGTCGCGAAGTAGAGCATCTCTATCCCATTAACCTATAAATTCAAATTCAAATATATAAACATCAGTGTCAACTATGTCAAATATGATAATTAATGTAAATAACATAAAAATATTCATCAAAACGAAACTTACACTACGACTCATTTTGGCACCCTCCTTTGTGATAAACCGCTTCCCATTTTCCCTGTACCAAACCATGTACTCATGGTTTGGTGACATTAATCCCTGGACTGGGGGGGAGGTCGATGTGCTCTTCCCTATACTGCCAGCGCCTGATAAACGGTCTGAGCTTACGAACCCAGTTTTCCTCTCGTTTACCACGCAGTGAAAAGTCGTGGACACCCTTAAGTTTCATGGCAGGACGTGGGATTGGCTGATCCCTCCCAAATTGTCGCATGCATCTATCCGGCTGGGAAGCTTCAACTGTGTGGAAACTGATAATCGGCGTTGATGCCATCGACAACAATCGCTCATGGTCAGATGCACCAACGAAATCGTAGTCCCCATATGGTTCCCAAACAACCTGCACATTAAAAAAAAGTTAGCTTCTTTTATGTAATCACATGTACCACAAGTGCAAACTTACAATTACTAAACAAGCACTATACATACATTGTCCCGAGTGAGGGCATCGAAGGCCGTCCTGTAGTACACCACCTCGTGCGGGCTAAGCCGGGGTAGCCCGTTAAACCTGTTAACAAAATAACTAACATTAAACAATGTAGGGCTTAATTGTTTAAATTGTTATAACTTCAACATGTAGTCACACATATCGGTGTCCAAAATGCGAATGTGGGTCCGTAGGCTGTGGAATACATGGAGCAATTGGTGGGAATCTCAGCCACACCCACACCTGAAGCAGCATATGGCATCCACCAATGTCCTTTATGGATGCATCTGTACACTCGCACATCTGTCTAAACAAATGTGCAAGGATCGCAAAGGCCCAGCTGTATCCTCCGATCTCTGGGAAATCCCCAGCCAACAAAGGGATATAGCGTGCTGCCATCACGCTACCTCCAAATCGATCGCTGAGCAGCCATGCACCAATAAGGCGGGCAATGTGTGCCTTTGCAAACCGCGTCACATTGACAAAATCTTTATCCAACTCACCCCAATCCCCAAAATGCCTATCGAAGTAAGTCAGTCGTAGATATCCACCGGTCAGCTCTGTTTCATCATCAGGTTCTTGACCGAAAACGTCCTCAATGACCTCTGCCCAATCGGACAAAGTCACTCCAGTGACGACATTGCCAGCCGTTGGCAATCCCAAAATACCAGCCACATCTTGTAACGTGATAGTCATCTCTCCATGTGGCATGTGGAATGTATGGGTCTCTGGCCTCCATTGCTCAACCAGAGAACTAATCAGCCCAACATCAATCTAAAACAATATCATTAATCAATTGACAACTATAGTTATCGTTAAATAAAATTTGATTACTAATATGAGGTGTTGCATACCTGAATATGTAGCATGCGTGCGACATGAAGAAAGCCAGTGTCCCGCAACATATCAGAAACGACTTGAGGAATATTGTCATATGCTGGCCCCCCCCGACAGCTTGCCACGTCGAGTCTTTAGTAGTCGTACTGTGCCCTCGTTCCACACAGCTTGTGAAACATGGGTGCGCCGAGTACACCTACGCAAAGCGGCCCATCTGTACGGGTTAGGAACCACATAAGATGTCGGATCCATCGGCTCAGCCTCATGATCCGATACAGAGCACAGCGAATCAGATCCAGATAAATTGGCCATGTTATCAGTAACTTCATACACAAAAAATAAAAATCCATATTAACAATTATCTACAATTCACAAATCATTAAAACAACAAACCCTAGCCCGAACCCTGAAAATCGGTTCGATCATTGACTTGGTTCGGCCTAAAACCATAAACCCTAATCAATGCACCCCGAACCCTGAACCAAACCTAATCCATGCAACCGGAACCATGAAACCCAACCTTACCCCAACCCTAACCTAAACGTCACGTCCCATGCCCACCAAACCCTAAACCCTTAACCACAAACTATCGTCACATGACCATACCCTAAACACAACCTAACCATGCCCAGCAAACCCTAATCCCTCAAACTGATGTACCCATGCCCAGCAAACCCTAATCCCTCAAACCGATGTACCCATGCCCACCAAAACCCTAAATCATAAACCACAAACCCTCATACCATTACCATAAACCCCATCCCTAAACCCTAATAATAATTTAACCCTCATACAATAACTACACATTAACCCTAAGTTCTAAATTATAATCATTTAATCCAAACACTACAGTACCAAACAACTAAACAATTTTCTACCAACCTAAATTTATGTCACTAACAAATTAACATCACCCTAACATCTAAACCCTAAACTAAAACAATTATTAAGTAACCAGCTAAACAATAAGTACATGCATCACTAACAATATAAATAACTAAATAATAACAACATGACTAAAAATATTGTAACAAAGGCAAAAAATTAAATCCACTTACTTGTTCGCAGGATTTTTTCTGAAAAACTTCACAGTTCAGCAAAGCTTCGTTGCACAAAATATCCACCGAAAACTCTAGAGAGAAGGCAGAGCACTTCTAGAAAGATAGTGGAAAGTGAGGAAATGGTGGGGGGGGCATATTTATAGAAATGGGGCCACTGTAACATGCCTGGATTAGGCTCTCGATGAATATGTTGTTGATAAGTCAAAGCCTTTTGGAAACTTAATATAGGACAAGTTATGTAAAAATATTTGATAGTTGTGGTAATTCATATTCTTAGCGGGGGTTAGGATTGGGTTGAGATGTTGTGTGCATAATGCTTAACCCCACTCATCCTTGTAGCACTTTTTATTTTTATTTTTTATTGTTGCTCTATGTTTTCTTTTGGACTTCTTTGGTACAGTTTGGAGTGGTCCTTTTTTTGTGTCAGTAAAATAAGCTCTTTTTGCCTTGTTGAAAGAAAAAGTTTTATGAATATTTGATGTCTTGGATTTTTGCTTTTTTTTTTCAATGACTTGTTACTTATTGATTTTCATTAGTTTTATGTTTCTATGTTGAACTTTACAGCTTTGAGCCAACGATGACCATGAGTGAAATATTGAGTGTTGGCATGGAATTTGACAATGTAGATGCAGTATGGCAATTTTGGAATGAATATGGTAAAAAAATGGTTTTGAAGTTAGACAACATTACCAAAACAAAAGTAAAGATGGCTTTTTTAGATCAGACAAGTTTTTTTGTTGCAAAGATAGTAATCAGGCTTTTTGGTAAAGAATCTAAGGGCAGAGACAAGAACTTCGTGTAAAGCAAGAATTGGATTTAGTGAAAAGAATGGAAAGTTTGTAATCCATGAGTTGTGGATACCCATAACCACCCTTTACAGGTTGCAGAAACAACACACATGATATATCACATCACAAAATACTTGAAGTTTAAGCCTATGAGATTGAGATAGCAGAGGACTCAGGAATAAAGCAAAAGGCTTCATTTCAGCTTATGAGTGCACACGCAAGAAGTAGAGCTAATTTTGGTTATACATGCTTGGATGCCAAGAATTATCTCCAAGCAAGAAAACAACGAAGCATGGTGTTAGAGTTTTAAGCACACAATCATAAACTGAAATTAAGTGGAAGCAGAAATTAAAAGAGAGAAAATACACAAGAGTATTTTACTTGATTCAGTAACTAGGAGAAACTCCTTGTTACCTATATCCAAGGGTAAAGAACCTCTAGACCCTTTATTACTCACACTAATATTACAAAAATATTACAACAGTGTTCTCAAGATTGCACAACCAAGCTTTCAACAAGAACAAGGCATCAATATCATAGGTAAACAAGAACAGGAAGATTACAGAGTGCAAAAGAGAACCACTCTACGCATCAAACAGTACCCAACCTCCAATATTCCTCTCAACCAATTATAGAAGAATAAACCTCAAGAACACGAACCAGACCAAAGCTGTGAGAAGAAACCTTTTCCTGCAACACAAGACAACAATAACAAAGAACACACACAGAATGCACACTTACTCCATCATCACTCTATCTGATTCAACAACCATGGTTCAAGATTTCAAGAATAAGTATAAAACCCTAGCTTTTCTAGGTCACAACAGAATGAAAGAAAATATGAAAAAGGAGAAAAAGAAGCTACAGGAAAGTAAGAGCAATTAGGAAGTGTAAAAGCCAAAATAGGAATGTACTGCAGCTTTGTAAATAAAAGGCCATATATATATGACAACAATTAAAACCAAAGCACACCATTTCACTAATGCTGGGAGAATAGCTTATTGGGCTTCACAAGCCCAACAAACTTCAGCTTGAAGCACAATAAGACATAGCACAAACAAAAGACAGACAGGGGATTACAAGTTCAATGCCAACATAGAGGACACTAAGACACTAGGACACAGGAAACCCAGAACAAACATATACAAAGAAAAATAGAACCTACAAAACAAGAAATTGCATTAGTAATTTCAAAGAAAAAATTAAAGACAGAAAATAACAGAGATAAGAGAGAAAACACTACTGTTGGACTTTTAACAATTCTAAGGCATCCTTGAATTTGTTAAGAGGTACAACTTTAGTCAAAATATCTGCTAGATTGCACACAGTGGATATTTTCTCCACCTTCACCTTATCACCTGCAATAGTATCTCCAATAAAATGTAGTCTGACATCAATATGTTTAGTTCTTTCATGATAAGCACTATTCTTAGATAAATGAACAACACTTTGAGAATCACACATAATTTGTGGAATTCCATCTCCTAATCCAAGTTTAGAAAGTATTCCTTTCAACGGTAGTTCCTCTTTTACAGTTTCAGACAAGGCCATGTACTCAACTTCAGTAGTAGACAGAGCTACTACATGTTAAAGATTTGACTTCCAGCTAACAACATTTCCACCAACAGTGAAAACAATACCAATTAAGGATCTCCTTTTGTCTAAATCAGCAGCATAATCAAAGTCACAATAGCCTTTCACAGAGAAATCATTAGATTCATGTCCAGTAAAATTCAAATAAAAATCAGAAGTGCCATTAAGATATCTTAGTATCCATTTCACAACATTCCAGTGATCTTTTGAAGGATTACTCATGAATCTACTCACAACACTAACAACATATGCAACATGAGGTCTAGTGTTAATCATTGCATACGTTAGGCTTCCAACTGCATTACAATATGACACATTTTCCATATAGGCAGATTCATCTTCATTTAAAACACCACATACAGATTTCAAACGAAAATGAGTAGCTAATGGCAAACTAACAAATTTACAGAGATACATAGAAAAGAGTTTAACAACCTTCTTAACATACACAAATTGAGATAAAGATAAGGTTCTTTCTTTTCTATTTCTTACTATATCCATGCCTAAAATTCTCTTAGCATGACCAAGGATTTTCATATCAAATTCCTTCAGCAACATCTTTTTCAAATTGTTAATGCATTCAATATCATAAGAAGCAATTAGCATATCATCCACATAGATCAACAGATAAGTATATTTATTTTCATTGCTTTCTTATAATAGACACAATGATCATATTTACATCTAGTAAAACTATGTGAAAGAACAAAATCATCAAACCTTTTATACCACTGCCTGGGTGCCTGTTTTAAACCATACAAGGACCTTTTCAGAAGACAGACTTTGTCCTCAAAACCTTTCTGTATGAAGTCTTCTGGCTACTCCATATAGATCTGTTCATCTAAGCTTCCATGCAAAAAAGCAGTTGTAACATCAAGTTGTTCTAATTCTAAATCAAGAATAGCAATAACAGATAAAATAAGCCTAATAGAAGTATGTTTAACAATAGGAGAGAAAATTTCATTGGAATCTACTCCTTCTACCTGTGAGTAGCCTTTGGCCACCAACCTGGCCTTATACCTGGCCTTCTCCAATCTTGGGACTTCAGGTTTCAGCTTGAAGACCCACTTGCATCCAATGATACTTTTGTCCTTGGGTCTGTCCACAAGAACCCAAGTCAGATTCTTTAATGAGGAAATCTCATCCTCCATTGCTCTCAGCCATCCTTTTCCAGATTTCATGTTCATTGCTTCTTTGTAAGTTGTTGGTTCTTCTCATTCAACCATTTCAGCAACCTGCAAAACAAAAGCAACAATGTCAGCATGAGCAAACCTGTTAGGAGGCCTAATATTCCTCCTAACTCTATCTCTAGTCAGAAGATAATCATTGAGATTGGAGTCTTATTGATTTTCTTCACTAGTTTGTTGATCATTTACAAGTTGATCAAGTGTATTTCCTTGATCGTCAGTTTCATCATGATTCTGAACAAGTTTAGAATCATTACAACTAGTGGTCTTCTCCAGCTCCAGCTAGACACTTCCAGGTTCTTAAACCTGTCTAGAGTCTTGCACAACATCTTTATAAAATGTTAGTTCATCAAATACAACATTTCTATGGATAACACATTTATTTTCAGATATTAACCACAGTTTATACCCTTTTGTCCCTATAGGATAACCTACAAAGACAAATTTAAGAGCCCTAGGAGCTAACTTATCCTGTTTAGTATGAACATAAGCTAAACAGCCAGAGGTTATCAGATAACTCAGGTTAGGAGGCTTACCATACCACATTTCCATGGGAGTTTTGAAATTGATAGCAGATGAAGGTGACCTGTTTATAACATGACAAGCAGTTGCAACAACTTCTGTCCAAAAATATTTTCTAAGACCAGAATCAGCAAGCATGCATCTAACTTTATTTAAAATAGTTTTATTCATTCTTTCAGCAATGCCATTTTGCTGAGGTGTTTTAGCACAAGTTCTATGTAACACCCCGAACGTGTTATCATTAATAATATCATAAGCGCGCTATCAGCGTTATCTAAACACGGTGCGGAAGCGATAGAATCGATTTTCTTGATTACATTATGCATGGAATTTAAAACACAGCACAAAGCATCACAACACAAGCCCCTGCTGATCCAGTTATCACAAACATAAAACAAGATAGGCAGAAAACACAGAAATCTAACAAGAGATATCAGGAGGAAACATAACTAATATACATCACCTAATCTGTGCATATACATATATAACTCTTAGTTCTACCACATATGTGGTTATACAACATAAATATGTACAGACAACGGGTGTACACTCACACCCTATACTTATACAGAAAACAAGACAGAGATCAAAATAAAAGCTCTTCTAATCTTCATCTGCAGCCCAAGACCACTCCAGCACTCTCAGTTAGGGTCTCCTGCCCTGTGGTAACTTCTCTCTTCTAGAAGTACCTGAAAAACCACAAACCCCACACAGGGTGAGACAAACGTCTCAGCAAGCTCAGGGTTCTGGGAGATCCTCCCTTACCCTGGTTCACCCCTAAGCCAAAACATAAACAAACATAATACAGCCTAGGACATTATCCTGGCTATCATACATTCCCTAGCTCTTTGGGTACTATCTAGATGCTCTCAGCATCAGAGGTCTCCCACCTCACACTGGCTCTCAAGCCATCTCAGACTAGTCTCATAGAGGTACCATAACATCAGTGTCAACCACTGGACACTGCATATACCAGAGAGGCACCGCCTCCTGAACCATATAAACCATGCCTGAGGACTCTCACTCAGGACTTTACTCATCCAGATATGGCTCATCTAAGAGGCTCTAGGCTCTCATCCCCTCGGGAAGCCCTCTCTTAGAGATACAACATATTTGTCTGTTGCCTGGCCTCTCCAGGACTTTCACAGCATATGCCTGGGCAAGAACATCCATATAGGGCAATCACCTCCAGGACTTTCACAGCATATGCCTGAGATTATAACTCAGGGACTCAGTTAACATCTCTTATCAAGTCACATCACTATCCTACAGAGGCTACATCTAGATATATAGGAACATCTCCATTCAGGAGGCTACATCTATATACTAGGAACATCTCATGCCAGGATCTCACCAATCTATCTGAGGCTACATCTGTATATATAGGAACATCTCCATTCAGAAGGCTACATCTATATAATAGGAACATCTCAGAACTTCCTTAATTACATGCCTGAAAGAGATCATCTCACGCCGGAAGCACTCATCTTTCAGGATTTCCAGATTCACTGCCTGAGAGAGATCATCTCACAACAGAGGCACTCAATCCCTTAGGGCTTCCAATCCAATGCTTGAGAGAGATCATCTCACACAGGAGGCACTCAATCCCCCAGACTGTCAATCCACTACCTGAGAGAGATCATCTCACAACGGAGACACTCAATCCCTTAGGATTTTCAACCACATGCCTGAGGAATCTCTCAACTCAGGACTTCACACACAATGCCTGAGGAATCTCTCAACTCAGGACTTCACATACAATGCCTGAGGAATCTCTCAACTCAGGACTTCATCATCTCTGCCTAAGGAGGAACTTTCATACAGGACACTCCATCCTTAGGACTTCCGGTGGAGAGCAGTGGCACCTCCCAAGGAATCTCAGCTATTCCAGGGAGTCCTCAAACTCTTTCTCTGGCTAGGGAACCTCATCTAGCCCGATACTATGCTAGTATCCTATAGGTTCCATCACAGACCACCTCATGGTCTGCATCCCATCTGGTTCACTGAACACCTCACAGTGTTCATCCATCAAAGGCCCTAGGCCATTCACACCTACCACATCAGGTGTCTCATTACCCTCACACTGTCTCAGTGTCTATCCTAGGGTTCATCATCTATTTATATATATATCTGGAACGGTCTGAGTATCACTCCAAGTACCGTTCATCTAGCTCTCAGGCTCCAAACACATACATTATCAAAACAGGCCACACTGGCCTTTCATTTCATAGCATGCACCATATATATATACATATCAACCATGACATGCATTCATCACCCACTTGGGTGGCAAACAAGAGAAAGGGTTAATCCCCAGAACGATGAGCTTACCTGATAGTTGTGCCTGCATCACCAACCTCTGGGACGATGGTCTGCTCCTCTGACACCTCGTGTCACGCCCTATCAAGGCAACCAAACGCGCATCACAGACCATTCAAGTACATAAACAACCATAAGCTCATCAGACAGTCCTCAACTGCCTTTGGGAAAGGAACCTCAGTCCTTTCCATCAACCCAAGTTATCTAACTTAAGGTTCCTCTGGCTAATCCTCTTCAAGCCTTTCCATAGACCCTCAGTGATCTATCTCAACTCAACCATGGCTTCAGAGTCCCTCTAGACTCAACCCAAGCCATTCATAATGAGCATCACAGCTCACACTACCCAATAACTTAGGGTTTCCACAGGGTTTGGACAATCTATCTCACAAAACACCGTCCCCACGGCCTCTCAGGCACCACAAGCCCATCAGTTTGGCTCTTGCATGTCTCAAATCAAGTGACTCAGTCCAAGTCACACATGCACAACCTAGAGCTAAAACCAACATTCACCAAATCATAAACTGAAAGCTAATCCTTCCTCCCCACATCATTCTAAACACATCTCTCAACTGGACCCAGAGCTAATTCTAGCTTTATCACAAATGGGTCACTATTCACCCCAAATCCCCATATCTTAAAACAACCAAGGAATCTCGAGTTTCTTACCTCAATGGCGACACAGACGACCTCTGGAACACTCCTCCAAGCTTGGGTGTCCGTGGGTAGCAGTCGTTCCTCGCCAATCTCGAGCTTTCTTCACTTCTCTTGAGAATGGGGTTTCTCAAAACATGGGGTTTTTGGTGAAATGGAGGAAGGATTCAAGCTCTCTCAGGGTTTCAAGGAGGTTTGGTGGGCTTTGGAAGTGATTAGGGTCACAAGGCAAGGTTATGGGAGCTTAGGAAGCTCTCCCATGGAGGTTGGGACGCTGGGGAAGAAGGAGAAAGGTTTTCTCCTCTGCAAAACGCGATTTGGCCTTTTATACTGGGCCTGCCCGAGGTCTGGCACGATTCGCGCCAGATCCGGCGCTAACCGAGCTAGCTGCACCGTCATCCCGGCGCCAACCGCGTCACACCGGCGCTACTCGCGCCATAGTTCACGCTATCAGCGTGAATAACCCGTATGAAATGGGTTTCTAGGCACTTCTGGCGCGATCCGCGCGGCCTCGGCGCTACCCGCGCCACACCTCAATCCTGGTTTTCTCATCAGGACTTCTGGCGCTATCCACGCGGCACCCCACGCCGTTCGCGCCAGAAGTCAGGGTCTTACATTCTATGTCTTAGAATACCAAATTGTTTGCAGAAATCATTAAATTGGTTATTACAGAATTCCTAACCATTATCAGTTCTTAATGTTTTAACCTTCTTTCCTGTCTCAGTTTTCACTTGGACTTTCCAGTCTTTAAAACAATCAAATGCTTGATCTTTTTGTTTTAAAAAATAAGTCCACACACGTCTGGAATGAGAATCTATCATAGAAAGAAAATAATGGCAGCTAGAAAGAGAACTAGGAATTTTAGTTGACCCCACAAATCAAAGTGTATATAATCCAAGATATTTTTAGTTTCATTCTTTCCTATTTGAAACTTTAATCTGTGAGATTTTCCCAAAACACAAGTTTCACAGAAATCAATAGGAGCAAATGTTTTAAAACTTAAAATACCTTGTTTATATAACTCTTGTAATCCTTGATTACTAATGTGGCAATGTGGCCTAGTCTTTTATGCCAAAGAGAAGACTCACTAGGCTTTCTACTGACACTACAAGACTCAGGTCCTAAAGCTTCTCCATCTTGAAAATATAGACCATTATCTAACATCCTTTTCATAAGAACTATGGATCCTTTAACCACTTCTAGTGTTTCTTGAACACTCCTAAAATTGTATCCACTCTTGTCTAACATTCCTAGAGATATCAGGTTTCTCCTAAGGTTAGGAACCCATCTCATATCCTTGAGAACCTTAATAGTCTCATCTCCCATCCTAAACCTAACAGCTCCAATTCCTTTTACTTGACAGGTTTGGTTATTAACCATCACCACCTTTCCACCTTTAATTTTCTTAAGACAAATTAACCAGTCCTTTTCAGGTGTCATATGATAGGTGCTACCTGAATCCATCACCCACTCTCTCTCACAAGAAGCATTAGACACATCTAGGACCTTACTATCCTCAAAACCACTAGTCAGATTAGCATAATTTGTCCAATTCTCATTATTTTGACCTTTTCCTTTTTCTGGACAATTTCTCCTAATGTGTCCTTCTTTATGACACAACCAACAAGTCACCTTTCCTTTAACAGGTGGCTTATTCTTATTTTCAGTATTGTTCTTTCCTTTTTCTTTTCCTTGAAACTGACTCTTTTTACTAAACTTCCTTTTAATAAACAGTCCCTCTGCATTCACTTTCTTATTTACTACCATTTCTAGTTCTTTAGACTTTAAGGCTCCTATTACATCTTCTAATGACAAGCTCTCTTCCATACTTAATTGCAGATTTCACATCCTTGCAGGAATCAGGAAAAACATTTAGAAGAATAATAGCTTGGTTTTCATCGGTAATATTTTCATCAATATTAGCAAGACTAATAGTTATTCTCTTAAAATCATCCAAATTATCATCCAAAGATTTACTAGATTTCATTCTAAAACCAAATACCAACAGCAGTAGTTTCATCATTAACTTGTTTAAGAACATTATCACTCAAATGCAGAATTAACAGACTATAGACAGTTTCATGAATATCATTTTTATCAGTTTCAGATAAAGATGAAGGTAAGTCTTTCTCACCACCAAGTGCTTTAGAACACTTTTGATGTACCAGAACAACCCTTATCTTCTTGAGCCACATGTTGAAGTCTGCTTTCTCGTCAAACCTCTCCACCTCCACTCTAGCTGATCCAATTTTTGAGTGTCTGAGGTTCTGAGGTAGACCTAAGCACCAAAGCCTGAAACAAACAGAGAAGACAGGAACACAAGAACCAACCAAAGCTCTGATACCACTTGTTAGAGTTTTAAGCACACAATCATAAACTGAAATTAAGTGAAAGCAGAAATGAAAAGAGAAAGAAAATACACAAGAGTATTTTACTTGGTTCAGTAACTAGGAGAAACTTCTTGTTACCTACATCCAAGGGCAAAGAACCTCTAGACCCTTTATTACTCACACTAATATTACAAGAATATTACAACAGTGTTCTCAAGATTGCACAACCAAGCTTTCAACAAGAACAAGGCATTAATATCACAGGTAAACAAGAACAAGAAGATTACAGAGTACAAAAGAGAATCACTCTACACATCAAACAGTACCCAACCTCCAATATTCCTCTCAACCAGTTCTTTATAGAAGAATAAACCTCAAGAACATGAACCAGACCAAAGTTGTAAGAATAAACCTTTTCCTGCAACACAAAACATCAATAACAAAGAATGCAAACTTACTCCATCTTCACTCTATCTGATTCAACAACCATGGTTCAAGATTTCAAGAATAAGTATGAAACCCTAGCTTTTCTAGGTCACAATAGAATGAAAGAAAATATGAAAAAGGAGAAAAATAAGCTATTAGATGGTTCGATTAGTCTTTTGCCCCTATACGCAAGTCAGATGAACGATTTGCACGTCAGTATCGTTGCTGGCCTCCAACAGAGTTTCCTTTGGCTTCATCCCGCTCAGGCATAGTTTACCATCTTTCAGGTCCCGACAGGTATGCCCTCACTCGAACCTTTCATAGAAGATTAGGGTCAGTCGACGATGCAACCCATAGGGGATCCCACCAATCATCTTCCTTGTGCCTTACGGGTTTACTCACCCGTTTACTCGCACACATGTTAGACTCCTTGGTCCGTATTTCAAGAAGGGTTTACTCACCCATT
Source organism: Glycine tomentella (assembly GCA_007407185.1). Taxonomy (NCBI): domain Eukaryota; kingdom Viridiplantae; phylum Streptophyta; class Magnoliopsida; order Fabales; family Fabaceae; genus Glycine; species Glycine tomentella. The sequence goes on along the minus strand of PYAF01003491.1, from coordinate 19,427 downwards.
TATGCGCAGGTGCCGAGGCAAGCCAAGGGCGCGCGCTGCCAACCACAATTGCGATGATGACGTCTCCACGAACATATCGACAACCCGGGCTTGGGCCACGATCGTAATCCGTGACGATCAGCGTCCCAAGTCGATCGACGGATCGGCTCTCACCATTCCACATCAAACCTGGGCACATCGCCAGCCCCATCCGCTTCCCTCCCGACAATTTCAAGCACTCTTTGACTCTCTTTTCAAAGTCCTTTTCATCATTCCCTCGCGGTACTTGTTAGCTATTGGTCTCTCGCTAGTATTTAGCCTTGGACGAAATTTACCGCCCGATTGGGGCTGCATTCCCAAACAACCCTACTCGTTGATAGCGCCTCGTGGTGCAACAGGGTTTGGGCATGACGGGGCTCTCACCCCGCCACTGAGGACACTTCTCCAGACTACAATTCGGATGCCGAGGGCGACCGATTTTCATGGTGGGTTTTCCCGGTACGCTAGTCGTTACTAGGGGAATCCTTGTTAGTGTCTTTTTCCTCCGCTTATTGATATGCTTAAACTCAACGGGTAGCCCTGCCTGACCTGAGGTCTCGTTGGGAGCGTGCATGCACGCACAAGGTCGTCCGTGAGTCCATAACTGACCGGCTCGCACGTGATTGGTCTCGAGCGTTGCTCATCCACCATTTTGTCACGGTGAAGTCGGCCATGAACCCAGATTTCAACCAACCACGGGACGGGTGCTCGTGGGAGGTCAGCATATACCCCACGCAACACTAGGTTAGTGTTGGGGGTAACGATGTGTGACACTTAGGCAGGCGTGCCCTCGGCCTAATTGCTTCGGGCGCAACTTGCGTTCAAAGACTCGATGGTTCACAGGATTCTGCAATTCACACCAAGTATCGCATTTCGCTACGTTCTTCATCGATGCAAGAGTCGAGATATCTGTTGCCGAGAGTTATTGTATGTAATGATTTGTCGTGATGACGCCCACGGGACACCGTCTCCAGGCCCTCGGGAGTCACACTTAATAGATTTGAGTTCCTCGGTGCACGAAGGGTCGGGGGTTATGTTTGTCGTGAGGACGAGGACGAGGAGGCCATCCGCACGAGACAACTTGGTCTTCCCCCCTCCTTCCCGACGGTAGATGTATAAACAACTCCGCAAGTCAATCTGATTGTGAGGCATCGACAATGATCCTTTCGCAGGTTCACCTACGGAAACCTTGTTACGAATTCTCCTTCCTCTAAATGATAAGGTTCAGTGGACTTCTTACAACGTCCCAGGCAACGAACCCCCTACGTCGTCCTAATCTGAACTCTTCACCGGACCATTCAATCGGTAGGAGTGATGAGTCACTATTTATCACTATTTACTCATCTTTCTGTACTCATTTTAATCCCTAACTTGTGCTTAATTGTCTATATTTTGCATTGTTTCTCATTTAGGATTTAATTAGACTAATAATTCGGATTTTAATTAAGTTGGATTATTTTAAGTTAATTATTTCAATTTTTATTTTCAGGGCAGTTTAATAATTAATTGGG
>PYAF01003491.1:0-17798 GCA_007407185.1 Glycine tomentella | reverse complement strand
TGATTGATTCAGAATCTCAGTTTGCTTAATTCTGAGAGTTTGCCCTAACGAGGTTCACGTTTGCTTAATTCGTGTAATGACGTTTTAGGTTAATCTTCGCTTAGTCGATTAATCTGGACTGATAAGGATTAAGTCAGAATCAATTATCTTCTGTGAACCGAGGAAATTAGAGGCGCAATCTGTTCTAAGGGTCTGACTTATTTTTAATCACTGCTTTTAATTAGTAATTCTGTTTTATTTTATATATTCTGCCAAATTCCTTCAAAAACCCCCCAACACGTTTTCAATCCCTTAAACATTGACAATTGATCCTTGAGAGACGACCTAGGAGTCACTTTCCTAGTACTACATTTAAAATCAAATTAAATTTGATTGCGTACGACCGCGATCAAGGAGCGACGGACAGTGTGTACAAAAGGCAGAGACGTAGTCAACGCGAGCCGATGACTCACGCTTACTAGGAATTCCTTGTTGAAGACCAACAATTGCAATGATCTATCTCCATCATGATGAAATTTTCAAAGATTACCTGGGCCTGTCAGCCAAGGCTATAGACTCGTTGAATACATCAGTGTAGCGTGCGTGCGGCCTAGAATATCTAAGGGCATCACAGACCTGTTATTGCCTCAAACTTCCATGGCCTAAACGGCCATAGTCCCTCTAAGAAGTTGGCCGTGAAGGGTTATCTCCACATAGCTATTTAGCAGGCTGAGGACTCGTTTGTTAACGATATTAACTAGACAAATCGCTCTACCAACTAAGGACGGCCATGCACCACCACCCATAGAATTAAGAAAGAGCTCGCCCTAAGAATCAGGAAAGTCAGTCAAAGAAAGTCAAGAAAGAGAAAGCTAGAGAGAAAGGCTGTGCTAGGGTTTCATCCTTTCCCACCTCCTTGGGTGCTTCCCTGTGGATTTTTCCACCAGGGTGGAGTAGATGATCTCCATTTGTCTGGCATATATTCTCCTTGGTTTAGTTCTCTTGATTGGTAGGTGGTGCACAAAGAGCTTCATTGATTTCGCTTTCGGTTTGGGTTAAGGGGAGTTGGCTTACATCTCGTAGCTTCCACGTGGCTTCCACTCACGGAGGTCTTGGTCAACAGCACCTTGGCTCCACCATTTTGCTAAAGACGCGTGGAATGCACTAACGGTGGATTAGCTTACTCCTTCGAAAACCCTTTTCGATTTCCTTTTGGTATTTGCGATATGGGTTTTTCCCATTTCTGAAGAAGTGGTGCTAGGGTTCGTGAAAATGGGGGTTCTTTCGATCTCCCACTTTGAAACAGTGCTCTCGAGGGATTTTCTCATTGAAGGGTAAAGGGTAAGGACGGTTTGAAGAAGATTCCAGCTGGAATAATCAACCTTTCTTTTCCTCCTTGGCTTTCCCCTTTCGCAAGGGTTTCCTCTCCTGGGTTCTATCGCGAGGACTGGGTTCTCTTCCACAAGCCTCGTTTTCAACCTGGAGCTTGGGTTCTGTTCGTGAAGCTATGAGCAAGGGTTTTCCAGCATCAACTGTTCCTCAGAGGAGAACCCCAATCAAGACCAGGCAAAGGATGATTTGGGCTTTATTAAGCAGAAGACGGAGGTTAGGAAGAAAGGGGCACTAGTTCCGGATTTGAGCAAACCATTACACAAGCCACAGAAGACTGGCATTGGGAAGAAAAGTCAGCTATATCAAACTTTTGACGGGAAGGGTCCTTCCCGAAAAAATCCATGATTATCTCTTCATGGAATGTTAGGGGCTTTAATATGCCCCTTAATTTTTTGCGCTCCAAAGAAGTGGATGTAGTAGCTTTGCTGGAGACTAAGTTGGATGTTCCTTTCTTGACAACTATGATGAACAAGAAATTTTCGGGTTGGTCCTATGCCCATAATTTTTCTCAGCATAGAGCAGGAAGAATTCTTCTCCTATGGAAGGCAAACAGGGTCAGATTGAATATCTTGGAGGTCAATTCCTAAGACATTCATTGTAATTTTGTCTGCAAGGTATCAAATGTTAAGGGGTGGGCCTCTTTCATTTATGGGCTTCATTCCATAACTGAGTGAAGGCATCTTTGGAATTCTTTGAACCAGTTTGCAAACCAAGTGAATGGTCCTTGAATAACAATGGGCGATTTTAACAGTGTGCTATGTCCAGATGATAGGAAGACTGGTTCGGAAGTGACTGAATATGAGATGATAGATTTCAACAATTGCTGTTCGGATTTGGGTCTCCAACAAGTCAGAACCACGCGTAATGACTTTACCTGGACGAATGGCACAACTTGGAGTAGAATTGATATGTCTTTATGCAATCCTCTGTGGCTGGCTGCTTGCAAATTCTCATATGTTATGGTATCTAACTTCCTCTCTATTTCTGACCATGCTGCTTTGGTTGTCCACTTGGACCCCAACCTGAATAGAGGAAATACTGCTTTTAGATTTAACAAAGCCACGACTGATAGCAAAGAGTTCCTTCCTGCAGTAGCTGCAATCTGGTCAACTGAAGTTTCAGGTTGTAAAATGTATCAGATTTGCAAGAAGCTCAAGCTGCTCAAGCCAGTCTTGAAAAGATTGTATAAGAAGGATTTTGGGGATTTGGCAAGCCGTATATAGACAGAGCTGAGTTTGATTATTTTAGAGACCTTCTCCAGGTCCAGGCATCGCCTCAAAACCAAGCCCTCATGATCAAGGTGGCTTCGGTCAGAGCTTGTATCCATGACCTTTGGTTGGCTGAGTCCCGCAAATTAGCTCAGCTAGCTAAGAATAAATATTTGGTGGCTGCTAACCGAAGCACCAAATTCTTCTATTCTCTCATTAACAAGGAGCGAAATGCCAGATTCATTTCTGCCATTATTCGAGAGGATGGGAGTAGCACTAGTTCTCAAGAGGAGATTGGGGCAGAATTTATTAATTTCTTCTCATCCCTGCTAGGTTCCAGGCCTCATTGCGATCTTCCCCCGGAAGCGGTTTGCTCAAATGGAGCAAAAGTGTCCTCGGATCACTTCCTAGAGCTCCTCAGGCCAGTGTCTTATGATGAGGTTTGGAATATTGTAGCTCAGATGGACATAAACAAGTCTCCAGGTCCTGATGGGTATAACGCCCTATTCTTCAAGAAGGCCTGGCCCATTATAGGTGGAGATATTGTTGCTGCAGTTCAAGAATTTTTTAATTCTGGTCGGCTGCTCAGGCAAATAAATCATGCTTTTATCGCATAGATTCCAAAGACTGAGAATGCTACTAGAGTCACTCAATTCAGACCCATTTCTTGTTGTAATTTAGTTTACAAGATTATCTCCAAGGTGCTTGCAAACAGATTGATGCCTGTTCTAGAAGCTATTATTGATCCAGCGCAAGTGGCTTTTGTAAAATCAAGAAGTATGGTAGATAACATCTTCTTGGTCCAGGAATTAATTAGAAAGTATTCAAGAAAGAGGAACTCCCCTAGATGTATGCTGAATGTGGACTTGCATAAAGCTTATGACTCAATTTCATGGGACTTCCTAAGGTGGATGCTTAATGTGTTGGGTTTTCCAACTATTTTTACCAGCTGGATTATGGAATGCATTACAACAACCTCCTTTAGTATATCCGTGAATGGCCGTATTTATGGGCATTTTGAGGGCAAAAAGGGATTGCGTCAAGGGGATCCTTTATCCCCCTATCTCTTTGTCATTTGCTTGGAATTCTTCTCGAGGGATTTGAATGGACTTAAGAAAAACATGTTGTTTAATTTCCATCCTAGTTGCGCAGCCCTCAACATCACTCATTTGGCTTTCGCTGATGACTTGTTGCTATTCTCTAGGGGAGATTATTCCTCAGTTGCAACCATCTACACCAAGTTGACCAGATTCTGCAATGTCTCGGGTTTGTCCATAAGTCATGAGAAATCTGCGATCTTCGCTTCTGGAGTGGACAATGTCACTTTGGATGACCTGTTTGTTCTAACGGGTTTCCAGCCAGGCACCTTCCATGTTCGGTACCTAGGTATTCCTTTAATGGCTTCTAGGCTGAATATCTGTCACTACTCTCCGCTTCTCAACAGGATTGGAGGGCACATCTAGAACTGGCATAGGAAATCTTTGTCATATGCTGGTCGTCTGGAGTTGATTAGGGGAGTTATTGGAGGCATGGTGAATTTCTGGTTGGGTTTATTTTCCTTGCCGGTAACTTTCATCGATAGGATTGATGTGTTTTGTAGGAATTTTCTTTGGGGAAAAGGGGAGCTTGGTAGGAAGAAGCCTCTTGTGGCCTGAAAAATGGTTTGCTCACCCAAGGAGGAAGGAGGGCTCGTCCTGCATGTTTTGAAGGATTAGAACCGTGCTTTGCTGTCCAAAGTGTTTTGGGACATTACGGCCAACAAGGAGACTTTGTGGGTGAGATGGATTCACCATTTTTATTTAAAAGGAGGTTCGGCCTGGCTATATACGTGTTCTAAAACAGACGTAGCTCTAATCAAGAGGCTTTTCTACATAAGGGACACTTTGGTTTTAAAAGAAGGGAATGTTGATCAAGCGGGAAGCATGTTGGAGTCTTGGATGCTGCAAGGGAAGTTTGATGCTGGTGGTGCCTAAAATTATTTTAGAAGCCTCTCCTAAAAAATATTGGGCTAATTTGGTTTGGAATTCTTCCAACCCTCCGAAGGAATCCTTTACTTTATGGTTGGCAGCCAGCTACAAGCTTCTCACCCTTGACCGTGCTCCCTTTCTCAACAAGGGAGCCTTGTGCTATTTTTGTAACCAGGAGGCAGAGACTAATGATGATTTGTTTTTTAAGTGCAGGGTTATCCTTATGGTGTTGGCTGATATTCGAGATTGGGTGAAGTACCCTACAAGGAACATCTCCCTTCATGGCACTCTTAACAGCTTGGTGCACCGTCAGGCAACATCGGGAATGCATGGGAAGATCCGTTGTCTTGCTCTAGCTACTACAGTGTTTTGCACGTGGAGTTATAGGAATTGTATCTTATTTGATAAGCATAGATTTATTATGTCAGATTTAATTGGTAGTAAATTTAGAATTCTAAGATTTGCTCACTTAACTCACTTGTATTAGCAAATGTGTTGCTTTTTGTTGACCGGATTGTATTCCCGGTAGATTCACATTTGCTTCTTTTGGCAAGTGTAGTTTTAGTTATTTGTGATTAGGCAGGGTATGCCCTGAGTATCTTGTATGTATTTTTGGTTAATATATATTTTTACATATTTTCCAAAAAAAAAACAGAAAAACCTCACCCTAGCTCTCCGTCTAAGTCAAGCTAGAGAGAGGTTAGAGAGATGTGGTGTGCTAGGGTTTCAATCTCCCCCCCTCCTTGGGTGCTTCCTGTGGATTTTTCCACCGGGGTGGGGTAGGTGGTCTCCTGTGCTTGTGCATTTAATCTCCTTGGTGATTGTCTCTTGCGTGGTTGGTACTAGACAAGGCTCCTCATTAATTGTGCACTCGGTCTGGAGATAGTGGAGTGGGAGGTGGCTTCTTGGTTAGCGTTCTGACGCGTGGAAGGTTAATGTTGGTGGCCCTTTTTTCATGAGCAAAGCTCGCGTGGAAACCCTTTCAGGTTCTCTCTTTGTTTTGAAAGGGGTCTTTTCTTGGGCAGAAGCGGCGCCTCTAGGGTTCGTGAAGAGTTCTAGAAGAGTAAGGGATCGCGAGCTGCGACGACATATCTCTCATTCCTTCAAGCTCCTTTGCTGATCGTTCGAAGCGAACCACCTCTTCAGAAGAGTTTTCAGTCGCGATTTCTTTAGTGGTGTCACTGTACTATCATCGCCTTTGTTGTGGGAGTTTTCCTGAAGCTCACTACATCTGTTCAAGCTGGAGTTGTGCTTTTATTTCTCAGTGTTGCTTGTAATAGATTTTATAGTTTGTGGTCTGTAATATATATTTTTTATCTGCTTGGTCTCTTCATCTCTGGAAGAACAACATTCCTGGACTGTTCTTCTTCTGTATCTTGAACCGTTTGCAGGTGCCCATAACCCTCTTCGACCTCCATCCATGTTCTCATGTGTTTGAGTTATAGGGAAGGCCAAGAAAAAACTGGGGAAGAAGGGCATAAATGAAGTATCACTGGTTGTGGAAGTTGGGGCAAGTTCGCATGAAACCATCGAATCCCCGAATTGTGATGCACACAAAGTGTTTTCTAGTTTGCTTGACAAAAATTTGAAGACCAATGAGGTTCCAAAAGAGCCACCGAATTCGGGTGCACACTAGATGCTCGATATTAGGTCTGAAAGAAGTTTGAATTCCACTACGCCCTCGAGTGCTTCTCTCACTCTGGGAGAGGAGGATACCTACTTAGTCACTATTGAAGAATACGCTTCCTCTGATGAAGAATATGCTTCCTCTGTTGGTAATGAAGAGGAAATCCTTGCGCGTGAAGAGGTGCAAACTCAAGTGAAGACTACAACCAAACCCACCTGGTCCAGTCTATTCGAAAATAGAAGAGATCCTTCGGAAGGTCTAGTGCTGTCAAATAAGCCGGACTGTGTTGAACAAAGCTTCCAACTAGCAAAAGAGGATTGTGCCCCCTACAGAAGGCTTGTGGTATCAGTGCCATAGGGTATGTGGCAGGAAGGTTTCCAGGGAAGAAGGCCCTCATGGAAGAATGCAAGAGGTGGGAAGTTCCATTCCAATACTCTGTCCACCCTAGTGGATAGCTTATTTTCAAATTTGAAACTGAAGAAAACTTGGAAAGAGTGCTCTATGGAGGTCCCTATTTCATATTCCAGCGGCCTTTACTATTGAAGAAGATGCCAGAATTTTTTGCGTTTGGAAATGAGGAGATAAGCTGAATCCCGGTTTGGGTTAAACTTCATAACATGCCTTTGTAGTTTTGGACACAAAGTGCGTTGAGTACAATTCTGTCTCCTATTGGGAATCCTATAAGAACTGACAAAATAACGACAGAATTCTGCTCATATGCATACGCTCGTGTACTGGTTGAAGTAGATGTATCAAAAGAACTTGTAAGGAAGGTGAAATTTTTTCTCCCAAATGGCTCCCCTTTTGAGCAAAGTATCGATTACGAAACCAAGCCCAAATTCTACACCAAATGCAATATGATTGGCCATACTACTAGTAGTTGTAATGTGCAACAACCCAAATCTGCCATGAAGCCCAACAATAGTATCCCTGGAAAGGAAAACTCCAAGGATCGGCTGAAGGGTTTAGAGAAGCAGCAGGAGATTAATCAGGCACAGGATGTAACCCACCCACCACAAACCCAACATGAAGGGGCTGTAGATGAGCAACACCTTGCAAGTGTCAGTAAGGATGGTAAAGACAAAGAAAAGTTGGAAGTATAACGCTTGAATGTTAACAAGGAAAAAGCCATTATTTTTGACAAGCAGGAAAGCCTCATCCAGTCTATGCTGGACGACGATATGAGCTTTATTATGAAGAAAACAAAAAATAGGAAAAAGGGGATTTAGTTTTCAGACACGAACAAGCCACAGGATAAGTTACAAAAGACAGACACAGGGGAGAAGATTAATCCACATCATACTTTTGTCGGGGAGGAGCCTTCCTGCAAAAATCCATGATTATCTCATCCTGGAATGTCAGGGACTTCAATTTTTTGCGCTCCAAGGAGATTGATGTTGTTGGCCTTTCGGAAACTAAGCTCGACGCTTCTTCCTTGCCATCTTTGATGAATAAGAAGTTCTTTGGTTGGAGTTATGCTCACAACTTTCTCCAACATAGAGCTGGTAGGATTCTCTTAATTTGGAAGAAGGATAGGGTAAAAATGGATATCTTGGAGGTTTCATCCCAAGCTATTCATTGTAAAAATTTTTGCAATATTACTGGTTCTCATGGTTAGGCATCCTTTGTCTATGGTCTGCACTCTATCACCGACCGTAGGCATCTTTGGAATTCCATGCAAGAGTTTCCTAGTCAAGTGTGTGGCCCTTGGATAATTCTTGGTGACTTCAATAGCGTGCTGAGCCTGAATGATAGGAGGAATGGTTCCGCTATTACTTAATATGAGATGGTTGATTTAAAAAATTCCTGCTCAGACTTGGGACTCCATTAGCTGAGAACTTGTGGTAATGATTTCACTTGGACCAATGGTACCACATAGAGCAAGATAGACAGGGTTTTGTGCAACTCGTTTTGGCTGGCTTCTTTCAAATTTTTGTATGTCATTGTCTCGGATATCTATTCTTTTTCTGACCATGCGGCCTTGGTAGTGCACCCGGACACCAATTTGAGGAGAGGAAATCTGCCTTTCGTTTCAATAATGCGATTGCTGATAGTCTTGACTTCTTACTAGTAGTGGGTTCAATTTGGTCGATGAAAGTGCGGGGTTGCAAGATGTACCAGATTTGCAGAAAGCTTAAAATGCTAAAACCAATTCTCAAAAGTATTTATAAGAGAGAGTTCAATGGTTTGTCTGACCGGATTGATAAAGCCGAGTTGGACTACTAAATGCGCTCTTCCAAGTCCAAGACAGACCCCACAACCAGGCCCTCATTGTAAAAGTTGCTTCTGATAGAGCCAGCATTTATGAGCTTCGGTTGGCTGAATCTCGTATGTTAGCTTAATTGACAAAGAACAAATATTTGGTGGCAGCTGATAGAAGCACCAAATTCTTCTACTCTCTTATCAACAAAGAAATGAACTCTAGATTTATTCCACCCATTTTCCAAGAGGATAGAAATATTACTACATCTCAAACAGCCATTGGATCTGAATTTGTTAGATTCTTTTCTTCCCATCTCGGATCTCAGACCCCTAATGACTTCCCCTCGCTGTCTGTCTGCTCCAATGGTGCACAGGTGCCATCTGATTGCTTCCACGAGCTTCTTAAGCAAGTCTCTCATGATGAGGTCTGGAACATTGTTTCTCAGATGGACAGTAACAAATCTCTAGGCCCAAATGGGTATAACGCTCTATTCTTTAAGCAAGCTTGGCCCATTATTGGAACTGACATTGTTGCTGCGGTCAAGGAATTTTTTGTATCTGGAAGGCTCCTCAAGCAAGTGAATCATGCTACCATCGTGCTTATCCCCAAGACCGACAACGCTAATAGGGTCAATCAATTCAGACCCATCTCTTGTTGTAACATCATCTACAAGATTATTTCCAAAGTGATTGCTAACAGGCTGGTGCCCGTCCTCTCTTCTATTATTGACCCGGCTCAAGCTGCCTTTGTGAAATCTAGGAGTATGGCTAATAAGGTGTTCTTGGTCCAGGAAATTATCAGGAAATATACTAGGAAGAGGAACTTCCCTAGATGCATGCTGAATGTGGACTTGCATAAAGCCTATGACTCTATTTCGTGGAACTTCCTAAAGTGGATGCTGAATACTTTGGGATTTCCAACAGAGTTTAATAACTGGATCATGGAATGTGTTTCCACCACATCCTTCAGTGTTTCTGTCAATGGTCGCATTTATGGGCACTTTGAGGGTATATGGGTTTGAGACAAGGTGATCCGCTGTCCCTTTAACTTTTCGTTATCTGTATGGAATACCTTTCCAAGGACCTGAAAGGACTTAGGGAGAATTTGCTTTTCAATTTCCATCCGGGTTGTGCTATGCTTAATATCACCCACTTGGCCTTTGCTTACGACATTGTTCTCTTCTCCAGGGGTGATTATTCTTCGGTTGCAACCATCTACAATAAGCTTTGCAATTTCTGCAGTGTTTCCGGGCTGTCCATTAGCCATGGGAAGTCTGCGCTTTTCGCATTCGGGGTGGACAATGTTACCCTGTCCGAGCTCTTCCTAATGACCGAGTTCCAGCTAGGCACTTTTCCTATAAGGTACCTTGGTATCCCCTTAATGGCTTCCTGGCTGAAAATTTGCCACTATTTTCCTCTTCTAAGCCGAATAGGGGGGCATATCCAAAACTGGTACAGAAAATCCTTGTCCTATGCTGGTCGCTTGGAGCTGATTAGGGGTGTGGTTGGAGGTATGGTGAACTTTTGGTTGGGCCTTTTTCCTTTGCCAGGGGCTGGGTGGACCCGATTGATGCTTTTTGCAGGAATTTCCTTTGGGGAAAAGGGGAACCTGGCAGGAAGAAACCTCTCATTGCTTGGAAGGTGGTTTGCACCCCAAAGGAGGAGGGCGGTCTCGGCCTCCACAGCTTAAAAGATTGGAACTGCGCCCTCCTTTCTAGAATCTTGTGGGACATTTCGGCCAGTAAGGAGTCCATGTGGGAGCGGTGGATTCACCACTATTATCTCAGGGGGACCTTGGCCTGGCAGTTTTCCTGCTCCAAAACGGATTCAGCCCTTGTAAAAAAGTTATTCCACATCCGAGATACCTTGGTTTTGAAGGAAAGGAGCGTGGACTGAGCCAGGATGGTGTTGGATTCTTGGTTGATGAATGGTAAATTTGATCCCAGTAGAGCCTATGACTACTTTCAGGTTGCTTCTCCTAAGCGGTTTTGGGCCAAAGTGGTTTGGAATAATAGAATTCCTCCCAAAGAATCTTTTTGCTTATGGCTTGCAGCAAGCAAAAAGTGCCTAACTTTGGACCAAGCTCCTTTTCTCAACAAGGGGTCTGTGTGTTGCTTTTGTAACCGGGATCCTGAGACTAATGATCATTTATTTTTTAAGTGCAAGGTCATCCTTAAGGCTTGGGCAGAAATTCAGGATTGGGCTGATTTTCCCAAAAGAAATATTTCCCTTCATGGCACTCTTAACAGCTTGGTGCACCATCGGGCAACATCTGGCAATCAAGGAAAGATTCGCTGCCTAGCGTTGGCCACCACAGTTTATTGCACGTGGAATTATAGGAATTGTATTTTATTTGATAATCATAGATTTAATGTTTTGGAATTAATTGGTAGGATTAAATTTCGTATTCTTAGATTTGCTCACTTAACACACTTGTATTAGCAAATGTGTTGCTTTTTGTGGTCCGGGTTTGTTTTTCCGGTAAAGTCACATTTGCTTCTTTTGGCAAGTATAGTTTTAGTTGTATTTGATTAGCCAAGGTAATGCCCTGAGTATTCTTTGTATCTTTGGTTAATATATATTTACATATTTTCCAAAAAAAAAGAAAGAGCTCACCTTAGTCAGTCACGTCAAGAGAGAAAGAGCTCACTGGGGTAGGGTTGGTGAATCTCACCCTTTACGGTTTTTTAATCTCTCCATGTTCTTTATGTCTTTAGTGGCTCTTAGATTTCAACATTAGTGGGTTTTTCATTTCTCGCTGAAGGGTTCCTTTTAGATGCGTGGTGGGATATTCTCTTGCGATCCAATAGCACTTCGAGGAACCTCACTTCCTGAAGTGGGATTTACTTAAGCGGTACTCTTGGAAGCTGACTCCAGAAGTTTCGCCACTCTGTTAATGCTTGTCGCCCCAAGATAAAGTGGCTCTCGGGTTTGTCACTTGGTACAGCTGGAGGTGGCTCTCGTGAATCCTTTTTTACTTGTCGCGACAGGAGATCAAAAAGGAGTGCGCAAGTTATGGCTGGGTCGTGCTTTGAAGGCTATATCGAGACAAAATTCTTAGGAATTTTTGTATTTTGATTATAAAACATGTAATCTGTAATGCTATTTTTGCTATGTTTTGTAATTGATAAACTCTGCCTGGTGGGTTTTTCTTCTGCTCAGCACTACTCTCAGTGATAGTCTAGTAAGTTTTCCAAGCCCTAAACTGATTGGTCTCTTCTTCTTTTTGGTGAACCTTTCCTGGCTGGTTCTCCTTCATAAATTTGCTCTCTCCCTCTCCTTAAGGATAGCTTCCTGGTCTGTTTCTTGTGGGTTTGGTTTGTTCCCGTGAAAGTCTCTCCATTTCACTGTCCATGGCAAATTGATTTTGCAAGATGGGAAAATCGAAGAGAAAAGGGGGGAAGGCTGGGTCCGTGACACCTTTGCTTGGTGGAGGGAAGGAAAAAAATGTCGTTTTGGGAGAAGGGCATGGCCCCATTGCTACGGCTGAAGAGTCCTCTTCTCACGTCCACCAAGTGTTCGACCTTATGTCTGAGAGTAAATCACATATTGATACTTTATTGAATGCCTCGATTTCCCTGGGCAATAATGACACCAAGTCAGTATCCTCCAATAATGAAGAGTCAAAATCAATAAGGGTGGAGGATCATGCTTCATCCATGGGCAATGATGATGAGCCATTCGTGTAAGATGTTGAACCAAATATGGTGATTCCTGCCTCACCTGAAAAGGATAACAAGGCCAAGGTTTCTTGGTCTACCTTTTTAAAGACAACCGTAAGGAGAATGAAGGCATTGAGCTAAGCATAAAAGCTGATTGTGCTGAATCTGAGTTCCACCTTAGTGATGATGATGTTAGTTCATTGCTTGAGATTTAGGGCTTTAGTGTCATTGGCTATGTTGCAGGGAGATTCCCTGGAAAAAAAAGCACTGCTGGATGAGTGCAATAAATGGGGAGTCCAGTATAAATACTCGGTACACTCCAGTGGCTGGTTGGTGTTCGAATTCAAGACAGAGGATGACCTGAATAGGGTCTTATATGGAGGGCCTTACTTCATTTTTCAGAGACTTCTATTGCTGAAAAAATGCCAAACTTGTTCACCTTTGGTAGTGAAAAGCTGTGTCATATTCCAGTTTGGGTTAAGCTCCACAACCTTCCACCCTAACTCTAGAATAAGAATGCCTTAAGCAAAATTTTATCCCCTATAGGTACTCCAATCCGAACGAATAGGGTGACAGCAATTCGGGGATCCATTTCTTTTGCTCGTGCACTGGTGGAAGTTGATGCTTCCAAAGAATTAGTCCAGCAAATCAAATTCTTTTTTCCAGATGGCACTCCATTTGTTCAAAAGGTGGAATTTGAAACTAAGCCAACATATTGCAGCTCATGTAAAATGATTGGACATTCTACAGCTAAATGTAAGGCTTTGGTGACTAGAACTGAGTTGGACAATTCCAATGTGCATACAGATTCTTACCAGCCAGTTAGCAAGGCCACTCCTAGTACTCAAGAGGCTTGTCCAAGTCTGGCCGTGAAGGCAAAGACTCATGAGGGGACAACATGTGATATAAAAAGGGCTCGAGTGTATGATGGGAACACCAATTCTCAAACACTTGTTGATTGTGCCAACCTTGGAAATGAAGAGGATGATGAGGACTTTCCTGACCCACATCGGGGTAAGTCCATTTTGGAGGATGATGGCTCTAACTTAGCCATGGTGGATGGGAATGCTGTCTTTACTAAGCGAAAGAGCTACAACCGGAGCAAATCAGCTAGAAGCCCATCAATTGGTCGTGTGAATGATGGCCCAACGAAGGGTAATGGAGAAGGGCGTAAAGATTCCAAATCTGTTTTTGTTGGGGAGAGGCTCCCCCGCAAAAAACCATGATTTTAGCATCCTAGAATCTTAGGGGCTTCAACATGCCCTTCAAGCGTAATGCTATGCTTGATTTTTTGAAAACCAAGGATGTAGATGTTGTTGCCATCCTTGAGTCTAAGTTGAACTACGCTTATGTCAATTTTCTGATGAAGAAGAAGTTTAGTAGATGGAGGTATTCCCATAACTTCAATAGTCATGGGGTTGGGTGTATTCTACTGATATAGAAAGATGACTGTGTTATTGTTGATATTTTTGATGTTTCTACCAAATTTATCAATTGTAAGATTTTTTGCAAGATCACAGGTCATTCCTTTTGGTCTTCTTTTGTTTATGGTCTGCACTCCATTTGTGCCTGCAGGCCCCTCTGGAATTCCCTGTTGGAGTTTGAGCATGTGGTAGTTGTCCCTTGGATTGTTTTGGGTGACTTTAATAGTGTTCTTAACCCGGAGGATCGCATTCACGGGACTTTGATTACAGATTATGAGATGGTTGATTTTAGGCAGTGTTGTTCTGACCTTGGCCTTCAAGAGTTGCAAACTTGTGGACCAAAGTTAACTTGGACGAATGGATGTATATGGAGTAAAATTGATAGAGTTCTTTGCAATTCGCATTGGATAGCTTCCTACAGACAATCCTTTGCTCTTATGTCCAATGTCATATCTATTTCTGATCATGTTTCCCTCACTGTTAATATGGAGCCCGCAGCCTTTAAAGGTAAGAAAGCTTTTAGGTTTAATAATGTTATTGTAGAGAGCAAGAATTTCCTTCCTTGTTTGGAATCAGCTTGAGCCAGGGAGATTGTTGGGTGCAACATGTTTCAAATATGTAGCAAGCTAAAATCCTTAAAGCCTGATTTGAAGAACATTTTTAAGAAGGAGTTTAGTGGTATGTCTGAAAGGGTTGAGAAAATAAAATCTGATTATTTCAATCTGCTAATGCTCATCCAGCAAAACCCTTCAAATAGAGATCAGTTTATGAAAGTTGCCTCAGCTAGAGCCAATACATGTGCTATTAGGCTTGCTGAATCTAGAATGTTTGCTCAGCTGGCCAAGAACAAGTATCTTGTTAATGTTGACAGAAGTTCCAGTTTTTTTTTACTCCATCATTAAGAGAGATAGGAATTCTAAATTCATAGCAGCCATCCACAAAGATGATGATACTCTCTCTACGACTCAAGAAGAGATTGGGGCTACTTTTGTGCTGCATTTTTCCTCTTTACTGGGAACTAGGCATCTTACTAGTCCCCCTAATCCGGCTGTGTGCTCCAATGGGCCTTTGGTTGCTGCTGAGTGGTACCCCAGTTTGCTGAAAACTGTCACCATGGATGAGGTGTGGGAAGTTGTTTCTTCCATTGATAGTAATAAAGCTCCCAGGCCTTATGGTTTTAATGCTTTATTCTTTAAGAACTCTTGGCATATTGTTGGTGGTGATGTGCTTGCAGATGTCAAGGAATTTTTCGATTATGGAAAAATCCTAAGGCAAATTAATCATGCTTTTATTGGTCTCATTCCCAAGACCGAGCAAGCTAATAGGTACAGCCAGTTTAGGCCTATTTCATGCTGTAATGTTATCTACAAGATCATCTCTAAAATTTTAGCCAACTGGCTTGTTCTTGTTCTGGCCTCTATTGTTGATGAAGCCCAGGGTGCTTTTGTTAAGGCCAGAAGTATGGCTAATAATGTATACTAGAAAGAGGATTTCTCCTAGGTGCATGCTCAAGGTGGATCTCCACAAAGCGTATGACTCTATTTCTTGGGATTTCTTGAGATGGATGATGGACAGATTGGGCTTCCCTAACAGATTCAGTGGTTGGATCATGGAATGTGTTACTTCCACTTCGTTTAGCACCTCTATTAATGGTGCCATATTTGGCCACTTTGAAGGGAAGAGGGGGCTTAGACATGGCGATCCTCTTTCGCCGTACTTGTTTGTTCTGTGTATGGAGTATTTATCCAGAGATCTCAAGGGGTTAAAGGACAATTTGCTGTTTAATTTCCATCCGGCTTGCTCGGTGCATAATATCACCCACCTTGCCTTTGTAGACGATATTATGTTGTTTTCTAAAGGGGATTATCCTTCCATGGCCACCATCCACCACAAGTTGCTATCTTTTTGTAGTATCTCGGTGCTCTCTATTAGTGCTGGAAAGTCTGTGGTCTTCGCGGCTGGCATGGACAGCCAAACTTTATCTGATATTTGTTCCCTGACAGGGTTTGAGGTGGGTGCTTTCCCTATCGGGTATATTGGCATCCCTCTTATGGCGTCGCGATTGAATGTCTGCCACTATTCCCCCCTTCTTAACAAAATAGGGGGTTTCATCCAGTAGTGGCTTAGTAAGACCTTGTCTTATGCGGGGAGGCTTGAATTAATCCGTTCGGTGCTTGGCAGCATAGTAAATTTTGGGATGATGATGTTCCCTTTGCCTATGTCTATGATTGACAGAATTGATTCCCTGTGTAGGAATTTCTTGTGGGGTAAGGCGGACTCAGGTAAGAAAAAGCTGTTGGTTGCTTGGAGGATTGTTTGTTCCCCTAAGAATGAGGGGGGTCTTGGGCTTCACTATCTCAAGAGCTGGAATCTTGCTCTCATTGCCCGATCATTTTGGGACATAGCTAGCAGTAAAGAGTCTTTATGGATCAGATGGGTGCACCACTTCTATATGAAAGGTTGTTCAGCCTGGCAGTATTCAAGTTCGAAGTCTGACTTTGCTCTCATTAAGAGGCTCTTTTCCATTCGAGACCTGGTGATTGATAGGAAGACTAATCTGACCTAAGCAGCTACAATTTTTTATGCTTGGTCAGCATCTAATAGATTTGATGCTGGCAAGGCCTATAGCTATTTTCGCCCCCTTAAGCTTGTCCTGGGTTGGACCAAGGTAGTCTGGAATACTGGAGTTCCCCTCAAAGAAGCTTTCTTTCTTTGGCTGGCAGCTAGTAAAAAGTGCCTTACCTTGGACTGAGCTCATTTTCTTGAAAAAGGGTTGTTGTGGCCCTTTTGCAAAATGGAGACTGAATCTAATGAGCATTAGTTTTTTAAGTACAGGATTACTTTGAGAGCTTGGTCAGCCATTAGAGACTGGATTAGCTTCCCAAAGCGAAATATTTCGCTACAAGGAACCTTTAACAGTCTTGTCCACTACAGAGCTACTTCTGGTTTTGTTGGTAACCAGCGTTGCCTAGCCTTGGTGATAACTATGGCGTCTGGATGACTAGGAACAACATTTTATTTGATGCTCACTCTTTTCACTTGCTGGATTTAATTGATAAAATTAAATTCCAGATTATGAGATTAGCCCATTTGATGCACTTGTATTAGCAAATTTGTTTGTTGTTTGCTTTGCTAGGATTTTTCTGTTCTAGTAGCTGCTTATTTGCTTCTTTTGGCAAGTGTATCGGACTCTTTATCATTTGTTTTTGCGGGGTATGCCCTGGCTATTTGTATGTATCTTTGGAATATATTCATTTACATATTTTCCAAAAAAAAAAAAGAAAGAGCTCGCCTTTTAAATTATTGATGAGCCCTAAGCTGCTTTCATTAAAGCAAGGAATATGGCGGACAATGTCTTCCTTGTCCAGGAGCTTCTCAGGTAGTATGCCAAAAAAATGAGTTTGCCCAGATGTATGCTTAAGATTGATCTCCACAAAGCCTATATCTCCATTTCTTGGGAATTCCTTAGCTGGATGCTTCTTGCTCTAGATTTTCCTCCCCGATTTTGCAATTGGATTATGGAGTGCGTCTCTTCCACCTCCTATAGTGTCTTGGTTAATGGTTCCATCTTTGGGAACTTTGAGGGAAGGAGGGGGCCTAGGTAGGGTGATCCCCTTTTGCCATATCTTTTTGTCATTTGTATGGAGTACTTATCAAGGGATCTTAAAGGGTTGAAGGATAATATTTTGTATAATTATCACCCAGCGTGCTTGGTGCTTAACATTACTCATCTAGCCTTTGCGAATGCGAGACTCAAAATCTCGTGCTAAAGAGCATGGAGGTTCGAGTCCTCTTCAAGGCATAATATTGAGATTTTAATTGATCTCCTTATAACAGCCTATGTATTTTGTTATCATTTCAATAATGTTACTTGCTAGAGGTGACTACTCGTCGGTGGCTACCATTTATGCCAAGCTTTGGGTTTTTTGCAGACGTCTGGACTGTCTATTAGTGCGGGGAAATCTGTGTTGTTCTCAGCTGGGATGGATAGCCAATCCGTGATGGCTATTCGCTCTCTTACCAGGTTCGATTTGGGCTCCTTCCCCATCAGGTACCTCGGCATTCCTCTCATGGCATCCCGCCTGAACGTGTGCCATTATTATCCTCTCCTTAGCAGAATTGGAAATCTGATTCAGAACTGGTGTAACACCCCGAAAATTTAAGAATTATAGACAATTACTACGAGTAAAATGTTAATAAGAAGCAGTAGAAATCTAGGGCAAAATACCAAAAACGCCCCTGAACAATTTCAAAAATGACGATTATGTCCTAGGATTAAAAATGACCATTATACCCCTAGACATTTTGAAAAATGACCAAAGTATCCCTAGATATTT
>PYAF01003490.1:166551-177078 GCA_007407185.1 Glycine tomentella | reverse complement strand
AAGATGCATACTAGACTTTAATCTTTTATTATGAAAATTTCAAGGGATTAGAAATTATTTGAAAGACATATTATGGATTATTAGTTAGAATACTAACATAATTTTCTGTGAGGATATTCTTTGGTCATGCCTAAGTTGGTAATGATTTTGCTTGAATAGAATATGGTGGTTTAACCATACTTATAAGCTTATTGGATAAAGTATGGTGGTGTAACCATACTTATGATATATATATGATGATATGATAAAAAAATATTTTCCATAAGGTAATATGTATTTTGCTTATGGATTTGATTTTATGGATGTTGATGTGAATAAGATAGGTGGATTCATGTTTCCATGTTCCAAGTCCAGTACGAGGCTTTGGAGAAACAGAATCTGATGTTACATATAGTACGATATGTAGTACCCAGGTGTAAGGATATATGCAAAATTCATGCATGTTTGCGTAAGACTATAGCAGCATCCACACTCAGTGTGGCCACATACAGTACGATATGTGGAAGCCATTTGCCCTGGGATAGTTCATCTCATGCATTCATATAGTTGCATATTTCTTGTGGATGTGTTTGATTATTTGAATGATTTTACTAACCTACTAATAAGTTCGAGATTTAGCTTTGCCTACTGAGAAATTTATTTCTCACAAGATTTGTTTCATGTTTTTCTTAGATGGCAGCCCTGGTCAGGTTCCTTGAAGCTCTAGAGTAGTGTTGATATATTGAAGGAGCTATGTACTAAGCTGGATTTTGAAAAGAGTTTTGTACTTATATAAACTTTTGTAACAGAGACATTGACTAATGTATTAGTCTTTACATATTTTGTAAATTTTATGACTTAGAATTTTTATTAATACACGTTTCTTGAAAAAATTTTATTCTAAGTAAAAATACTAGTAATAAAATCAACTTAGAAATTAGGACGTTACAGGATACTCCCCAATTATGTTGTCAAGGGAAAGATCTTTAGTAGTTCTCCAATCCTTGTGCTTTTGTAAAGGAGTTGACTGTTCCAGTTCATCATTTGGTTCAGATTTTTCTTTTTCATTCAAATCATTAAGTTGCAAAAATTCTTCATTTGTCTTGCATCAACATCACACTCCAAATCCTCCTTGGAAGGGTTAGTCTCGTCACATGTAACATGGACAGATTCCTCAACACATAATGTTCTTTTATTAAAGATCCTATAAGCTTTACTTTGCAAAGAGTCACCAAGAAAAATTGCTTCATCAGCTTTAGAATCAAATTTGCCAAGAGAACCTTTACCATTATTTAACACAAAACACTTGCAGCCAAAAGCTCTAAAATGAGATATGTTCGGTTTCCTTCCTTTGTATAGTTCATAAGGGGTTTTCTTTAAAATGGGCCTTATGAGAATCCTATTCAAAGTATAACAAACCGTACTTACAGCATCCACCCAAAAGTGCTTAAAGTTTGTTTCATTTAGAAGTGTTCTTACACCTTTCTCAAGTGATCTGTTTTTCCTCTCCATAACACCATTTTGTTAGGGTGTTCTTGGAGCTGAAAAATTGTGATTAATTCCAAATTCTTCACAAAACTTTTCAAAATGTTCATTTTGAAATTCTCCACCATGATCGCTTCTAATTGAAACAATATTGCAAGCTTTTTCATTTTGAATTATCTTTGCCAATTTTCTAAATGTTGTGAGTGCATCACTCTTGGATCTTATGAATAAAGTCCATGTATATCTTGAGTAATCATCTACAATAACAAGCCCATAGAAATTATACCCCAAGCTCATGATTCTAGAAGGACCAAATAAATCCATATGAAGCAACTCAAGAGGTCTATAAGTAGAAACAACATTTTTACTTTGAACAAGCTTCACATATTTTATTCTTCTCAAAATTAAGCTTAGGCAATCCTATAACCAAGTCCTTTCTTACAAGCTTGTTTATATGATGCATGTTAATATGACTTGCTCTTCTATGCCATAACCATGTTTCATTAGTTTTACTTACAAGACAGCTAGTATTTTGAATGAATGCATGGTTAATGGACAACACATAAATGTTACCCTTTCTCTTACCAACATGGATAACTTCACCATTTTTACTGTCACAAATCAAGCAACCGTTGTTGTTGAAATAAACTTTGAATCCTTTGTCACATAGTTGGCTTATGCTTAGGAGATTATGTTTCAAGCCATCAATATACAAAACATTTCTGATTATAGTCTTAAGGTTGTCTCCAATGTTTCCTTCTCCAATTATCTTCCCTTTGTTATTATCACCGTAAGTGACAAATCCTCCATCTTTTAGTATGACATTTGTAAGCACAGATATGTCACCTGTCATGTGCCTAGAGCAGCCACTATCAAGATATCATAGTGATGATCTTGCTCTTAGACACACCTGCAAAATTCAAATCAAGTAACAAGGAAAGGTACCCAATTGAGGTTAGGTCCATAAGGGTTAGCTACTTTCTTCTTCTTTTGCACCCAAATACATTCTCCATTAGGCACATAATATTTCCTAGCATAGCATTTAAAATATGTATGTCCTTTCTTCATGCAATAGTTACAAGTTACAACTTTTGATGATCTTTCAAAATAAGCATTTTGATTAAACTCTGGTTTATAAAAGGTCCTTTGATTCTTCTGTTTTTGTGGTACAAATTTGGTTTTTCCACAAGATTTTGAACCATGTTTGTAGCCCAAACCAGAAGTATCTCCAACATATTTTTGCAAACTTAACATTTCAGCCAAGTTGCATTTTCGTCTATAAAGCCTTTTCAAAAGATCAACCAAATAGTTATTTTCTGAAAGAAGTAACATATACTTTTCTCCTTGGCTTCTTTTGAAAGCATCAAACTCATCTTGTAACAATTTGCATTTTTCTGCCTTGGAAGAGGAAGAGGGACATATACACATTGCCCTCTTAACTTGAAAGAAATTTTTCATTTTCTTCTTTCAATTGACAAAGTTCACTTTGCATTTCTACAAGTTTGGTGATGTGTCATATTAGATCTCCTTTCAACTTATTATTTGACTTTGCTAGCTTTGGAGCCTCATCATGCATTTCATGGAAAACATCAACTATATTGTCATATTCAGAATTTACCTCAGATTCAGCACTAGAGAATTCTTCATCATCACTTACTGTTGAAGTGAGACAAACATTAGCTTCTTCTTCATTCTCACTAGCTAATCTGAATGTTGATGATTCATTATCTTCCCAAGCAATATATGCCTTCTTTGTCTTTCCTTCCTTCTTTATCTTCCTTTCACCTTGTTGCTTCTTCAAGAAAATTGGACATTCAGATTTGATGTATCCAGGCTTTCCACATTCAAAGCAAGTGAAGTTGGTAGAGGTGTTGTTGTTGTTGTTGTCATTTCGCTTGTTGAACTTTGTGAACTTTCTGTTCTTATTCCTTCTCATGAATTTGCTAAACTTTTTGACAATTAGATTTTGTTGGGTTCAAAGGAATCACTTGAAGAATGGACAAAGAATCAAGCTTGGTTTTAGCTTTCAACATGCCTTGAAGTATTGAAGAATAACTTGTAATTAAATGTAAAAGGAAGAAGCATTTCGGGTGATCCAAGTGCATTGCATTCACATCATTCATTTAGTTAATTAGTTTAAGAAATAGATTTCACAAGGCTTTGATAAATTGTTTAAGTTTCATAATTAAATCAAAGGTTTTTGGAAAAATAAGTTTTCTACTGATTTAATCGATTACTTTAACGTGATAATTGATTATTTTGTTCTTGGTTATTCTGGAAAACTTTTCAAGAACAATGTAATCGATTACGTATCGGTTTAATCGATTATTTTTACCTTGGTTCACATATAAAATGCCTTGATGAATACTTTAATCGATTACCAATAAACTGTAATCGATTACATAGGCTAAATAGAAAAAATCACCTCTCTTTCTTAATCAATTACTAAAGACATTAATCGATTATATCATATGTCTATGCTAACATGTTTTGCTTCATTAATCGATTACCAGAATCCGTAATCGATTACACAGTGTATTTCATGTTTGTGAAGCTTCCTGTCTTAATCGATTACCAGAATCCATAATCAATTACAAAGTGTATTTCATGTTTATGAAGCTTCATGTCTTAATCGATTACTTATCAAAACAATCGATTATTTTGTTCGTTGCTTCAATCCAGATTTCTATAGAACACTTTAATCGATTACATGCTTGATTTAATCGATTACATAAGTGAAATAATCGATTATTGGGCGTGTTTAATCGATTACTGACAGTTACAAAAGTTTGTTATAAATAGAACCCTTGCTCCGCTCATTTGATAACTTGATCAACTCATATTCTGAGCCTACATAAGCTTTCTAAACACATTCTTAATGATTTTCTGGGTTCTATGAGTGCTTGTCTTTACTAAAACACTTATGGGTCTTTAAGTGATTTTTGAAGCAAGATTCTTTTCAAAAGTTAAGGAAAGAAATGTTCTGAGTTTGTTTTTATCATTCAACCTGATATATTCCTTCATGTGCATATCATTCATTGGATCATCAGGTGTTTTCTCTCCTTAAACTTTGTGGTTGTAATTCTTTTGTGAACTTGTATTTGATTGCCTATTGTAATTGGGTTTCTTGCTTGTAATCTAGAGATAGAGTTTCTCTAGGGGTTGTGCTAAGTAGTGTTCTCAGTGGGGTTGTCTCTAAGAATCTAATAGTGTTTTAGATTTCTGAACTTTATCTAGGGTGGATAAAGAGAGACTTTGTAATCACTTGTAAGAACAGAAAATTGCAATAGTGGAACTCCATTCTAGTATTGAGTGGAAGAAAACTGGATGTAGCTTCATAGTGTTTGAAGTGAACCAGTATAAATTTTGTGTGCTTTGATCTTGATTTCTTTCTTGATAATATTTTGTTCAACTTTATTGTCTTGCCTTGTTTATTAATTCAATTCTGAGCTATTGAATACCTTGGACTGAACATTTGATTGAATAAAGATTCTTGGTTTCAAAAGTGATAAAGATCCTAAAGGCAAACTCTGATTTAGTTTAAGAAAATTTTAATTGACCAAGTCTAACCAATTCACCCCTCCTCTTGGTTAAGTGTGAAGTGTTTCTATATTTTACAGATTCATGTTGTCATCTTCATCTTCTTCACTTGAATCTTCTTCTTTTTCAGCTTTAGAGGATGCAACTTTCAAGGCTATGCTTTTATGTTTCTCTTCTGCA
This sequence comes from Glycine tomentella, assembly GCA_007407185.1. NCBI lineage: Eukaryota > Viridiplantae > Streptophyta > Magnoliopsida > Fabales > Fabaceae > Glycine > Glycine tomentella. Next base: position 171,894 of record PYAF01003490.1, on the reverse strand, counting down.
TCTTCTGCATTGGCTAGTTGTGACATTTCAAGTTCATATTCAAGTAACTTACCAAACAGTGCAGCCATGGACATCTTAGACAAGTCTTTGGATTCTTTGATTGTTGTAACTTTTGGTTGCCATGATCTTGTTAGACACTTTAGTATTTTGATGTTCCATTCTTTAGCATCAAATGTCTTTCCAAGACCAAGAAGATGATTGAAAATATGTGTGAATCTTGTTTGCAGCTGAGATATGTTTTTAGTATTGCTCATCTTGAACATCTCATATTCATGAATCAAGGCATGTTTCCTTGATCTCCTTACTTCATCTGTTCCTTCATGAGTTACCTCTAACATCTCCCACATTTCTTTTTCACTTCTACATCTCACAGTTCTAAAGAATTCATCAGAAGACAAAGCAAATGTAATCATGTTTTTAGCTTTCAAATCATATTGCACAACTCTTTTTTCAGCTTCTGTAATCTCATCCTTTTCTTTGGGAATCAATTTATTATCAATAGTTTCCATTGGAACTAAATGGCCTTTCTCAATAGCATTCCAAGCACCTGGATCATTGGATTGAATAAAGATCAGTATCGGTTTTTCCAAAAACTAAAATGCTCACCCTCAAACATCGGTGGACGATTGAGAGAAGCTCTCTCTCTAAAAGTTATTTGAGTAATATTCATTTTCTTTGAAAAGAAAGTGATCTTGAATAACTTTCAAGAACTAGCTCTTGATACCAATTGAAAATACAATAAACACTCTTCAAATAAACTAAGAGGGAGGGTGAATTGGTTTAAAATATGTATTTAAAAATTTACTTGAAACTATTTGCGGAATTTGAAATCTGGATCGTATCACTTAAAACCTTTTTCAAACCAGATCTTTTCTTTCAACCAAGATCAACCTTGTTATGCAAGTTATGCCAGAAACTTTGTAATGTTGATTATATCTTGATTACCCAAATACAAGCAATGAAAGATATACATAATTAGAATAAGAGATACAACAATTTATACTGGTTCACCTCACAAACTTGGAGGTTACATCTAGTGTTTTCCAACCAACACGAGGTCAGAGTTTTCACTAAATCAAAATATTCTTTACAAGCAATTTACAAGTGATTATCTTTATCAATCCTAGATAAAGAATCTGAATTCTAAAACCCTATTAGTAAACAAATCAATAAGACTCTGAGAACCCTATTCAGATCTTTCACCTAGAGAACCCTACTCTAGAAAGCTTGACAGAATCAAATTCATTTATCACAAATGAATACAAATATCACAAACTCTTAAAAAGAAATATTCAAGATAGACACAACCTGTGATCCTTCATGTATGAATGAATGAAAATGAATTGAGATTACCACACATTCCAGGTTGTATGAATTCTAATACTCAGAATCAATATCTTGAAAACTTCTTTTCTCTAACACATCTTCATAGAAAAACTCAGAAATCTTGATCTTCACAAGATGTGTTTTTCACTTAAAAATCAGTCTCTTGAACTCTTAGAAAGCTTAGTGTCTTTTGGGTAAGTCACACATGTATATTGAATAATTCGTTAAATATGTATATATAGAAAACAGACTCACCAAGATTTATATAAAACTGATTTAACTGACAATAATCGATTAATCCGCTGGTGTAATCAATTATTTTGTCATATATAATCGATTAAAGTTACTAAATAATCGATTAAATTGTTCCTCAATTTTCTGGAAAATGTTTATGAACATAATAATCGATTATTACGCAATGTAATCGATTAAAGCAGCAAAACACATTTTTCAAATAGGCCGTGTAATCGATTACGATTCATGGTAATCGATTAAAGCAGCAAAGCACAGTTTTCAAATTTAGCCTGTGTAATCGATTACGATTCATGGTAATCAATTAAAGCAGCAATGCATGGTTTTCTAATTGTAACAACCCGCCACGTCGCTACTGTATCTCTGCTCTTGAGCAAAATATTAACGTAACTTTGGTTAAAAATAATGCCCTTTTTATTTCCCAATAAAAACGGTAGTAAATCTTTCGCGAGCACATAATGACCATCATCACAGGAAAAGTACGTACTCAAATGCACACATGAGGCATTTCAAATATATATATATATATACACCAAGCATAATTTAACTACAGACATGAAAGACTATGTTCAAAATATATCAAATGTTTTACAAGTGAAGTAAGGAATTAAGCATCGGGGTGTGATTAGCAAAACACATGTACGACTATCAAAAACAAGGGGTACATCTAGCAAAATACAACTCCTGTCCGGGATCTAGTCCATCGACATCCCGGTTACTCGGCAAATCCAACCCCAGAAGCGGTCATCTTCCCGGTCACCTACTATTGACCATCTGCTCACACGAACATGGTTCGTGATCATCACAGGTACCAAACCACTCGGTACAACAAAAGCAAGGGTGAGTTCATTATGTAAAACAACAAGCAAAAGATAACATTAGTTAAGGAATACAGTCAAGCAATACAATATCACCACAAAGCTCAGATATTTCAATACGCAACCAATCATGAACAGGAATTCAGGAACATTCAACAAATCAACTTAAATGAAACTGCCTAGCATGATGCATGTTCCTGTCTTAACTCTCAATCATGCAATGTGGTACCATCCCGGAAATAGGCCAAATCCATAGTCCAAATGATAACTGTAGTTGACGTCAGGGTCACTCTGTCGTGCATAGGACTCACCCCCTCGTGGTGATCAACCAAATGGGTGTCATAAGGATCTCCCTATAGACATGGCCCCCCAGTACTTCTCGTACTATTACAGTCAATCATCATATTTCCGTCATACAAATAAAGTATGTCTCTTATGGGCGCCATCAACGTATGGCCTGGCACAGGAACTTCTCGTCCCGGCTAGGATCTTCATACCCTCCCATGTTACTTACACACTGCCCCCAAACAAGGGCCGCCCCAACACGGGCTACAAACACGTATGTCTCTCATGGGCACCATCAACATATGGCCCGGCACAGGAACGTCTCGCCCCGGCTAGGATCCCATACCCTCCTATGTTACATAAACACACTACCCCAAACGAGGGCCGCCCCAACACGGGCTCATCAATGCACTGACCGTGGTCCTTAAGGTTCACCACAGGTCTCGGCATTTCACATTCTGCATGCACACTTGCATGCTGCATAACCCGCTTAACTTCGACCTACCCTTCCCGGTAGTCGACATCAAAAACGGGTGTAACATATGTATACAACCCGGCTTACCCTTCTCGGTAGCCGACATCAAAAACGGGTGTAACACATGGATACAACCCGACTTACCCTTCTTGGTACACAGCACCTTCACGAAAACTTCTGCAAAGTGTCTTGGGAGCCTTTCAGCATCAAAATGCCAACTTCACACACATGCACAAGGAGTTCTTACAACATCAACTCCCCCTTCAAGAACACCACACTAGAACATCATTATCATCAACACAAAAACCAGCCAACGAACATAAAGCGTAACCCATTACATCCATTCAAAGGCATGTTTTCTGGAAAACAACACTCACATAAAGACATGCAATCATCACCACGGTTACCTGACCAGGAGTTCGTTCCCGAGTTCATGACATGTTGTCCTAAGCTTCTGTTCCAGCCACGAGTCCTTCTTGACATCAAGATTTGGTGGCAGCGACGGTGAGTTCAAGGTGGTACAGAATGGTTGAGGGACAAAGAGTTCTGGGTGTGAGTTTTAGAAAGAGAACGGAGAAAAGCAAGAGGAAAGTGCAAAGAAGAGGGAGGCGAATACGTTTCCACTGCACACTTCTGCTCTTAAGTGCTCAGCTAACAGGACAGGCTTGCCTTTCGTGCAAACACGGCAACCGCAAGCTAATCAAGGACAGCTATCAACCACTAACAGGCATACCAAGGCAAGGGCACTCAAAATAGCAATTATCAAATAAAATATACTATAAAACATACAATTAATCACCATAACGCACACATAAACGTCCAGCTTAGCAACTTATAATCCGGGGTGTTACACTAATAAGCATGTGTAATCGATTACAATTCAAGGTAATCGATTAAAGTGTTCTTCATGACTTTTCCAGATTTAGAACAAAAGCTTTTAATCAATTAAAACACTGTGTAATCATTAAAATAGTAAGTTTTCATTTTTCCAAAAACTTAACCATGAGAATTTAGATTCTTTTGAAATCATTTAACAGCTTTCTTATTTTAATGAAACTATGAATGCATGTTTATATGAAATGCAAATGCAATGCAAGGATCACAAAGCAATGAACTTGAATCAAACTTAAACAAATTACAAATGCCTTCATACTTGATTGGGCATGTAAAAAGCAAAAATATCTTCAAGCAAACATAAAGCTTCTTCTTCATTCTTGCTTTGATTCTTCTTGCAACTCCCCCTATATTCATGGCATGAGTAATACTTTCAATGTTTGTGATCTTTCTTTGTATGAAGTAGGTACAAACGAGAAAGCAAACTTGAGGACAAGTTCTTTTCAAGAAGGACGGGATGATGGAGGTCCATGGCAAGCTAAAGGTCTAGAAGAAAAACTTTAAGCACTTTCTTTGGTGAGTTTTAAAGGACCAATGATAAGAGCTAGGACTCAAGTACTTCAAGATCACATCCAAGCTAACTTGGACAAGCATGAAGAAGCACATCAACTCAAGGATGACAAGGGCTGGATTTTGATGTCTCAAGTCTAATTTAATTCAATAAATTCCAGCACTTGTTAGAAGCAATTCAGTACAAACACAGAACAATTATTGTCTGTATTAATCGATTACAATGTATATGTAATCGATTACGAGTAAGCTTAATTACACACAGAATCTTGTCTTGACTATTTTAATCAATTACCATTTGTCTGTAATTGATTGTGTAACACTTTGAAAAATGGAAAACCTCTGTGTTAATTGATTACATAACAAAATAATTAATTACTTTATTCATACATCTATTTCCAGAAGATCAATAAAAAAATAATCGATTACATGAACCATTAATCGATTACATAAGACAAAATATTCGATTACATTCAATTATTTTCATTTTTTATATAACTTGTCAAGACTGAATATAAGGACTTCGAATTTTCTGAGATTAATGAAAGCAAAGTTTGCTCGTGAGAGTTTTCTCTCTTGTTATTTGATGCTAATCTGAACTCTAAAGGAGACTCCAGATCGACGTTTGCCCCGATCTTCCTTGGATTGGAATCACTTCTTTCAAAGAAAACTCAAAACAGAGTATGAGGTACTCTGTTTTGGACAGCTTTTGAATTTTGAGAGTTTTTAAGAAATGGTTTGATGGAATAGGTTTAGAAATGGAAGGGAAAGAACGCCATGGAA
>PYAF01003490.1:138100-157284 GCA_007407185.1 Glycine tomentella | reverse complement strand
TAATTCAATTTATAAAATTACTAAACTATTTTAATAAATACGTCTTTTTAGCCCATAATTAAGAGAAAACTCCTAAGATTATTTTCATCCTTCTCATACAATTTTCTAATAATTTGGATAGCTTGAATTAAACTTTATTTCATAATATGTATTTAAAATTCTGAAAATCTTACTAGATAGCGTATTATAATTTCTAATCGTCCTAAAGTATAGCCTCAAACCCATATTTAATAAGTATGAAATATTGGGGTGTTACAGAGAGGCTATCCAAACATACATCAAAATAGAAACCATAAACATTGAAGTCATCCATAAACACCTCCAAGCAACTCTGCAATAAATCATAAAAGATACTCATGATGCACCTTTGGAAGGTTCCAAGAGCGTTGTATAGGCCAAATAGCATCCTAGTATAGGCAAATGTGTCAAATGGATAGGTGAATATGGTCTTGTGTTGGTCCACCAGTGCAATGTGAATATGCATGTAACCTGAAAAACCATCAAGAAAGCAATAATGTGATGTACCTACCAACCTCTCCAGAACCTGGTCAATGAATAGGAGATGGAAGTGGTCTTGTGAGTTTCCTGGTTAAGTCTCCTATAGTCTTGGTTGGAATCAACTCATTGTCTTGGTTACTCACAACAGTGATGCCAAACTTCTTAGGGACCACTTGAACAGGTGAACCCAAGTGCTATCTAAAATGGGATAAATGATCCCTGCAACTAGTAGCTTCATTACCTCCTTCTTCACCATATCTAAAAACAATATGAACACACAATTAACCAAGAGGGGGTGAATTGGTTAAAATAGGGAATTTAAAATTTTCTTTGAAACTAGCAGTGGATTAAAGATCATATCACAGTACACCCTTTTTAAAACTGAAACTTTCAATCAATCAAGATTCAACTTTGACTTCAAGCAATAGCAGAAAATCTATTTGTTGATCTTGAAAAAGATTAACCACAAGATAAGCAAACTAAGACAGCAAGATGAGAATTAAGAGAACACCAAATCTATACTGGTTCGCTCCTCAAAAGAGAAGCTACATCTAGTTTCTTCTAACCAAACCTTGGCTAAAGTTCCACTATATCAAAATTTGTTCTTTACAAGCGTACAAGTGATCACCCTTTATAAACCCTAGATAAAGTGAAAATAATAGGAATACTTCACAACAACCAAGAGGGGGTGAATTGGTTGAACCTTGGTATTTTCAATTTAAATTCAAATCAGAGTTTCAGGATCTTTATCACTTTCAAAAACCAACAAACCTTTTACTCAATCAAATAGCTCAGCCCAAGTATTCAATAGAACAAAATAGAACTTGTTGAACAATGAATATGATTCAAAGAATTAAAGATCAATGAATAAGATGAGAATAGAGATATAGAAATAAGAACACAAGCAATTTATACTGGTTCACTTCAAAACATGAAGCTACATCTAGTTTCTTCTAATTCACACTGAATTAGAATTCCACTATCATAAAATATTCTTACAAGCTTTTACAAGAACCTCCCCTTTATCACCCCTAGATAAAGAACAGAAATCTAAAACCCTATTAGACTTCTAAGGAGAAAGATTCAGAGAACACTACTCTAATCTTTAAGCTAAAGAACCCTTCTCTAGTCCCCAAGCTAGAAGAATCCAATTACAATAGCCAATTTCAACAAAATATGTAAACAGAATTAAAATCAATGAGTTAAGGAAAGAAACAACCTGATGATCCAGTGAATGACATGCATATGAATGAACAATTCAGGTTGAAAGACAAAAACAACCTTAGAACATTCTTCTTCCTTAACCTTTGAAAGAGATTTATTGCTTTAAAGAATGACTCAAAAACCCATGAGTGTTTTAGTTGATGCAAGAACTTATAGAACTCAGAAAATCACTTTGGAAGTGTTTAGAAAGCTTATGTATGCTCAGAATACGAATTGATCAAGTTACAAAACAAGCTGAGCCTTGCTTCTATTTATAACAAACTTTTGTAACTGTCAGTAATCGATTAAACACGCCAAATAATCGATTAAAGTGTTCTACAAGTTTCTGGACATGAGCAACGAGCACAATAATCGATTATTCTGTCTTGTAATCGATTAAGACAACAAGCTTCAAAATATCAAAATACATTATGTAATCGATTACGATCATTGGTAATCGATTAAATCAGAAAGCTTTATAAAACAGAATGAACTATGTAATCGATTACAAAATCTGGTAATCGATTAAGACTGGAAGACAGTTTTTTCAACTAAGCATGTATAATCGATTAAATCTATTGGTAATTGATTCTTCCAGAGAGACTTAAAATCATGTATTGCAATGTAATTGATTACTACCTATTAGTAATCGATTAAAGTGTTCAACAAAGCAGTTTATATAAAAACAAAGGTCAAATAATCGATTATTCCGATAGGTAATTGATTACATTGTTCTTGAAAGTTTTTCCAAAATTAACTAAGAACAAAATAATCGATTATACCTTTAAGGTAATCGATTACAATAGTACAAAAACTATTTTTCCAAAAACCTTTGAATCAAATTAAAACCTTAGTTAAATGTTAAAAGCTTTGTTTGATTTTCATGAAAAATACTTAGTTAAATCAATGAATGAATGAGTGAATGCATGGATCAATGAGATAGCTTTCCTTTTACATAAAATTCCAAGTCTTCAAGCATGTTGAAAGCTCAAAACTAACCTTGTATCAAAGACTTCCAAACTTCATGAAACTCCCCCTGTATCCAACAAAAAGAACTGAATCTAAACCCCCTTCCGACTTCTAATGATCAAGAACTAGAGAACCCTACTCTAGAAAAGCTTTAAAGAACCTTTTTGAAATAGGAACTTACAAGAAACAAAAGTAAAAAATGAATTACTGCAAGAGTTTAAGAGAGATACAACCTTATGATCCTCAAAATGTGAGTGAATGAATTTGCCAAACAGAAATCAGGTTGAAAAGAATGCAATCTTGAAATCAGCTCTCCATGAAAACTCTTGTCAAATCTTGTCCAAAATAATTTGATCAATGATGCATGTGTTTCTTTGTTTTAGAGCAAGAGCTATGTATCTCAGTATATCTTTTCTCAGAATCAGAGGGCTTTTGAAAGTGATGGAAAATTCGAATTATTAAGTTCTGTATAAAAACAAAAGACACAACAGCTTTTTATAGAAAACTGATTCAATTGAATGTAATCGATTAAATCGTCCATGTAATCGACTATTTTAACTAAAGTAATTGATTAATATCCTTTTTAATTGATTAAAGTGTTTTTAATTTTTTCTAGAAAAGATATATGAGTAATGTAATCGACTAAACCGCTATGTAATCGATTGCCACAAACAGTCCCTATTTCAAAACGTGTTAATGTAATCGATTACGATTAGATGGTAATCAATTAACCCAGGGAGACATATTCTATGTTTTGAACTATGTAATTGATTACCATTTTCTTGTAATCGATTAATTAGTTCTTCATGGCTTAAGTAATAGATTACCAATGTTGGTAATCGATTAAGTTAGCGCACAATGTGATTTTCCAAAACTTAACCATGAGAAATTTGTTTATTTATGCAAATATGGAAACCTTTATGCTTTTCACAAATCATGTATGCATGCTATTGATCATGTTTATACAATGCAAGGGATCATAAGATGAGGCTCTTAAACAACTTAACAAATTACAAATGTCTTCAATTGAATGGCATGTAAAAAGCTAAAATCTATTTAAGACATCCTTGTGTTGATCCTCTTCCAACTCCCCTTGTATCTAACAATATCAAGGATGGTAGGATTTAGCCTCCTTTGTAGCTTCTTTATATTCTAGGAATCATCCTCCAAAAGCATATGATGCATGCATATGGAAAAGTTAATTCTAGAAAGGTCAACAAGTGTCCACCCAATGGCCTTTTTGTGGCCTCTTAACATGTGCAACAACTTTTCCTTATGCTCAAGTGGCTGCTGAATATGATGACTGGGAGATTTTAAGCATTATCTAATATTTAAGGTGCTCAGGTAGTGGTTTCAACTCCAAGGATGGTGGATGAATGGTGGAAGACAAAGGAAGGTTGGTGGCTGGTGGAAGGGAAATAGCAGACTCAGGACCTGTACCTATAACACAATTAGAGTGAATTGCAGAGACAATCTCTGCACAAATACAACATACAGTAGAGTCATCATAGGCACAGTTGAAAAAGCCAAAGATCAACAACAGAAAAGTCAGAAAGTAAATTTGTACAAGTATCTACACTATCTACTTCAATATCAATGATATGTACATGAAAAATAGAATGTTGTTTTGCATGATGTCTCATAGCTTCAAAAATGTTGAAATGCACAATGTCATCACCAAACTCCATGGAAAGAGTTCCTAGATGCACATCAATCTTGTTCCTAGCTGTCATAAAAAATGGTCTCCCTAGGATTAATGTGGACCCGTGGCTGAAAGACTCATTCTCTATATCCAAGATGTAGAAATCTACTAGAAAAATCAAATCATTAACTCACACCAGCACATCTTCAAGGACTCCAAGTGAAAGTGCATCACTCATGTTGGCTAGCTGAATGACAACACTAGTTGGTTTCAAATCACCAAGATGTAGTGATCTGTAAACTGATGTAGGCATGACATTAATTGAGGCTCCAAGATGAAGCATAGCGTCTGTAAAAGTGCAGTCTCTAATGGGGCAAAGGATAGTGAAAGTGCCAGGATCTTTTCATTTTTGTGGCAAGGTAAATGGTGCAATGGCAGAAACAGTATTGCTCTGTATGAGGGCAGAAACATTTCTTCCCATCTTCATTTGCTCATTCCCCTTCAGCTTCCTCCTATAGGAGCACAAATCCTTCAAGAACTTTGCATATTTTGGAATCTATTTGATGGAATCCAAGAGGGAATGTTGACTTCCACCCTCCTGAAGTCTCAAGAAGATTAAAATCAAGCTCCACTTTCTTTGCAAGAATGGATCTAGAAGGAAAGGGCAGAAGAATCTATTTTGGTGCAGAATCTGTTTTGGCACCAGCATCTGTTGGCTTTGGAAACTCCTTGCCACTCCTCAAGGTACTAGCACTCACATTCCCCTTCGGATTAATGATCGTATGTGTGAGAATGTTGCCAGAACCTTGTTGTTGCATTTGGTTGACATTTGTAGCTAACTATCCAATTTGAGTCTGAAGGTCTTGGATGGTGGCACTCATATTCTGTTAAAACTAAATGTTGTTGGTTGTCATTTGCTTGATCAGCTCCTCCAAAGAAGGTCCAAAACTATTATGCACAGATTGTGTAGGTGTTGGTGTAGTTGCTGGAACTATTGTTGTCGTTGTCTAAATGGAGGAACTTAGTATTTGTTGGTGGTGGATTGGTATTGTTGTTGTCTAAATGGTTGTTGTTGTTGTGTTTGCTGCTGTTGTGGACCAGGACCATACCTCAAATTCAGATGATTTCTCCAACCAAGATTGTAAGTGTTGGAGTAAGGGATATATTGCTGTTGTTGAGGTCTGAATGGTTGTCCAGATTGCATGACAGAAACATCAGTAGTGTGTTCTATTTTAGAGAGTAGGACATGCATCTGTTGGATGATCAGATGCACAACAGATCTCACAAAGTCTTGGTTGATTGCCTACCATCACATGCTGTTGTTGACCAATGGCTAGTGTTCTCGCAAGGGATGTCAATTCTGTAAGTTTATTCTCCAACCTTTGGTTCTCAACCATATGAGTCATTTCATTTACTACCTTGGATGTTGCAGCCCCTCTAGCACCAAATTGTTGATTATTGGCTGCCATGTTAGAAATCAATTGTCTTGAAATAGCAGAAGTCTTGTCCATCAAAGTGTCTCCATTGGCTACATCTATAACATCCCAATTTTCCATGTGTGCGTAGTAGACAATGTTATTGCTTTGTTATGCGATTGGGTAGTATTTTTAGACTATTAAAATGGTAAAAATATGAGATATTACAATAGGATACCTAGGCAAGGTTAAACTCTTAAGTTTTTAAGCTAAAGTCTAGAAAGAATAAAGATAATTCAGAGAAAATTCTCTGGTCAAATAATGGTCAACTCATTAATGACCTAGATGTTACTAATTGGATTTTAGTCTATAAATAGACAAGCTTGAAAGAAAATTAGTAATTAATGTAAGTAAAGTTAGAAATTAAGTGGAGATAATTAAGGCTGATTAATGGTGATCTAGTTTCCATTGGTCCAAGCATTTCACCTACAATAAGTGTTGTTTCTTTAAAAGCCAAAACCTAGGCTAATTCTCCTATTTTTCTGAAGCTTTTGAGAAAGAGGAGACCATATTTTTATTCTTCTTCCAAGTTTTACCAAGTGTTCCTGAGCCTTTGTTCCATCAAGCTTAGGTAAGGGACCTCCATTTTCAACTTTAAGCTTGATTTTCGCTCATTTTCTTGCTCTATTCTCACTTAAAGTTTCAAAACCTTATTTTGCACTCTTGAAGGTTGGAAACTTGAATCTAAACTCCCTCATTCTTCCTTCAAAATTTTGTCGAACCTACAAGAGGTAAAGGGGGTCTCTCCAACTCTTAACCATATGCTTACTGTTGAACTTCCTTGACATGTTGCTCTGAAATTTCTGAGATTCTGGTCATGTCTTGAATCTGTGTGCTAAGTTGTTTTCCTTGAGTATTTTATTCTTTGCATGTTAAAACATAGAGTTGGCCTAAAATTTCATCCAAATCAAAGTTTCCTAGCAAAAGTTACAAATAAACACAAGTTTAAGGACCTTTGATAAAATGAAAAATCTATCACAAATTTGAGCTGAGAGTTACAGAAGTATGGACTATTTTTATTAAAGTTTTGACCTCAAAAGTGAGTTTGTTAGGTTTGAAAATGTAGGGTAGCAAATAAGATTTGCGAAAATCCGACTCCTGGAGCACGGAGAATGCTAAAAATAGTTTAGGAACAAAACTGTGAAAAATCGAGTGATGGAGTGATTTTAGATAATAGATAACTTAAATTTGGAATCCATGTATCCGTATAAATTATCTTAGAATTATTTATTTTTTGGAACTGCTGATTTACTTACTATTATATTGTTGAAATAAATGCAAGATTTAATGACTGATGCATGTTTTAAAATTGTCATAATTCTCTATTGATAAAATTATTGAAATACGTGCCTATCTTCTATTATAATTATTGAATGATAAAATTGGCAGAGTGTGAACTCTGACAATTATATTTGTGGCATGTGAATTTATTTCTAGTGTGTGTGTGTATGTATATATATGTCTGCATTTTATTATTTTTATCTGTACACGTTGTGGTTTGGGTTCGGGTGTATTCGACCCTCGGCAAATTGTTTGTTATCATTGGTTAGATAGTTATAATTACAGTCATTATGTTGTTCGCTTGTTTGTGTGGCAAGTGGTTTCTACTGCTTAAGGGATCACGATTGGTTCCTTTAGAGTAGTATGTAGGCTTGAGCCTCGTCTCTCTTTCTTGTTTGCTTATTTGTACGCATTTGTTGATGTACATGGTACGAGGACTACGCACACGATACAGTGGCAAGATTCAAGAGGATTAGACAAAGAGTAAAAGAACTAGTGGTTCTATTTTCTTCTGTGAGAAGGTGAGGTTGTGTCGAGAAGTGGATGACGGACAGAGATACACTGGGCTATAGTGGGTGGAGAGCCCCAAAGAACCTAGGGGAATTAGTGAGTGGTGACTACCTGACATTTGGTGCACTTATTTAGCACAGGTTACTCACAGACCTTACACGTTACAGTGGCAAGATTCAAGAGGATTAGACAAAGAGTAAAAGAACTAGTGGTTCTATTTTCTTCTGTGAGAAGGTGAGGTTGTGTTGAGAAGTGGATGATGGACAGAGATACACTGGGCTGTAGTGGGTGGAGAGGCCCAAAGAACCTAGGGGAATTAGCGAGTGGTGACTACCTGACATTTGGTGCACTCATTTAGCACAGGTTACTCACAGACCTTACACGATACAGTGGCAAGATTCAAGAGGATTAGACAAAGAGTAAAAGAACTAGTGGTTCTATTTTCTTCTGTGAGAAGGTGAGGTTGTGTTGAGAAGTGGATGATGGACAGAGATACACTGGGCTGTAGTGGGTGGAGAGCCCCAAAGAACCTAGGGGAATTAGCGAGTGGTGACTACCTGACATTTGGTGCACTCATTTTGTAACGCCTCGTTTTACTATCTTGTATTTCATTGATTTTGAATGAAAATTTCTTCTCCACTTGCTTTAAAATTATCTTAGTTATAAATTTTACGGAAAATTCTTTTCTTCTTGCTTAAAACAATTCATGCAAAAGGTATTAACCATCAATATTGTAAACATGTTCGTTCGAAGTCCAAAATAATAATAAAACACAGTCCAACTCACCCTCCGTGGACGATCCTTGCGGAGGAACCCTTGGGTTTTCGAGGCATTGGATTCTCACCAACGTTTGCGTTACTCAAGCCGACATTCTCGCTTCCGCTTCGTCCAGCACTGCTCGCGCGAGTCCTTCCCTCTAAGGCGGAACGCTCCCCTACCGATTCATTTTTACAATCCAACATAATATACAGACTGGTCTAAAGTCTAGTACAAATTACACATCATCAGGACAAATACAAAAGATAAGCCATCAAAATATCTTCATCATATCTTCCTCTCAACCATCTGCTACTATGCTTTATTGTTCCCCTGCTCGCCCAAACAAATTGGGGTCATCGCAGGTGTCAACCACAGACACAAAAATAGGGTAAGTTTATGATAAACATAGTTCAAGTCACACAGTGTATACAGCATACAGATAATCATACAACATACTCATCATGCGATGCATGCTCATCTTTTTTATATGATGCATGAATCTCTCTCAAATTCTCATCAATTGGTACCATAGTCAAGATAACTCAACTCTCTTTCTCTTTGAATTGGATCGAACAGTCGAGGTAGGTCAGCGTTGCAAAAGGACTCACACCCACACTACATGTGATCATCATGGGTAGGTGATCTCCCCACTATTACTACCCTCCAGTTTATACACCTTTTATCTAAACGCTTGTCTCAATTCTAGCTATCTGACATACCCCTTCTTGAGGTAACGCGGCTTAACCCCCGCAGGGCAACATGGCTTAACCCCCGCAGGGCATATGCATATGAAACATGCATGAATGATTCTCTTTTTATCTCATATTTACTCTTTAATATTACTCTTCCACATAAATTTATATCTCATATTCTCATATGCTTATACTATAAACTTTCAACATACTGTTAGCATAAAATTTGATAGCATGCTCAAATATTTATAGCACACTTTTAACAACATATAAAAACTCATAAACTTCAATGAAACATTCCATTATGTACTTACAATTCAAATAAACCATTTTCTTAAAGATAGTCATAATACATAAAGATTCAAGTTACTTATTTAAATAATCATTCATTTAGCAAGCTTTATCTCTTAGAAGCATTTCATCGAACACATGGTGTGCTTTCATAGAAACACTCAACAACACAGAAAATAATACATAACTTTTACTAAAGCCCTCAACCATGCAAATATAATCCAAATCCAACAACTTCTTGTATATATACTTTACAAAGATTCAAACACTTATTCAAACAAAACATCACTTAAACAAAATAACACTTAAACTATATTTAGCATAAACTCCCCTATACATACCTAGTTCTTTCTTCTTAAAAGCTTAACTAACCTCCTTCTAAATGCTCCTAATCTCCACGTGAAGTATCAAGATGGTGGGGTTTATGTTTTGCTTTGATTCTTGAAAAGGAAAGGTGAAAAGGATGTAGGATTTGAAAATGAAAGGATGAAAGGAATGTGAAATGGTTTTGCACGTATACTTACTTAGACAAGCTTGAAATTTTAGGTCCATTCACTCCTTTATATAGGGTTGAAGGAAATGCCTTTGCTACAAAAATCTTCTAGTTCATTATTACCTTACTTTACAAATGGACCAATGACATGTATCCTAGCTTTTCCACCATCCAATTGTCTTTTATCTTGATTTTTCTCAAGGCTTCTCCATTCTTCTTGATGGTACACGTGTAGTAGCTTGTGCTTAGGGAAAATCTTCACGTATTCTCCTCACTTCACGTGGAGTAGCTAAGTATTAAGGGAATTTTGTGCTTTTCTTCATTTCTTGAATTTTCCCAAAACCCATTTTAGTAAAATATTGATTCTGGATTCGTTAACCGTTGGATCTCCTTAAAATTTTAAAGGTATACTCCTATCTCACATATATAACTTTTGACCGTTGGGATTGTTGAAATAATATCTAGAACTGTCCACGTGTTCTGCCAAAGGGACAAGATAAGATTTTTGCCTTTTAAGAAAAATCTACTTAAACTAAATTTACACCATACAAATGTCTTGACACTTGTCCGATTCATGAAGCCTTCTCTTAATCTCCTTCCAAGTATCCCTTTGAGTTGGCAAAAGCATGAAGCTTCACCATTATTTTCCAAGTTTCACGTAAATGCTAGAGTAAGAATCTTCATCATGTGCCTTACAAGTGTCCTAACTCTTGTATTTATCACATGTCTTACTTTTATATGAGTATTCTCTTCCTTTCTACATGGTTTTACACGTGCTCTTCATACCTAAGGATGGGAACATAAGTTTTTCTTCCTTTTATACCATTGGATGCTTAAGAAAAACCTAATTCCACTTATGGTTTTCTGTCACAACTAGTTTGATAATTTGCTATTTAAGAGTATTCGGTATTTCCATCTTTGTATTTCCATCAGGTTCTCACAAAATCTCTAAGAATATTTGATCATTTCTGGCCTGAAGGCATTATGGTAAATTCATCCTTCATCCTAAGGCATAATCGTCATTTCCATCATACAAATATCTATTCAAAAATTCTAAGGGTATTCTTGTTATTTCTAAAATATCCAAGGGCATTTATGTAAATTTTTCTATTAAAATATCTTTCTAAAATATCTAGGGGCACTTTTGTAATTCTTAAAAATATCCAAGGGCATTGTTGTCCTTTTACCTTCAAGGGCATTTTTGTCATTTCAAATTTACGGTAAGGGCAATATGGTTATTTTTCCTCAAACATTGCCGTAATGTCTCTAATTGATATGTCATCCACATAATCAAATTTTTCCTAACTTAAGACTTTCATAAATATCTATTGAACTATAGTTATGGAATTTTGGGGTGTTACACATTTAGCACAGGTAACTCACAGACCTTACTCTGCTACTCCTGACAGGCTCCGAGACTATTTTGTTTCAGTTGGGAGATGAGGGTGCGGTGTACGACGTATCTGTATGTAGCGATCGCTCCTGACTGTCATCCACATGATTTTGTAAGACCATCAAGACCTATTGATGACAGTGATTAGGCCCAACGGCGAATTAAGTGTGATAGTTACACAATTAGGATGCGAGAGTGTTGTTTGTTTATATAACCACATGCAGTGGTTACCTAGATTGTATATTTTAATTTTGTTTTACTATTGCCTATTGTTTGTGGCATTCGAGGAGCGGAGAACTCACCCTTGCAACCAATTTCAAGGGGAGGTCATTGAGCATTAGCAGAGGATGCTTAGATGGATCAGTAGCTACCACTACAACTACACACTAGAGGAAGTGGTACACCTCCAGCACATTTTGGATAAATCTGGTGCTATGTTTTGTTGTTAGATGAGCCCCATGTGCCACTGATCACCATAAAGGAAAATGCTTCATATGACTACCCGTTCAAGCATACCTCTTAGCATAATATTACCCATATTATTTCCTAATACGCTTACTTTTGACTTGCGCTGTCGAACAACTTGCTACGATTCTTGCAGCAGTTCTTCGGGCACGATGTCAATGGGAGGCCTACTAGATCTACCTTCCACTAAGACATGACCGTGGAATTTCACGAGGATGTGGGAGATTTCATTGATGATGAGGATCTCACGCCGTTCGAGATCACCTTCTGCCAGGAGGTTATCGGTGAAGAGATATTTGAGGGAAATATGCTTTCATCCGACAAGGAATGTGATTTCTCAAGAGACGAGAGCAACCCTTCTGAAGATATGACTTCGCCCTAGGTAGCTGTGGGTCTTGGGTAGTGATTGCTCTAAGTGTAGGATGATTTTCCCTTTTTGATGTATATTTGGGGTGAGAAGATTTCTATACTCAATATCGTAATATTTTGTTGTATAAAACCTTTTGGTGATACTATGTGATGTTTTAAGGAGGGCCGGTGAATATTTATTTCTTGTTAACAACTGTAATGACTTTGGTACATCTATGTTTATATCTTAAGGGCCACACCGGATCATTATGTATGATTACGTATTTTTTTTGTGCAAGTTAATTCTTTATAAGTTGTTTTTTTATAGCATTGTGTAAAGGTGGAAGAAAATGCAACAACTTTCAAAATGATTTTTAAATAGAAAACGTTTTTTGGTAATAGCCTTTATTCATGAGCATTTTAATTATACGTTCATGTTTAAATCAAGCGCAGCATACATATGTATACATGTTTCTTCTTTTCTCAGGAAAAAAAAAATATATATTGAGATATTTCAGCAACTTAGAAATAGAAATTAGATTTAATGATGTGTATTCCGCATTATTTATTATTTAATGATTTTAAAGCAATATTTCAAGAAAAGGGATTTTAGGTGTTACAACATCAATCATGCTCTTGTCCAATAACATCAATCCTTCATAAAAATACTAGATTAATAGTTGCTCGTTGATTTGATGGTGAGGGCAGGTGGCAAACAACTTGTTGAATCTCTCTCAGTACTCATATAAGGTCTCTCTAGGTTGTTGCCTTATACCACAAATCGCTTTTCAACATACATCAAAAAATTTACACAAAACAATAACTACACACCACAATTGACAATCAATTGTATCCCACAAATAACCACACACGATTTTAGTGTCGGTCACACCTCCCAGTCTCTAAATAAAACAACACACATAAAAAAATATATTTGTCCAAGATTCACACTTCCTAGATCTTTCAATTCAAATAAAATAGTGCATCACATATTATTCATCGAGAAATTTTTAGTAAGCCAACACTTAGTCAAATCTAGCAAATTATCACAAAGCATGCTCAAAGTACCAAACCCTAGGTATGAGAAAAACATAACAAAAATAGGGTACAATTGAAATTAGCTATAGATTTTTAACATAGAAACATTTGAAAAATCATGAAAGGTGATTGTCTCAGCTTTCTAACAAGGTATCCTAATTGTTTACAAAAATCTACAAAAAAATGCTACAAATTCCAAGGTAGTAAGACAAAGAGGTTTCCAATTTTGACACAAGTCAAAGATGTGAAATTTTCTCCCACTTCCTAAAACCAATCTGAATGATATTTTTTTTCTAGTTTGAAGCTGAATGGAATATATTTCCAACAAGCTAAAAATTGTACCAAAGTCCATTTTCTTCCATTCCCATTAAATTTTTGGTTTCAAGCCTTTTTTTTCATACTTCATAAATAGTCCTTCCAACAACTACTATGTTTTGCCTTTTAAAATTTGAAGATAACCTCTATAATTTTTCTAATAAAAATAATTTTCTTTCTAGATTAAGAAATTGTAAACATATTTTCAAGATGATCATCATAGAGGTTCAAAATCAAAGAAAATCACACACTATCAAACCCAAATTACAAAATAGAAATGTCACCTTGCATGTCATCTATGAGCCTTAATTTGGCCTCATCTCACAAGGGATCCAATAGCAGAATTATTTCAATTTATGTTTAGTTTAAAACAAGACCTATTTCATAAAAAAAAACAAACAAGTAGATTTTGACATAAGTTCAAAACATTAAGACTGGTCCATAAAATCCTAAAATCCAGCAAGCCTTTCCATTATTGTGGCTCACGGTTTTACCCTCAAAACTTGTCCAAATATTTTGATCAAAATTGGGCATGGTCTCCTTTGTATCAAGAGCCTTTCCAAAGAAAAAGAGAGTAAAAAAGATGAAGGGAAATGACACATGCATTAATCACAGCCAACAACACAACAACCATAATTTTAAGGAAACCATATATTTACACAATCAAAGTCTCATGCAAGGAAGGAAATGAAACAATGGAAGCACCATAAGAAGTTTGAGTCCACAAAGAAGAGCTCCCTTTGAATGAAAGGGCCTTGAAGGCCGAAGGCATGTGAGAAGAAAAATAAAAAATTTTCAAGCGTAAACACACATACCACACAAGAATCATTCTTTAGGACATAGATATTACCTTGTTTATATTCGAAACTTGATGATCAAGGATAGGCTTGAAGATACAAGCCCTCTAATGTTGATCCATACCACTCCTTGTCAAGACTCAAGAGCACTTCTTGAAGGCCACCAACAAACACCAATGGAGGCAGGCTAGGCGCTCCAATGGAGAGGAAGAAGGTTAGGTTTCAAAAAATTTTTCTTATCTAAGAGGCTCACCAATAGATGATATTGGTGGCTGAATTTTTTTGTCAAAACTCACACAAGGGGTGCATGAAAGGGGAGGAAGGTAGATAGTTTTTTTTTCAAAAACCATTAGAGAACTATGATCACAAGAGCACACTTTATAGAAGAGTTTAAGTCAGATTTTTAACCAACAAATCTGATTATGGAGCATCCCACACGTGAAGAAAAAAATGGAGTTGTTACATTTCAAAAATTGTCAACAACCTCCCATCATATCCTCCTAAGACCAAGTCAATTACTTGGGAATTATTTTGCCAAATAATAATTAAATATCCAGCCATATGTAGTGCCCTTAATCAGCCCTCAAACCTCTTCCTAAAATCTAGGACATGATCATGACAACATGCTAATTGAATTCAAATTCAAATCTAGCTCTCATCTCTCCTTTTGATATGAAACTAACTATTATAGTTAATTCATATTTAAAATATTTAAATTCAAAATTTAAATTATCAAATTTAAATGTTAGATAATTAATTTAACTATTTAAATTAATTAATAATGTCTTGGACTATCCAAGTCCATTAACTCCATTCATGCGCCCCTCTCTCTTTAAGATAGGTATCCAAAACTCCTTCTTAGGCCAACAACATTTATTAGGCCCAAAACCTTTAATGTTATAATGTCATGACAATAAAGTGTTAGTGTATGACCCATTAGACCCAACATAGCTACTGACATAAATGAGTTTGGGCCCAACAAGGCCACTACCCATTTAATGACAACACAGAGCACTAGCAATGCTTTGTTGCCCCAGAACTAGTTAGGTAAATGACAAGATCATCCTATTAAATCTATTTGGTTTCCGTATTTATTTCCTTTTTTCTCGGTTACCTTCCCATAAAACCTAGGGTAAGGAAACGTATTTGCCCTTGCGGTCTAGGGTAAGCTTTAATACGAAATAAGGAGTCTCCAATTTTACTGACTCTAAAGGCATATCATCTCATGATTTCTTTTACTATGCATAGATTCTCGAGTCCCATAAATGTTATTCGGATTTCTCCGATTTACAGATAACCTAATCTCTCACAGAGATTTGACGAATTCCTTCAGCCAGTCACCCTAGGCTCGTGTTCTTTCAGGACATGCCCAAAGGTATACCTATGTGTCTCCATGTTTCAGGCAGACGAGGTATTCAATCAAAACATGTCTTTTAAAACACAATCTAGGTGAAAACTTCTGGTCTAAGGAAAGACACACCCAAATAATAAGAGACTACTCTAATGATACTATCTGTGAGATTTCCTCATAGAGTCTCTTTGTGGGTCCGTTCAGTGCGAGCTATACCCTTATAGGTCCACCCACGACTTTAGCTAAGACATCTCCATGTTTGTAGCTCATGCGGTCTTTACCTTGCATCTGCATACAAGTAGATAACCCTTGCTAGTCTTACCCGAGATCACTGATCCTCATTCTCAATGTCTCTAGACTAGGAATATAAAATTAGGAGTAGACATCTGGTATCCTTGAATCCTCATGATCGTGATCCCATCACTGATACTCAAGAGATACCTATTCTATTCCAGGGGTTTTATCCAATTACTCATATATTAATAATGATATCGAGACAGAATATGAAACAAGATAAAGAGCGCTTATAATTTATTCATGACAATATGAAAAGTACAGTACGTCCTAATCTAATGAAAAGATTGTCTCTAGGACATCCATATACTAACACCCCTTACCTAGGGTTGATCCACACGA
Organism: Glycine tomentella; assembly: GCA_007407185.1. Classification (NCBI taxonomy): domain Eukaryota; kingdom Viridiplantae; phylum Streptophyta; class Magnoliopsida; order Fabales; family Fabaceae; genus Glycine; species Glycine tomentella. The sequence continues at coordinate 141,128 of PYAF01003490.1, read as the reverse complement.
GCAAAGGAGAAGAGCTAGGGAAGACAAGGTTTGGTTTTGAGTTGTTCCTTGATAGCATGCACCACCAATAATGAAGCTTAAATCATCTTCCTCCTTCCTTCCAAGCTTTTGGTCATTAACCATGGTGAGGTAAGAAAATGATCTCTCCAAGTTTTCTCTCTAAGGTGGATAAGTGTTTAGGAAGTTCAAGTGTGAAAGAAGTTGAGAGAATGAAGGATTTGGTGAGGTGAGGTGGTGTGTGGCCATGTGGGGTGGGTTAGGATAGGTTAATGGAGTCCACTTGTCATTTTTGCTTATGCACAAGTTAGGTGTTAATCTAGTTGTCAAGTAATTAGAGGTCTTAGGGTTTAAGTGTCATGTAGTTAGGGTTTAGGATTTTAGGTACACCGGTTTAGTTTACACATTGTAATTGTAACAAATGCAATTAAATTTTATAAACTAGTAAAATAAATCTAGACTAGTGCTTAAATAAGTTTCATCTATAAAAAAATTATTTGTTGATAAAAACTTTCGTGTACTAAATTATTTAATAAATTTAGAACTCTTACCAATTTATTACATTGGATTTAATATTCAAATAAAGCCTACAAACATTTCAATCACCGTGTAACCCACACATCTTTTTCTTATTATGAATAATTAAATAAATAATAATTAAATCCTAATCAATTCACTTATGTATCTATTTATTAGCTTGCAAATTTTAGGGTGTTACATAAATAACCTTTTTAAATTCTAATTTATGACAACTCCTAATACACCTTTGCAATTGTGTAGCTTGATAAGTGCCCTAAATCAATTAAAATCATGTTTTAAATAAAGGCACTTATCCTTTGATTTCATAAGTTTTTATCATAAATTTACCCTAAACCTAGTTAATATAGCTCCTATTGCTTGTATGTTATTTCGTCATATTTTGGAAGATTAATCCAATCATATTTTGTATATTGATAGATTCCGTGGATTTTCGAGGCTTCCGAATAATCATAGCAAATCTGGGAGGTGCAGAAAGCAAATCAGGTCCAAAAATGACTCAAAACAGCAAAACGGGGGGTGCAGAAAGCAAATCAGACAAAAAGAGGCTTCTAGAGGTACTTTAGCTCGCCCAGGCGAGCTAACATAGTGCAAAATGGTCGCCTGGGCGAGCTGACGGCTGCAAATAGACATCCAAGTGGGCCAAATGGGCTGCAAGTGGGCTGCAAGTTGCAATTAACTCGCCTGGGCGACCAAAACATGAGTAAATTGGTCGCCTGGGCGACCAAAGTCGGCCAGACACCCCCTATAAATACCCATGCACCCCCAACACATCTTCCATCCATTCTCACTTCCATTCTTCCTCCTCCTTGCTTCTTCTTAGCTTGTTTTGAGCCTTAGGCTCTTAAATATTAGTATTAGGTAGGTTAGGAAAGTGAAAGAAGTGAAATTTAGTGTGGAAACTCTGCCGAATCGGAAAGCGGTGATGAATTCTTTCACCGATTTTTCTACGGAGGTTCTGCCCATGCTTGGCTAGCTTTCTCGAAGGATTGGATGTAATCTTCTTACCCTTCTAATATTTCTTTTGATATTTACTTTTGCATAAGTTTTTCTATTTATTATTGGTAAATTTATTCCGCGCTTAACGCTTGATATTACTTAATCACTAATATCACGAACTTAAACTCGAAGTGAGACTGAGAAGTAATCTTAGGGTTTGAAATGAATAAATTTACTCTTTACGTTACGTTGCTAGACATAGAGCATAACGTTTAGATTGCAATTAAACACGCGAATATAATCGTAACGCTGGAATATTTATTTCATATGCGAGACATCGATATTTGATAAATATTCTTAGAATTCTCAAATGCGAGACATCGATTTGGGGTGATTTTATGTGTGCATCAATAATAATAGAAAATAACTTATGCATGGTAATATTAATTGAATACTAAGGGTATGAACGATGAAATCCAATCCTACGCTTTTCTTTTAAAATCAATTTATTAGTTTCCATAATCTTTCGTTATTTCCGTAAAAACCATCAAAACTTCGACTATACTCGTTGTACATAACTATTAAACTGTTTAATTCTATTTGGATTAACTGAGTAAGCTCAAGTCCCTGTGGAGACGAACTTTTATAAATTTTGTAACTTACAACGACAATTGGTACGCTTGCCAAAAGTCTAACAAGTTTCTGGCGCCGTTGCCGGGGACTTGCGTCGCTCACTCAGTTCTTTCAAATTTAATTTTTCAGTTGAATAGGACTTTTTCTTTGCTTTCGTTATTTTTTATTTTGTATAAATTCTCTTGTATTTTGTTTCATTTTATTTTTTCCTAACCTCGGTACTTACGAATTATTGCAAAGTTTGTCCTTTTTTCCTTTTGAGGTAAATTTCTTGCAGAAACATCGTTATTAAATTTAGAAATTACCAAGACCATAAAGGAAAAGAACCAAAACAATCAAAAAGAAATCGAGTAAATCTTCTTCTATTTTGATTCTCCTCCACCAGTAAAGCCACCTGTAATTTATATTATGGCTGATAAAGGAGGGGGAGAAGAAAATAGACCACCACGGAGGACTCTTGGTGACTATGCGTATCAACAAAGACCAAAGTATTACAACAGCATAGTCATTCCTCCTTTCAGTAAAAAAGTTGTGGAATTGAAGCCCGCATTGCTCAGTTTGATTGGATCACATCCATTCACTCGACTAGATCATGAAGATCCATACACTCATTTGTCTACCTTCATGGAGCTGTGCAATACCACGGGAGCCTCTGATGCAGATGTTGAGGATATCTATCTCAGAGCTTTTCCGTTCTCCTTGACAGGTAAGGCAAAGGTATGACTTCAATCCCAACCTAATAAAAGTCTTAGCACTTGGGAAGAAGTGGAGGAGAAATTTATTGTCAGATTCTTTCCTCCATCTAGATTCATAAATGCAAAGTCAGCAATTGCTACTTTTTCCCAAGGGTATAATGAACCTCTCTGTGAAACATGGGAGAGATTCAAATCTTTACTGCGTAGGTGTCCAAACCATAACTTTG
>PYAF01003490.1:113264-130634 GCA_007407185.1 Glycine tomentella | reverse complement strand
ACAATGAGATGAATGATTCAACCTGAGATTATGTGTAGAAGATGATAACTAGACTTTCTTGAAATCTTTCTTTAAGAGCAAGCTTGAGAAAACTTTGATCTATGAGTTACAACACTTAGAACTCATGTAGATCCCATTGATACTCAACAACTATGATTATCAACCTTGATTCTGACTTGGGTACTCAAGAGAATTGTAGAAAAAGGTTTTTACTAATTTGTACGCTTTGGGTATGGATTCTCTCAATGAGACTCAACTTTTCTATTTATAAAAAAAACTGTTTTAACTAACTGTAATCGATTATTTCGTCAATGTAATTGATTATTTTAACTATTGTAATTGATTAATTTAACCAGATAATCGATTAAAGTGTTCATCAGGAATCTGGGAATTTGTCATGAACAATTTAATCGATTAATTCGTCTTGCAATCGATTACTCTAGATGAACCAAGTTTTTCAAAGCACTCAGTAATCGATTAAACAACCAAATAATCGATTAACACAGACCATGCCTAAAACTTGACAATGCATATTTAATCGATTACGAATATCTGGTAATCGATTAAACCAGATGAACATGTTGTATAAAATTATGCAGAAGCTCTGGTAATCGATTAAATACCCAAATAATCGATTATCACAGGAAGTTTGAAAAACTGTGAAGAACTTATTTAATTGATTATGATTAAGTGGTAATCGATTAAAAATTTCATAAGGCTTTTAACAGAAACCAACACAAGCCTGTAATCGATTATTTTACCAAAGTAATCGATTAAAGCAGTGAGAAATTGTTTTACACAATTTCTAATAGCCTTTATGAATCATTACTTGATTGATTAACATTATATGATTAATTCTCATTATATGAATGTATGAATGCATGAATATTGAGGACTATAAAGCTTTATCTTGATTGACCAAGCTTAGAAACAAATTAAAAATGCGATCAATTAAGATTGGGCATGTAAAACACAAAAATCATTTGCTTCTTCAACTTGGAATCCTATGCTTCAGCTTCTTGATTCTAACATTTGAGACCTATTTATGCATTTCTTTTGTATAAGATTGTCTCAAATTTTTTTCCAAAAGATTGAGAATTGTTCTTCCCAAATAGATTTCAAAGGAACAATCTGCCTTTATTGAAGGTTGATCTACTATTGACAATGTCCTTGTTGCTAATGAAACCATTCATCACATGAAAAGTATGGTGAGTGATTGGGCGTTTTTAGTTAAATATTTTTCTATTCTTCTTAGCTTATTTGACTTTTCTTGGACTTTTATTTTCTAATTCAGTTTTTGTCTTAGGCTGGTTAAGTGGGCTTAATTGCTAATTGTTGCTTATTTTTGGATTTTATGCCCACTTGACCTATCTTCCTTGTGCAAGACCTAGAGAGCTCTATAGAACTCCAAATGGAGCAAATGAGTAGTCCTTGAAAATGTAAGGAAAAGATCTACAAGTTTGTCAGAGATAAGCTGAGGTCAATTTTGTCATTTGGAGGGTCATTTTAGGCTTGAAAGTCAGAACCACTGCACTTGAATTTTGGACTACGAGTTTAGTGGTGTAATTAGCATAATTAATTAGATTAGATGGGCCTACTCATGGTCCATACTTTCCTACTGACTTAGTCACTATATGCTAGTGCAATTAGGAAAAAAAAAGATGTTTCACGGTGTCTTTGAATGAACTTCTACTTTGTGATTTGTTTCAACCCAGGATGTTTCACGGATCCTCTCCATGCTTATCCTCTAAACATTGATTCAGGCAAGCTTTTGTGGAAGTTCAATTGGGATGGATCCTATTTTGTAAAATCACCGTATTACCACACCATGGAGAAAATGATAAATACCTCACATCTTAAAGTGAATGGGAGTTGGATGTTAATTTGGAAGCTTCAGGTTCTGCATAAAACGAAGGTATTTCTATGAAGGCTTAGTCATGGCTATATCCATTCTCGGGAGAAACTTGTTTCCAAGGGTGTAGAATGTCCAATTACATGTCCATGTTGCTCTAGCAATATAGAGAACGACTGACATATATTCAGTGGCTACCAGCATGCCATTACTGCGTGGAAGGAGGAGGTATCACTGCATCATTAAGTGGAAAACTTAGCTACTATGGTGGATGAAACTAAATCTTTTTTATCTACCAACTCTTCATCATTTTGTCCAGCCCCAATTAGACATTTTTGTTGTTGTCCTATGGTCCCTTTGGAAACATAGAAATGAGAAGGTTTGGGAAGATGTTGAGTTGCTAATGGCAGTGTCCCTCCATCACTCAATCCAACAAATTCATGATTGATAAAGCCTATGTGACAAACTCTCTTCATCATCTATTTTTGTCCTTGGGAATCTCCCTAAATGGAACTCGCCACCTCCAAATTTTGTGAAATGCCACACGGATGCTGCCATATTTCAAGAAAAGTTCAAGTTTGGTACTACAGGCTGCATCAGAGACAACATTGGACTCTTTGTCTCAGTGTTGACATCTTGGTATAATGGAGTTCCTTCACTGCTAGAAGCGAAAGCAAGAGCTATATTGATAGTTGTAGATTGGTTGATAAATGTAAACATCAATAGATTAATACTAGAATCGGACTGCAAGCAACTTGTTGACAACACAATACCAAGAAAATTTCATAATAATGAAGTTGGAGATATTCTTAGCAAATATGTTAAAAATTATCTTCTTTTGAAAACTATTATGTTCAGTTTGTAAGCAAACAATCCAATTGAGTTGCTCACTACTTTGCTAGAGCATCTAAGTCTTTTGCTTGTAGCAATCCTTTGATCAAAGTCTTTCACGTATTGACTCTATTATTCTTAATTATATAATATAAGTACCATTCTTTAAGAAAAAGGAATTAGTATAAATAAAGATTAGAAGAGACAAGGGACATTAGAGAGAGAGAGAGAGAGAGAGAGAAACAAGAAAAAAAAAGTGAGACCAAAATAGTGAAAAAAAACAAGAACACATAGGGAGAAAACATGCATGACTATAGGATACATGGTGGAAATGTGTAGAGGCTTAGCGAGATCTTCAAGTGGTGAGTAAAACATTTGTTTTCTTTTAAATCTTCAAAGGTATTTTTTTTTAATCATTTTCTTTGATATCTTGATAAAGTATTTGAGTATACTAATATTCTCAATACATATTTGAATTACAATTTGACAACTATATAACCAAAGTAAAATTATAATGCCCATATTACTATTATTGATGTATATATTTGCTTGCTAGAGCCATCATCATTGTCTGGATACTTCGCAAGTTTCCTTGATTGTATATACCTTCTATGTGCATGGTGACGTGCTGGACTAGAATGGATCCTTTAATGAATTTGCATGTTTGTTTACTGGTGTTGTAGTTTAATTGCATTTTAGCAAATTATAATGTGTGCTTGAATGGAGCTAGATTAGTTTTATACCAGAGTTTAACCAAATTATATATATATATATATATATATATATTAATGTATTTATACTGAAAATAATAGGAATACTTCATAACAACCAAGAGGGGGGTGAATTAATCGAACCTTGGTATTTTAAAATCAAATTCAAATCAGAGTTTCAAGATCTTTATCACTTACAAAACCAAGAAACCTTTTACTCAATCAAATAGTTCAGCCCAATAATTCAATAGATCAAAATAAAATATGTTGAACAATGAATATGATTCAAAGAGTTAAAGATCAATGAATAAGATAAGATTAGAGATATAGAAATAAGAACACAAGCAATTTATACTAGTTCACTTCAAAACCTGAAGCTACATCCAGTTTCTTCTAATTCACACTGAATTAGAGTTGCACTATTATAAAATATTCTTACAAGCTTTTACAAGAATCTCCCCTTTATCAACCCTAGATAAAGAACAGAAATCTAAAACCCTATTAGACTTCTAAGGAGAAAGATTCATAGAACACTACTCTAATCTCTATGCTAGAGAACCCTTCTCTAGTCCCAAGCTATAAGAATCCTAATACAATAGCCAAATTCAACAAACTATGTAAACAAAATTACAATCAATGAGTTAAGGAAAGAAACAACATGATGATCTAGTGAATGACATGCATATGAATGAACAACTCAGGTTGAAATACAAAAACAAACTCAGAACATTTTTCTTCCTTAACCTTTGAAAGAAACTTCTTGCTTTTAGAATCACTCAAAAACCCATGAGTGTTTTAGTTGAAGCAAGAACTCATAGAACTCAGAAAATCACTTTGAATGTGTTTAGAAAGCTTGTGTATGCTCAGAATTCGAAATGATCAAGTTACAAAATAAGCTAAGTCTTGGTTCTATTTATAACAAACTTTTGTAACTGTCAGTAATCAATTAAACGCGCCTAATAATCGATTAAAACGCTCATGTAATCGATTAAAACAACCTTGTAATCGATTAATGTGTTCTACAAATTTCTGGACATGAGCAACGAGCAAAATAATCGATTATTCCGTCTTGTAATCGATTAAGACAACAAGCTTCAAATTATCAAAATACACTATGTAATCAATTACGATATTTGGTAATCGATTAAATCAGGAAGCTTTGTAAAACAGAATAAGCTATGTAATCGATTACAGCATTTGGTAATCAATTAAGACAGGAAGACCATATTTTCAATTAAGCCTATGTAATTGATTACTAACTATTGGTAATCGATTCTTCCAAAGAGTCTTAAAATCATGTGTAGCAATGTAAAGCTTTGTAATCGATTACTATCTATTTGTAATCGATTAAAGTGCTTCAACAAAGCAGTGTATGTGAAAACAAAGGTTAAATAATTGATTATTCCGATAGGTAATCGATTACTTTGTTCATGAAAGTTTTTCCAGAATGAACCAAGAACAATTTAATTGATTATATCTTTAATGTAATCGATTACAACAGTATAAAAACAAATTTTCCAAAAACCTTTAAGTCAAAATAAAACCTTGGTAAGGAATTAAAAGCTTTGTTTGATTTTCATGAAAACCACTTTGTTAAATCAATGAATGAATGATTAAATGTATGAATGCATGGATCAATCAGATTATTTTCTTTTTACAAGAAATTCCAAGTCTTCAAGCATGTTGAAAGCACAAAACTCTTCTTGTATCAAAGACTTCCAAACATCATTAAGCTCCCCCTGTGTCCAACATATACATGACTATGATTTATTATGTCATGTCATTAATTGATGATTGCAATATTAAAACTTAGTCAAGGTATGAAGTATGAATGTGGTAATTACTATTGAGACTTAGTGTTTGTGAATTAAATCAATAGTTTTAAGAAATGACATATTTCTTTATTATTATAAGAGTCGATCATTATCTTCTGGAAAAGAATGATAATTTATATTCTATTCTAGGAATAGGATGAGAGATATTACTATTCAAGATGGAATATAAAATTATTGAAAACATCCACATCTAGGATGAGATATTTATTTACTAAAAATATCCACATATTGGATGGGATATTAGATACATCCATTGGGATGAAGAAGGTAGTTGGATGTTATTGCATGCATATGAACTCATAACTCTTAGTTAATCTAAGATTCATAGTGGATTTGGGATCCATATTAGTTTTAGGAACCAAAGAGTTAAGTTAGTGATCATGAGAATCACTTAGTTGTGTTATGATATTTATTTAAATACATCGAGATGTCAATGTTAGTATTGACATGTTTTCTTTGTTGAGAATGTTATGTGAACAAATTGTGGTTGCTTTAATTATTTGACTTTTATTGGAGTATTTATATAATGTTTTATTTTAAATTCTTTGCGGATACCATGGTTGAATTTTTTTAGATTATTGCACCGATTGGGAACAACATCAACTCATTAAAAGTGTTATTTTCATAACAAGAATAAGAAAGTTGTTGAAACTGAGGAGATTGGAGACTTAGTTTGCTTTTAATTATAATTATTGTTAGAATAAAGTGTTGTATGTTGTTTATTCCGATATATTTTAGCGTTCAAGTTAGATGTCATATTTGAGAATATTTTTACTTGTAAGGATTCAATCTTATTTATAAAATTTGAGGTATTTTCAGACCATTGTAGTTTTAAATATTTTATATTATATATGTTTTAAAGTTTTTTTTTATTTATGGGTTGTTATTGTAACCAACAACATTACAATTTTATTAGAACACAGTTAAAATCTCTTTATTTAAGGGAATATATGGTTTAGTTAAACCAATGGTTCGAAGAGGTCTAGTAAATGTCAAACCCACTTGCGACTAACCTAGTTATATACAAATTCTTATTATTTTGTAAAAATTAAATTAAATACTCCATAAAAAAAATTATCTTACACTTTTAAAAAATAATATTTTTCCTTAAATTATATTGCTTGTTCATCTTGAGGATTCCAAATAACCCTCAAGTATTCAAAATGAATGGTATATTTTATGATATTTGTAGAGATATTAATATCTAAATTAAAGACTATGAAATACGATAAAAAAATCTAACGCATCAATATTTATTCTATTAAATTATTTGTAATAATGATTTGATTACCTTTATATAATTTTATCTTGGCAAATTGTATGACCAATAATGGAAGCTCAATTTGAGAAGCATCAATTCTTTCAGTCATGTCAATGTAATCCCAAATAATGCACATTGAATTGTCTTCCTAATCATAGTCAAAGTTTTCGTGACAATTGTTTTATAGCAATATTTTAATAACTTCTATTTGGATATAACTATATAAAATATATATATATATATAAACCATAAATATAAACTTATGACTCATGAATTAGTTGCATTTGAATCCTTTGTGTAGACTTTCTGTCCTTTACAAATATTTTTACAACAATAATGACTTTCATGAAACCTATGACATCTATTTTGTAATGATGACACTTTGTCATACTACGTGATTCTTATAAATCTATCCATATATTTAAAAGTTAGAATTGAAAGTCATACTAATCAAAAAATCGGATTGACCATTGGTGTTTGAAATGTCGCTTGAAGTTGATGGGTTTGATGAATCATATGAATGTTAACATCGTCATATCGGGTAATACTTGTTTTGGTGTGAAACAAAAGTTGAAACTTGTAATCGATGGCATGATACAAACCTCTATTACCAATTACACCAAAATAACTCATTACATATACCATATTTTCAATTATATGGTCTTTGAACTTCCTCGCCATCGACTTCTTAAATGTCGTTTGAATTTTGCCTCCCTATGATAACAAAGTAAACCAAGAGTTAGAAAAAAAATATAGATTTCAAAATAAATTTAAAAAATATTACTCAAGGAAATACATTTGTGTCAAGCAACACCATTTCAACAACATATGGATTGGTAATTTCTTTAGTTGGAAACATGTTCCACAAACAAATGACTCTTGCCTTGATCCTCCATGTTTGTTTTGCATTAGTTACATTGCAAATACTATCAAACATGGTAGCCATGACAATTGCAGAATTATGACTCAATAAAATAAGGAAAAATATTCAATGAAAGGAGCTTTGTGAGTGATAATTTCAACATTGCAATGCACTTATTTTATAGTTGATTGAATGCAAATTTGAAAATTTGAATAGATAAACAAACAAAACACTACATCTGAATCAAAATGGTTGTTGCATGTTGATTTTGATTAGCTTCAGTACAATTGTTGGCAATTTCGAAATCGATGACCAACAAAACAATAATGGAATATGCTTCAAAATAGTGTGCAAGTGAATGGGTATTAGGATTGCCACAATGAACATATTTCTTCATTAAATAAGTTTGGAAGGTTTTAAAATAGTAAAAGATTCAAACCTTTCCCTATTCAAAGTTGACAAAAAATGATGAAATTTCATTTTTATTCATTGATTATCGATAAAGATAATACACACGACATTTGGATTTTATATCTTTTGACTTTAACATACGTTATTACATCTGCAATTCTCAAAAGGAATCCCAATGAATTGGGAGCCACTATTATTTGAACAGTTGTCAAATGGTCATTGACATGAGATCGATAGTTGTTAAAGTATAGATAAGTATGTTGGAATTTTCTATTCCAATAATTAATGTGGGCTAATACTATAAGACATTTATATTAGCTATTTATCATTTGTGGGTTTTATTTTGTGTGGTCAAATTAAGTGAGCCCATTAGACTATTGAATAAAATTATATGGGCCTAACAAAGCAGATGTCAGTGTTGGCCTATTAGGGGATAATGGGAACCCTATTAGGTAAACATGCTATAAAAAGACTATGATCCCCAATATGCCGAGCTGTCACACAGTTTCTCTTCTTTCCATTTGAAGAGTTACGAAGGTCCCATTGAGGAATAAAGAGGCTTCGTTGAGGAAGAACCATAATGCTATTGTTCGTGATTGTGATTGATAATTGTAAAGATCTTACAACAATTATCGAAGAATGCTTGGATCATGAACCAACTACGGATCCAGGTATTATATCTAATTCTTAATAATCAAATATGTTGTAGATTATAGGGCTTATGGTGAATTGTCCTAGGTTATAGACCTGTGAATTTTTAGATCCCGCTTAAAGAATAAGGGTTAAAGATTAAAGATATTCCAATAAAATATAATTATTGAAATATCATATTCTCTTATAGTTGATAGAAACTTCTCTTTAGGCATTATTATAGTGATATTCTATTGCTAAATATGTGCTCACAAGATCCTTTCTCTTTTTCAGAGCCAACATTCCTTGTAATGTAATTTATAGTAAATTTAGGTGCCCAAGCCTGATTGTAGCATGATTAAGGGCTTATCTTGACCATTTCCAAATAGACAGAATTGGAGTTAGCCATATAGAAGAAAACTCTCTACCTAGCTACAAAGATGTTTCAAAGTATAAATAAAGATTTCCCAAGAATGTGAATTTAAGAATAACACCTTTTCATATTTACTACAAGATTTTTAAAATTACTCTGAGAATGGTTCATTCCTAGAAATATAAAATACACATGTTTAGGTTACTTCTTATTCTCATGCTAATAGGTGGGTATCTTCCATTCCCATGAGAATCAAAGTTATTTTCTACAATAACTATCTATATCCACTTCATTCTTCACATTTCTTATTTGACCTTTATTTTTTATTAAATAATTGTTTTCTCTAAAAAAATTGTAAACCACAACCAAACATCTTCATGGGAATAATATTCCTAAGCACAATATTTTTAGAAATATAATTTTCAAAAATACAATTTATAATTGTTTACTCCTTGTATATATAAATAATTGGATGTCACATTTTTAATATTAAGTATATTATATATAAACTTTAGTATAGTATATAGTTGTTTTTCGTTTTGGTCTTCTAAAGATTTGTTTTACTTTTGTTTTCATTTTCTGTTTATACTTTTTAACTGCAAAATTATTATTTTATTTTTAATTTGTTTCCTGTTTCAAAGATTTACATAAAAAACAAAAAGTTGTTTTAATTGTTTGGCGCACAAGTGTTTAAAAATATTTTGTAATTAAAAAGTAAAAATAAGGAAATAAAAACAAAAGTAACCAAACTTTTTTTTTGTTTTTTTAATTATGTATCCATGTTGATTATTAGATATGAAATAAATTATGCTAGGAGATGAATAATCCTTATTTTGTATGCGCTAAGAGTCCTCAACAAATATTTTGTAAAAGAACACTCTTATTTGTTTTATAGTTTCTTTTTTGAGGAACTATTATTTATTTCTTATAGTAGTTATTATAGATTTTGTTTGTCATTTTGAATCCTAATTATGTAAGTGATGCATGATTTATAGAAATTGAAAAATAGGCTTGACGTTTACTAAATAACATATATTAAAATCAAAATCATCCCGTATAAAATGGACTTGCATAAAAAATATTATAATTTTGTAGAGATTGTAATAATAACATTATACATTCATTATAATGAAACAAAAAAAAATTATAAACATCCGTAAAAAAATTATAAACATTAAAACAAGAATTTTTTTACGGAAGGATTACTAGAGGAAAATAATCAAAATATACTTGTAATAAAGCAAATACTAACTAATGTCATTAGGGCTTTTGGTAGAAGAATTGTTTTAAGTTTTTTAAGAATCTTAGGTTGGCAATCTTTAATTCCTATGTTTAGTATGCATATTTTAAAAATCAATTGCAGGAATGATTCATAGAAATTATTTTTTAATTGAGTTTTCATTAAGTTTTTTCATAAAATATTCCATAGGAGGGACTGAATCTATCTTTTCCGAATTAAAAAAAACGATTTTGATGTGATAAATATAATTAAATTTTTTCATATTACTCTTACTAGATTATTTAATTTGGTCATTTAAATTTTTTGGTAAAAGTATCATGTTAATATTTGATTTCCAAAAAAATTATATAAATTATTTATGACAAACCAAAATAATTTTCATCATCACTAGGAATCAATGATGATTTATAATATTTATGATTCCATAAATCATAATTTTCTAGTATATTTTCTTTCTTGTACCAAATGCTCTTTTATAGTATTGATCAAAGAACTAAAATAAGAAATATTTTTAGTAAGATACATAAAATTGGACTATTTATAACTTCTTTGTAGATTATTTTATAATTTTCATAATAAATGTTTTTTTCTTAATTTCTTAATCAAAGTCGCAAGAATTATTAAGACCCAATAATAATATAAGCACACAAATAAGAATTGAAAATCATCTTAATAAAAATATATATTTATCTTTTCCAAGCGAAAAAAGTATTGATTGATGCTGTAAAACAATTTACATGTCATTCAACACAACCGGCCATGGAAACTATGATTTGTGTTTGGATCATGATATAAAATTATTTATCCATCCTCCATCACTCATATTAAAAGAATTGACTGCATAAAGACGTTAACATTACTCGGAAGAGTGGAGTATGGACGTGGGTTAGCTGGTTTATGAGGAGTCCTGATATTCTTCTTCATCTTCATCGGAACCCTAACCTCTTCGGAATCGGAAGAAGAATCATCAATGGAGGGAGTGCTGTCGGTGAACGAGCAACAGAGCATGGTCTCTTCCTTCCTCGAGGTCGCTCAGGGCCAGACCGCCGAGACTGCGCGCCATTTCCTCCAGGTTTCTTCACTCTCTCCTGAATTCTCAAATTAGTGTCACTATTGTGATTTCGAAGAATTCGGTTATTATTGTCGTTGTGAACAGATCTACGAAGTAATAATAATAATGTTGTTGTTGTTGTGATTGATGTTGTGACAGGCCACAAGTTGGAAGCTTGAGGATGCTCTTCAGCTGTTTCTGATAGGGAGTGAAGGTGGGGCGGTGCCGCTGCCGGTGCCGCCGCCGCCACCGTTGTTGCCCAATCCGCCTTTGGAAAATGTCGATTCCTGGACCAATCAACAACCTTTGAGGTAGTACCATGAGTCTGATGGACTAACTCAGTAATTGTTTGTTCTGTGTGTTGTTGCTTTTAAACTTCCATTGTTGTTTTTAGTGAACCGAGGAAGGGCGCCGCGGCGGCTGCAAGTGAAAGTACTGGCCTCAATGATGTAGAAGAAGTGCGCCCTCCCTTGCCTGTAATAAGGGAAACTCTCTATGACGATGCATTGCTGTATGGGTATGTTTTGCCTTTCCTCATTTCTTTATTTGCTTTGTTGGAGATGCATATTATTTGGTGTTTTTATCGTTATTTGGGTTGCATAATTGTATAATAAGCAAGTTGTTGCTCACTCTTTGTCTGTGTGTTCCTTTGTGAACTGTGAAACAAAGTCAGGTGAAAAAAAATGAATTGTTGTGACTGGGTTGGTAGTCTTGTTATCCATATACACCTGGAAGGATTCAACTCTGTTTTAGTGGTGGGTATGTTAATGCTTGATGGCTATCCACTAAGAAGCATAATGCATTAATGCTGACAGTTTTTTTGTGGAATATAAAATGTATTATATAGGGTGGTGCTTTTATTACCTGAAGAACTTCTAGATTTTGTTTTTTGTCTCCGACTTTTAAATCCAACAGTTTTCCTCTGCGTATTTTTGAAAATACCCAAACATTAGCACTTAAAGTTAACGTTTTCCCCCTATACAGGCACTAAAGTTTGGGTATTTCAAAAAATATGGGGACTAAAACCAAAATTTGGAAATGTTTCAAGGACTCAAAACACTGTTAACCCTATCATGTACTTATCAGAACTATTAGATTGTCTTGCATATTACTCTAAAGTATGTTACAGCTGGGATCTTTTGTTTCGTTTCATGGTTATAAATTGCAGTTGTGGTTACGTCGTGATCCTTGATGTTGTAGGAGATTGTGGGAAAATGTGGCTGATGCGGTCGCAGTTGCGGTTGCAGTGTGTTCAAAAATCTTTACATTGCTGCCGCAATTGCAGACTGCAATAATTGCAATTTAGAACTATGCCTCAAAATGTACATTACATAAATACTTGTGTGAATGAAGTGACATTGTAGTCAGAATTCAATTAATGCTGTTTTATCAGTTGTCTTATCTTTAGGAAATATCTACCTGTTTTTTAGTTTGGCTCATTATAAGTTTACTTTGTTTTGCCGTAATATATATGTGGCTTTTTGACATTCAAACTTTCCATTCATGTTGTGTTTTGTGATGTTTATGTAGAGCATCAAGGGCTGGCCATCGTTCACACGAACCGAGCTCCCTAGTTGCATTTCGTAACTTTGAAGAGGAAATGAGACAACCAGGGGTTTGGGAGTCGGAACAAGGTGCTGCTTCTGCAGCAGAGACTTCTCGAGATAATCTTGCTTCACTTTATCGCCCTCCATTTCATCTAATGTTCAATGGTCCTTTTGATAAGGTAAATATGCTTCTTAGTTTGGATTTTATGGATTCTGTCAAAAGTGGAACTTAGTCAAGCCTAGTTCAGCCAAAACATCTTTTTATTTAATTGGATTTTAAACATGAGCCTGCAAAGCCAAGCTCAAGCTCAACCTTATTTCTTAGACTCATCTTGATTATTGTTTATAATTTTTATGCTTTTCAAGTATTAAAATATAGTAATTTCTCAAATTTTCACTCTATTTTCTTGATTTCTTACATAACCTCTATTTTAAAAGCTAATAAACCTTAACACTTGCATATTATTTAGATATTTTGAAAATTGAGTCTTAGCACAGCTTGCTCTGCCTTGCATTTTGAAAATGCACTACATTTAAATCCATTTAAGCATAGTAAGCAAGGAATGAATGGGGCCATCAGTCAACAATCAAAACCCCAAAATGACTGTTATTAGATATTTAGATTAGATATATTTAGATAGGTATTGTTCTATCAGTCTTATTGTTTAGTTCTGTGTCTTTTAGCTTCATCTGCTATTATTTCAAATTATTTTGACTGCTGTAAAAGATTGTAAAACAATTTCTGTTAATAAAATTCAGAGCACTGTCTGAACACGTCATCAATTCCATTCTTCAACTCTGGGATTACCTTTTTGGTTAAATTAGTTTTTTAGTCCTCTAATTTATTTTTTATATTCAATTTGGTCCTCTATTTTTTTGGGGTTCTATTTGGTCCTCAATTTTTTTTTTAAATTGATTCAATTTTGTCCTTCAATCTAAATTGTAAGAAATCACACTTTGTGGAGGTTCAAAACCGCCACTAAGTGGTTTCAAATGCCCACAAAATTCACATTTCCCAAAAAAATGAATCAGTTTTAAAAATTAGAGGACCAAATTGAACCAAAAAAAGCTAGAGGACCAAACTGAGTCGATTTTAAAAATTAGAGGACTAAATTAAATCCAGAAAAAAATAGAGGACCAAATTGAACCTAAAGAATAAATTAGAGGACAAAAAAACTAATTTAACCTATCTTTTTCTGTTAATAACTGTGAAATGTAAAATATTGGGGATGGACATCTTGGCTTACTGTTTGGAGGTTTGAAGGCAAAGAGAGGACTCTAGTTGTAGGTGTAGGATGAGAAACTATAAGGGTACATCCATTGTTGTTAAAATCGCGATTATACTCGTGAAATCGCACGATTCCACGTTCCCTGAGGAGTCCAGCGATCTGAATCGTGCGTAGGATCGCCGCCGAGCAAGATCGTAGTGGGATCGCGATCTTGATCGTAAGATCGTGTGATCGGCGATCCCGAACGATCCTGCCACTGCGTGAGTTTTAAAACCTAAACTTACCTTGCTTTCGAAAACCACGCGACCCCGCTGCTGCGCCGCGAGCCACCTCCCTTGCACGACGACGTCCCTTGCGCGACGGCCTCCCCAGCGCGACGGCTTCCCTTGCGCGACGGCCTCCCCAGTGGCGGAGCCAGGAAATATATTTAGCTTATGTCGTGAGGGAGACCGCGACGGTCGACGGCGTGCACGTGAGTGCTGACGCGACGAACGGCGTGCGCGAGGGCTGACGACGTGCGCGTGAGTGTGACTTCGTGAGGTGAGGAGTGAGGGCGTGAGGCCGTGAGGGAGAGGAGAGTGGACAGAGACCACCGGCGCCGGCAAGACAGGTGGTCACCATTGCTGGAGAAAGAAACGGTGCAGCAGTAAACAAAGAAGGAGAAAAGAATACGCTGCAGCAGTAAACGAAGGAGAAGGAGAAAAGAATAATACAGGCTAGGTTTAACTTTTGGGCCTTGTTTGCTTTTTGTACCACCTTTTTTACTTTCTGCAGTATCATATAATATTTTTGAATGGGCTTTTGAGTTTTAATTTACGTAATTTCTATTTACAGTCTTTCCATACCCACTTTTTTATTTCTGCAGTTTCATAGTAGGATCTACAATCCGATCTTACGATCCTCGATTTACGATCTTTCATCCCCCCTCCCGATCCTAAGTAAAATCTCGATTTTAACAACAATGGGTACATCTGCCATTTAACAATGTTTTTGGGATGGACTGATGCCTGATGGCTTTGTTAGTCATTTTGTTTCTATTAGATGTTAGGCACTCCTATGCTATACTGTGTGGAAAATATGACTATGGGATTCTAGTGTGGGGTTTATGAGGCCTTGGGCTCTCCAACTGTTTTTTTTTAATCAGCAAAATAGTGTATATATATATATATATATATATAAGAAAGCAGAGTACAAGTAGTACTGATACATAAACAAACCTAGCAACAAAATTGCAGACCTATGGCAGCCTAATACATGAAAACATACATGAATTAGGTTGCCAAAGATCTGGCTGAAGTCTAGGCTCCCACACAGAAAGGAAGGAAAAAAAAACCATATGCTAAGCCCTCCCCTGATTACAAAAGCCTCCCCAATATGACTAGACCAATATTGGAAAGGAATGTCAAATACTTTCTCCAAATTTTTTAGCCAAGTCCAGCAAAGAAATATCGCATCGTCCATCATTTTATGGCCATTGAAACTCTCATTGTGGAAGATGATTCTGTTTCCATGGTGCCAAATACTCCAAGTCAAAGCTATCCACCAAGTCTGCCATCTTTGAATTCTGATTCCATTGCAGTAGTAGTAGGAATATTGACGTAAATGTTCTTTCGGAGTTACTGAAGATACCCTACTATATTTATCCACGACATTGATTTCCACCATAGCGGCAAAATTCTATCATAGCTAAAAAATAAGTGAAACGCATCCTCATCAATGATCTAACAGAAAGGATAGTTGACATCATTGAGTTCCATATTCCTTCTACTTAAGTTCTTCTTAGTGGACAATCTATCCCTAATCAATCTCCAAGCAAAGCATGAGATTTTACTAGGGATTTTTATCTTCCATAAAGCCTTGAACACATCATCCTGATTCTGGATTGTCAGTTCCTTGTTAATAAGCCTGTAAGCACTCCTCACTGTATATTTTCCACTCAAATCAGCCTCCCACCTCCAAGTATCTTGTTGCTGTACTTGTAGAACCAGGTCCTGTATATCTTCTAAAATTTTTACAGTTGATTCAACCTCTCCTTCCATAAAAAATCTTCTCCACCACAGCTGTCATTCCCAATCTGATTGTGATGATATACCCATTTGTTGGATATAGTGCTGTTGTTGATGAGAAATCTGATACAGTCTTGGATACTTCTCCTTCAATGACACCCCGTTGTCCTTCCAACCATCTTCCCAAAACAGCACCTTTGATCCACCTAATCAATCTCCAACTGTAATTGCTAGCTTTTGTGGTATGGTTCTCCCGAGGTTTTTATCAATTGATATCGAAGCTTTCCATTGTGTCTCTTAGTTGCAAACAAGCAATGCAGGTGGTGATGCCTGCATTATAGTGTTTGTTTATGACTAGTCAAAAGGGTAGTGCTCAGTCAGCTTATGTGGGTGCGAATTGCCAGGGCTGTTGGTTGGGGTGAAAAATGAATGGATTGGATAAATTTCTTGTTTAATTATAATGGAGTGGATAAAGACAATCCATTAATCCATTTAATAAACTAAAAATTTATTTAACAAAATCACAAAAAATGCAATTGCAACAGCATCGCTTTGCGAAAGCCATGAGAAACGCCATTGCGGCCGCTCTACTCCTCACTGCCACCATGCACATTGCGGATCTTGCACCATTGTGCCGTTTAGGAAAGGCAGAGCAACGAGGTTTGAAAGCCATTTGCAGAGTGGAGTCCAGGTGATTTCAGAAGGGTTTGTGTGATAGAGATTATTGCTCTTTAGGCTTGCGGGTCTTGTACAAATTGGACCTCACCTGATAAACCTTAGAGTCTGATTTTTTATTTATTTTTTAATTCTATCTATATTAACACTCACGTGCCTTTGGTGTTCCCATTGTAAGATAATAGGCCATACACGTGAGACTGGCTACTTCTTGTATGACTTTCCTAACAAGACAGCACACATATTTAAATTTAAAAAATCTAAGCAAAGATTTTCTGATGAGGAATATCAAGAATATTTGATGTTGAAATCCAGCAGCCAAGCTCAATTATGTTTGGTGCCAAGTGTTTCAATAATCTGTATTCCTCAGTCATTGGACAATCTAAGGTCCACGGATAATCGATTCAGGTGCTTCAGATCATATTTCTGGTAATGCCTCTTTATTTACCCCTTTGTCTTCTCCAAAGTTTCCTCATCTCATAACCTTGACCAATGGGTCTAAGGTAGCTTCTAATGGTATTGGTCAAATTTCACTGTCTCCTTCCCTAAACTTGGAATCTGTTCTTTTTGTTCCTAATTGTCCCTTCAATTTGATTTCTTTAAAGTCAGTTAACCAAGTCTTTAAATTGTTATGTAACATACTATGCTGATTTGTTTGTGATAGATGTAATAATAGGTGGGGCAAAGTGTACAATAGAAGAAGAGTTAGTTAGTGATTCTGTTAGTGAGTCTGTGGCTGTGAAGTGTAGCTGGTAGTTAGTAACTAACTGACAGTTAGTTACTAGAAGAGGGATATTATAAATAGACAGAAAAGGGAGGGAAAAGGGGTTGGATAATGAGTGGAGAGTGGTGTCTCG
>PYAF01003490.1:97020-108260 GCA_007407185.1 Glycine tomentella | reverse complement strand
GTGTAGCTGGTAGTTAGTAACTAACTGACAGTTAGTTACTAGAAGAGGGATATTATAAATAGACAGAAAAGGGAGGGAAAAGGGGTTGGATAATGAGTGGAGAGTGGTGTCTCGAAATCACCTGTAATCTTGGAGCTGTTAGCTTCTGTTGTTGAATAAAAGTTCTGCATTTTCTTCACTTCTGGTCCAGTTTCTATCAGTTTGTTATACAGGAACGTGGTATGGGTTAGACAATTGGAGTAGGACATGAATCAGGAGGACTCTACTATCTAGAAACCAATTCTTCTATGTCCTGTTTAACAGCCCGATTTCCCAAACTAATTCATGATCTTTTGGGGCATCCATATTTGTCAAAATTGAAGAAAATGGTTCCTGGTCTTAGTAAACTGCAAAGATTATAATGTGAATCATGTCAATTAGGCAAACATGTCAGGTCTTCAACACAACTCTACTTGGGAAATGGTGGTGGAACTTGTTCCATAGCAATGGAGAGCTGTGGTCACAAGTCCTGGAGTCCAAGTACGGCGGGTGGAGAAGTCTTGATGTTGAGAGAAGGTCTGCTATTGAATCTATTTGATGGAGGGATTTGTGTGGTGTATTCCAATCTAGTAGTACGGAGGGGTGGTTTGATAGGGGTCTCTCTTGGTATGTCGGATGCGGATCAAAGGTTCTATTCTGGGAAGATGGGTGGAAAGATGATGGAGTACCTCTCAGGACTAAATTCCCTAGATTGTATCTCATCTCCCAACAACAACAGCATTCCGTTCAACAGATGGGATCTGTATTAAATGCTGGTTGGGAATGGAAACTTACTTGGACTTTCCACTTATCTTCATATGTTGTGGACCATAAGACGTTTTAAAATTAACACCCCTTTCTCAACACAAGAGGTGGTTGTTGTTATCCCACAAAAAAAAGAGAGAATGAGAGAGACGTCTAGAGAGAGAAACAGAGGGCGGGGTAGGGAAAACAATAGAGTGACTTTTCGTGAGAGTTCTTGGGGTAGACCACACCTCACACCTGACGGGGCCCGGTATGGCCAACATCATACCGACGTGGGTAGGGAAGCGTCGCGTGATGGTCCGCGGGAGAGCTGGAGAATGGCTTCTGACATATCGACGTTCTATTTCACTCGTTTTTCCGACGACATGACCGCTAAGGATTTGTGGTTCGTTTTCAAACGATGGGGCGATGTGAGAGAGGTCTTCATCCCCAACTATCGAAACAGGCTAGGACGGAGGTTTGGTTTCGTGCGTTTCAAGGGGGTGGACAACGTTGAAAAACTAGAAGGGCAACTCGATAATATGGTCGTGGGTGGAATGAAGATGTACGTGAACCTTCCAAAACATGACAGGGAGAGACGTAAGAATCCACCAGTGACCGCTCAGACGACCAGGGCGGAGCCGATGGGGTCTCGGGATGCAGGCGTAAAAGGTAAAGGCAAGTTACTAGAGGACCCAATGTCTCAGAAGGACGTTTATCAGCCTCAACACGTGCAATACCAGAATAGGAACTTCTCGTATGCTCAGGCTGTCAAATCCGGAACTCAGCACAGATATAGACGACGACCATCGATCCATGAATGGGCATCGGTCAGACCATCGACATCGAGCGTTTTATTATCTATTCCCACAGATTATAACAACTGGTACGGGAATGCCTGGGTAGGCAGGCTCACAGACTTAAAGTTATTCGATAGGCTCGAAGATGAATTTATGTGGGATGGCGGAGAGGAGATCAGGCCGAGATATCTGGGTGACGATATGGTGTTACTTCCTGGGCTCACTGATGATAAGGCAGAAGCCATGCGCAGGGCAGCAGAGACATCGGGAGGTTCCATGTTCTACTCCCTGGAAAAGTGGCATCCGGGCCTAAAGTTTGGCTTTAGATTGGTATGGATAATCTGTGGGGGATACCTCTACATGCTTGGGATCGGAAGTATATCAACAGTATAGTGGCTGGTGTAGGCGAGGTGGTTGACTTGGACGATGCCACCTTAGAGTTACAACGTCTGGACAGGGCAAGGATCCTCATTAAAACTCCATGGCAGGCCACAATCAACCATACGGTGTCGGCTAACATTAACTCTGAAGAGTACCGCATAAATATTGCGGAAGAGACATGCTTCCAGTCGTGTAACTGTCAGCATGGGAGCTATTCTACAGGGTCGGGGAGCTTATCGTCAGTAGCAGACTCGGAAGGGGCAGACGAAAGCATTTTTGAAACTATAGTTGCAGAAACGCCGTTGTCGGGGATGGTGGCGGCCCAAGGGAGGGAGGAAGCCAACGGAAGTGAGGGGATACGGGTAATACCCAGGGGACAACGTAATAGCTCGAATTCCGAGCCTAATTTCAAATTGGGGAGCGTCGGTCAACTCAAGGGTAATGATAGCCTGCGCACACCAGTCATCAACAGTGCAGAAAAAGGAACGCTTTTAGACGGAAAAGGTACGGAAGTAGGTGTGGCTTCAACTGCCAATGAAAGAATAAACACGGATGGCCTGGATCTTGCACTCGATCACAGGGTGTCGAAAAAGGTCCAGGATGATCATCACTTAGACAGATCGAGGGTAGCTACTACAGCAGGTGGGTCGCGAGACCCGATGCATACACCTGAGGCAAGAGAAGACGCTGAGACTTGCGGTGATGACATTTTGGGCAAGACATGCACGGAAAAAATATCCCAAGATGTGGAAAAAGTAGCGGTGGAGGTTGATAGGATATCTGTGGATATATCAGAGGGGGACCCACAACCAAAAGGTGATGCATCTGCTCACAAAGCTGTTAGCAATATGGGCAGGAACACCAATACCGGGGAATCATGTAGTGTTGATGTGGATCACAAAGCCCAACACCTACCAGGAGGTAGTCACATGGGCCTGAACTTGAAAGGCCCACAACCATACCTGAAGGTGTATTCTAGGGGAAAAGGACACAACAAGAAACTTGGGCCTGGGAATAACATAAACATGACTTCCTCCAGTATTCAGCAACCTCATCATGTAGACAAACAGACCAGTGCATCCCCTACTCGAGCTTCCCCAATCTCGGAGCAGAGGAATGGTCTTAAGGAGGTGGCAGACTGGGGGTGTCAAACTCCCCACACCATCAATCTCATGCCCACAACGGGGGCAAAAAATCCGATTAATTCCGAACGGCCGATAGACGCTCATGAAGAATGGGAGGTAGCAAAAATGATGGGACTACGCTGTGACAATCAGGAAGCTATGATTAATTTAATTTCTTCTATGGAGGCAAGGGACATGGAAGAGTTCCAAAGGGTGGGTAGCGGAAATGGTGTTCCATGAAGATTCTGACTTATAATATTAGAGGTCTGGGGGGGGGGATTAAATGGTCGGCTGTTAGGGGATTGGTGGCAAAGGAGAAGGCTGATATGCTGTGCTTGCAGGAAACCAAAAAAGAAACAATAGACCTGAAGATGTGTCAGGCGCTGTGGGGTGCTTATGATGTACAGTGGGAATATATCCCGGCCATTAACAGAGGGGGTGGACTAGTATGTATCTGGAGTGAACAATCCTTCAAACTGGAATATAAGATGGGAGGGGCTGGGTTCATATTTCTGGTAGGAAAGTGGGTTGCTGACGGCACTACAGTATCTATAGTGAATGTTTACTCTCCCTGCGAGATATATCAAAAAAGGCTTCTATGGGACAGCATTAGGCAGTTGCGAAGTTCGAACATGGATGGTTTATGGTGCATAACAGGAGACTTTAATAGTGTTAGAAAGCCTTGTGAACGTGTGGGGGTCAATTCAAACTCGGCAGAGGGTGGTATTATAAAGGAATTTAATGACTGGATTGACGAATTAGAGGTGGATGACGCACCCAGTATTGGGAGAAAATTCTCATGGTATAGACCCAATGGATCAGCCAAGAGCAGATTGGACCGCTTCCTCATTTCTGCTGATTGGTTGAGCAAATGGCCTGGAACAACTCAGATCATCCTGGAGAGAAATTTTTCTGATCATTGTCCTGTCTTTCTTAGCTCTTCGTCCGTTGATTGGGGTCCGAAACCATTCAGGGTGTTGGATTGCTGGCTACAAAATAAGTCTTTTATTCAGGTTGTCAAAGAATGCTGGAACTTGAATGATATACATGGTTGGGGGGGTTTTGTCCTAAAAGAAAAACTAAAGAGGCTAAAACAGAAGCTGAAAGTCTGGAATAGAGAGCACTTTGGAGATTCTCAGCATAAGTGGAAGTTAATCCAATCAGAACTCAACAAGATTGAATCTGATGCTGATGGCAGACAGCTAACTGCAGACGAGATTAAGAAAAGAAATCAGCTCCAAGAGGATCTCTGGTCTGCAGCCATCACGAATGCTTCAATACTCAGACAGAAGGCTAGAACTAAGTGGATCAGGGAGGGGGACTGTAACACCAGATTTTTTCATCTATCGGTGAATAGGAGACGGAGATCAAACCTGTTAAAAGGAGTCCACATTAATGATTGTTGGATTGAGGAGCCAAACAGAGTGAAAGAGGAAATACTCTCTTATTTCAGGAAAAGATTTGAGGCTACTGATCGAGCAAATCCAAATCTGGATGGTGTGTCATTTCAGACCATTGATCCGCAGCAGTTGCAAGTCTTGACTGATCGTTTTGATATGTCCGAGATAAAGACAGCTGTTTGGGCTTGTGGAAGTGAAAAATGCCCCGGACCAGATGGTTTCAATTTCAAATTCATCAAGGAATTTTGGGATATAATCCAGCCTGATTTCAATCGGTTCATGGATGAATTCTACGTGAATGGTAAATTCCCAAGAGGTGGGAATGCTTCTTTTATTGCTCTGATCCCAAAGCGAAGTGACCCTATGGAATTGAATGGTTATAGACCCATTTCCCTTGTTGGCTGTGTATATAAAATCGTGGCCAAGGTACTAGCCAACAGGCTAAAGAAAGTGCTGCCTTATATAATTGATCACCGACAATCAGCCTTCATTGATGGCCGACAAATGCTGCATAGTGTCTTAATTGCCAATGAAGTTGTGGACGAGGCTAAGAGATCAAATGGCAGCTGCCTAATATTTAAAGTGGATTATGAAAAGGCATACGATTCAGTCAACTGGAATTTCTTATTTTATATGATGGAAAGGTTGGGTTTTGGAGCTAAATGGATCTCTTGGATTAAAGGATGTCTGGAATCTGCTTCTATTTCAGTATTAGTCAACGGCAGTCCTACAGCTGAATTTACACCCCAACGAGGCCTTCGACAAGGCGATCCTTTAGCCCCGTTATTATTTAACATAGTGGCCGAAGGTCTAACGGGATTGATGAGAGAAGCATTACATAAAGATTTATTTGAGGGGTATAAGGTGGGGAAAGATCTGATTGATATCAGCATATTACAATACGCGGATGATACCATATTTTTCGGCAAAGCATCCCCCAAAAACATTAGAACTCTAAAGATAATGTTGAGGGGTTTTGAAATGGCATCTGGACTGAAAATCAACTTCTCTAAGAGCAGTTTTGGTGCATTTGGGGTAGACGAACAGTGGATCACGCAGGCTGCCAGATTTTTAAACTGTAGAAAGTTGGTTGTACCTTTTACATATCTTGGCATCCCCATAGGGGCAAACCCAAGAAGGTACGAGGTGTGGGAACCCCTAATCAAGAGATGTGAGAGAAAGCTGGCTTTATGGAAGCAAAAATATCTATCATTCGGGGGGAGGGTCACCTTGATTAAATCCGTTCTTAACTCCATTCCTATATTCTTCTTTTCTTTTTTCAGGGTTCCTAAAAAGGTGCTTTGTAGGCTGATTAGAATTCAAAGATCTTTCCTGTGGGGTGGTGGAGTTGGTCACAGCAGAATAGCATGGATTAGCTGGGATAAGGTTTGCCAACACAAAGAGAGGGGTGGGCTGGGTATTAAAGACTTGTTTATTTTCAATAAGGCACTGCTTGGTAGATGGTTGTGGAATATTCAACATCAGAAAGACGAATTATGGGTGAGACTACTGGAATCGAAATATGGGGGCTGGAGGAACTTGATGGGCATTTCTGGAAACAGCAGGACATCGATATGGTGGAGGGACCTTGGCCTAACATGCTGTCCTGACGACGGCAGTGGTGGTATTATGGGCAGACTTAGCTGGAAGGTGGGCAACGGATCATCCATTTTGTTTTGGGTTGATGACTGGAGGAATGAAGGCATATCTTTAAAGGATAAATATCCCCGATTATTCCTCATATCCTTACAACAGCATCATACCTTTCAGCAGATGGGTGTTTTATCGGAGGAGGGATGGGAGTGGCAGCTACAATGGAGGAGGTTTTTTAGGGAAGGGGAGATCGAGTCAGCTATTAGATTTATTGAAGACATCAACAATCCAAATATCAGTCCACTGCAAGCTGATATTTGGAAGTGGGTGGGCGACCCGAGTGGTTCATACACTGTAAGTACTGCTTACTCCTTTTTACGCTCTGATGAAGTACTACAGCAACAAAGCGATACATATAAGACCCTTTGGAAGATAACAGCTCCTCACAAAGCATTATGCTTCGCCTGGAGACTCATTGAAGACAGATTACCCACTAAAATGAAGTTAAGAAGGAGAAATGTAAATCTTGAGGATTATTTGTGCCCTTTTTGTGGAACCACGAACGAAGACGCTTCACACTTATTTTTCAGTTGCTACAAAATCAGGATCTTGTGGCTGGAATCTATGCAATGGATACATTTCTCAGGACCTTTCTCTGAATCACCGATGCAGCAGTTCACCCAAAATATTTTCCTTTTCAGAGTAGGGATAACTTCACACAGATGGCTTGTTTGGTGGATAGCCCTGGCTTGGACGATTTGGCGACACAGAAACAACATTATTTTTCACAACGACAGAGTGGATCAAGGCAAATTGATGGATGACGCATTGTTCACCTGTTGGTCTTGGTTGAAGAGCTTAGATAAAACTTTTGATAAATCCTATCACTTCTGGAACAGTAACCTAAGGGAGGCTTTTGTTAGTAGGGGTGGGATCACTGGATAGATCTTATGTTTTTTGGTATACACATCATTACAGTCCTTTGGCCCTGTAATTCATGTTAGTTATGTATTATGGTGCCACGGGTCTGTTCTGAATTATACACTCTTTTGTAATAGTACTACTTGTACTATTTTCTTTATCAATATATATATATTTATTTTTGCTGATCAAAAAAAAAAAAAAATGGAAACTTACTTGGAGAAGGTGTTTTAGGGAGGGGGAAGTAGAAATAGCAATTAAGTTCTTAGAGGAAATTCAGGGGGTGGTCATACGTCCTGAAGAGCAGGATAGGTGGTGGTGGGAGGGGTCACCGAGTGGTAGATATATGGTGGTGCGTACAAGTCATTGAGTAGGGTGTTGGATACTCGGGTTTAGGAGGAGATTTACAAAGACCTCTGGAAGCTTCGCATCGCGTGCAAAGCTGCTTGTTTCACTTGGAGGTTATTGTGAGATCGGCTGCCTACTACGAAGAATCTGGCCCACAGAAATGTAAATGTTGGTGACCTTACTTGTCCTTTCTGCTGCACTTCTGACGAAGACGCATCACATGTGTTCTTTAGCTGCCATAAGATTTTGCCGCTATGGTGGGAATCTATGGGCTGGATTAATGTGGTAGGTTTATCACCGGTTAACCCGAGTGATCACTTCCGTCAACACAGCTATTGTAAGTTTACTGGCCTTAAAGTTCAGCAGTGGTATATATGGTGGATCACCCTGACATGGAGCATCTGGTTTCATCGCAACAGGATTGTGTTCCATAACTTTTTGCTGGTCAGGGTTAGCAAATTTGGAGAAAGGCTTTGATATACCTTTCTACATTTGGTCTAGTCATATCAGAGATGGTTTTGTTTGTAGAGGGGGCTGTAATTAGGCTGTTCCTTTGTTTCTTTTGCCATCAAGTGGGTTTTTCTAGCTTGATCTTTGGCACCTTAATTCATTATTATGTATTAGGATGCCAAAGCTTTGTTAGGCTTACTGTTGGCTTCTTCTTTCATTTTTAGTACTTCTTGTACTTCTTTTCATATATATAATATATTATCTTTGCTGATAAAAAAAAAAAATACAAAATTGTTTTATTTGAAATCATGTGAGTAGTGATATTAGACGCTGGCAATAAATTTAGGCTTTTATCATTTTCTGGTTTTATGGGCTTACTTGCTTGACCTTGTATTTATGTCTTGAAAATAAACAAAAAGTAAGCTTATATGATAAGTTGTTTGTAGCAAACTCTTGTTTTCTCTGTTCTTGAACTTATTTAAAAAGAGAGGATGTCATTATATTCATTAAACGATGAGAACATTTCGCACTTCTCTTGTCCTACCAAATTCAATTTCTATTTCATTTTTGTTGGTCTGTTAATTTTTTTTTTGATCGGCAAAGATAATAATATATATATATATATTTAAAGGAAGATCATAGTACAAGTAGTACCATTACAAAAACACCTAGAACCCAATGCAGACCTATGGCAGCCTAATACATGAAATTACATGAATTAATATGCCAAAAGTCTGGATGGGATGTAGGTTACCCCAAAAAACGGGAATCTAGGTAGTATACCCCCCCTAATTACAAAAGCCTCCCTCAAATTACTAGACCAAAAATGGAAGGAGTTGTCAAATCCATGCTCCCCATTTTTAATCCAAGTCCAACAAGAGAACAACGCATCTTCCATCACTTTAAAATGATTAAAGCTTTCATTGTGGAAGACAATTCTGTTTCTATGTCGCCAAATATTCCATGTCAAAGCTAACCACCATAATGGCCATCTATGTGAGGTGAGCCCGATATTCTGGAAGAAACCAAATTGGTAGTATAAGTTGATGACTTAAACTCATTTTGATTTCAATCATTTCCATCTCCATAGTTTATGGGAATTGTTTGCATAGAAGTTGTAGCTCCCTCTAGATGGGTAGTACATATATTTCAAAATATATTCATATAAGTGGTTGTGACTAATATTTGGTGTTTGTATGGAGGTGAAAGATGCCGCTTCTGTGCAGAACAAATGGTTGTTGGTGAACATACAATCTACCAAGGAATTCAGCTCGCATATGGTATTATATTCATGGTGCTTAATTTACATTTCTCTTGATTTGTTTAAGCATTAGAACTTATAATATCTTTTTTTTTTTTTTTTTTTTTTTTTTTTGTGGAATGGACACTTATAATATTTTGTTTGCTTTGTGAAGCTTAACCGGGATACATGGGCCAATGAAGCCGTTTCTCAGACTATTAGTACAAACTGCATATTCTGGCAGGTCAGTTTCCTACTCTGTTGACTTGAGTACTGGTGGTTAGTTATTTTCTATTTTTAAAATTTTATTTAGTATGGTCACTTATAATAGTAGATATAATTGCAGAATTGCTCATTTTCTTAAAAACATTTGTATTTATTGTTGACTCTATACTTAAAATGGCACTTGTAACGATCCGACGTTAAGCTTTATAAGAGTATACTGTACCTCAAGTATTTTTACTTACTGTAGTTAAGGAGTCTTTAGTCTGTTAGCTCTATCAACTAACTTTGGTTAGTTGACAGATAGGTTAGTTGGCAGTTACTCACTGCAACTATATAATCTCTCTTTGTAACTGTTTTCAGTTGGGTTGAATATTAACAGTTTCTCAATCTCAATCTTCTCTTTCTCTCTCTCTCAAACTCTTTGAAATCTAATATGACATACAAAGCTTAGGTCGAAACCAAGCTTTTTTCATGGCTTCCGCATTGACTCCTCCTAACTCCCCACCGCCGCCACCGTCATTGGCGAGCTCTTCCAAAACATTCACACAATCAATTTCTCAGAAATTGCATACAAGAACTATTTTCTTTGGATTCAACAGGTTGAACCTGTTATTCACAATCATCATCTTGAAGGCTACATCATTAATCCTCAAATTCCTCCTAAGTATGCTTCGGTTGAAGATCGCAATGCTGATAAAGTCACCAATGAGTATCATGTTTGGTACTAAAAAGATCAGTTTTTCCTTGTGTGGTTGCAATCCACTATTTCTGGTGATATTCTTCCTCGAGTTGTTGGTTGCTGAGCATCAGGGCAACTAAGGGATCGCATTCAGTCTCACTCGCGCAAAGATTCGTCAAGTTTGCGATGAGCTTTGGAATCTCTCTCGATAATCGCTATCTCATATTATCTTCTACATGTGCAAACTTTAGTCAAATGAGCTTACTTTGATTGGTGAACCAGTCTTTAATTTTGAACATCTTAATCTGATTCTTGGTGGCCTCCCTGATGAATATGAATTGTCGGTTTCTCTCGTTACTAGCAGGTTTTATCCATTCACTGTTGATGAAGTTGAAACTCTGTTGCTTGAGCGAGAGGTGCGTATTGATCGTTCTCGCAAACGTGGTTTAGGTTCTATCAACCTAACTCAAAGTTTAGGGTCCATTAATCTCTCTCAAAGCTGTTCTGGATGTTCTTCTCATGAAGGTGCTGTCATTCCCAATTCTGTGCAATCTGTGAACCCTAATTCTCAGGGTCAAGTCAATTTGACCATTCAGTCTGCTTTGGAGGACAACTCTTCCAATGATTATGGTGGAAATCGATTTTCAATGGTCGTCGTGGTCGGGGTTTTGGCTGGAATAACCGTGGTGGTGGAGGCCGCGGTGGCGGTCGTTTCGCTGATGTGCAGTGTTAGATCTGCTATAAGTTTGGTCATGGAGCTTCGTTTTGTTATCACAGATTGGAGAAAAATTACGTTCCTACTCTTCCATCACCAGCTTATCTTGCCCTTGCTTCTACACATACTTCTCCTGCTGCTGTACAAACTGCTCCTTGTGCATAACCTTTTGGTTTTAGATATTATACTACCTTTTTTATTGCTAACACCAGGTTCAATTGGCTGTACTTGAGAACAAATCTGATGCTTTAGAGGTTTTTAAACTATTTAAAACTATGGTTTCAAATCAGTTTAACTCCTCTATTAAAGCTGTTCAGTCTGAATGGGGAGCGGAGTTCAGACCTTTCTCCAAGTTCTTAACTGATCATGGTACCTTTCTCCAAGTTCTTAACTGATCATGGTATTGAGCAAGACTTAAATGTCCTCATACCCATCACCAAAATGGGGTGGTGGAAACGTAAACCATAGTTATCAATCCCGGATAGCAGAGCGGAGCGGCCGCCCTCAAAATTGGGATAGTGGGATAGCGGTTAGCGGGATGACCGCTATTCTAATGTTTTTATATATGTATTTAAAAAATTATAATATAAATATATAATCTG
>PYAF01003490.1:53106-96920 GCA_007407185.1 Glycine tomentella | reverse complement strand
AAAAAAAAAAAAAAGAAACAAACGAAAATGAAAACGAAAAAAGAAAAAAAAGAAGAAATAGAATTAAAGAAAAGGAAAGTATTACTTTGTAATGCTATAGTTAGTAATTAGCCTTTTATGTACTCTGCACAGCTGTCAGTACAGCTGTCAATTACTTAGTGATGTTTCATCAAGTTAGTGGTATACAGCTGTCAATTACTTAGTGATGTTTCATCAAGTTAGTGGTAAGAGGTCACGTGTACAGCTTTGTAATTAATTTTCATTCTTTGAAAATAAAGAAATGCAGTTACTGTTCATTTCTCTCTCTCTCTCTCTCTCTCTCTCTCTCTCTCTCGTTCATTTTCTGTAACATGGTATCAAGAACTCAATTTTTGCACTGATCGTGCATTTTGATCCTTTGCGTTTCTGTTCAAAGCATTCGTTCAAGCTCTGGTTCGCGTTTCTGTCCCTGTTTGGATTGCGCATCATCTGTTCTAGGTCTGGTTCGTGATTGGTTTCAGATTGGAGTGCGACGGAAAAGAGAAGAAAGAGCCGCCAGAGAAGAAGAAAGAGACGTCGGAGACTGAGACAATTCCAGACAAGGCCGTTGGAGAAGGAAGAGCCGCTGGCCGGAGCAAGTAGAATCGTCAGAGGTTTGTGCGCGCAGGGAAGTGAGGGAACGAAGGTCGCACGAGAAGGATGACGGAATCGCAGACGCGTCACCGCGATCGTGGGCGCTCCGCTACCCCTCCGTTGCGGCCGCAACATCCACAACCCTAAAACACACCGCTACTCTACCCATTGTAGCGGTGCATGTCCGCTTCGCCCCGCTCCGCTGCGATCCCGACTGCGACGACCGCTATTGATAACATAGACGCAAACACAAACATGTTGTGGAGTTGGGACTCATTCTTTTATCTCAAGCCAAACTGCCTCTTCATTATTGGGATCATGCTTTTGTCTCGAGCGTTTACCTTATAAACAGACTGCCCTCTTCTGCTATTGGCAATGAGATTCCATATCAGAAATTGTTCAACAAGCAAGCTGACTATTTCTTTCTTAAGGTGTTTGGCTGTTCATGCTTCCCTTTGCTAAAGCCCTATAACAAACATAAATTGCAGTTCAGATATCAGGAATGCGTGTTCTAGGGCTACTCTCCTTCACACAAGGGTTACAACTTACAAGTGCCTAGCTGCTGATTGCAGTTTGTACATCTCTAAAGATGTTACTTTTAATGAAAGTACCTTTCCCTATCCTTCTCTATTTCCTGAACCAGCTTTGATAACTTCAAGTCCCTAATACTGCATCTTCCCTTACTGTTTTATCTTCTGTAGTGTCTATTAACCCCACTAATACTTCAACATCCCTTCCACCACCTGCTCACACTGAGCAATCTGCTTCTTCCAGTGAACAACAGCCTTCTTCACCACACATTTCCCATTCCCACACATACAACCTTACAGACTAATTCTACTGCATCTATCAGACCCAATAACACATTCTATGTGTACTCGAGCCAAATCTGGAATTAATAAACCTAGAATTAACCCCACTCTTCTTTTGGCTCTTGAACCTAAGTCAACCAAAGCTGCATTAACTAATCCCTCTCTGCCTTCAGCTATGCAATCGGAGTATGATGCACTCATGAGAAGTGACACTTGGACCTTGATTTGATTGATCTTCCTGCTTCCAGAACAGCAATTGGGTGAAAGCGCTTTAGTGAGATAGCTATGAGAGAGAGTCTTAGTGAGAGAAACAGCGGGTGGGTGAGAGTGCGAAAAAGAAACAGCTTTAGTGAGCATAACAGAGAGAGGGTTAGGGAGACATCCTGTCTCAACCACACTGAGAATGGGGATGGCCAGCACTATGCGGAATCAGTGGTGACACGACGAGGGGAAGGGTGGAGGAAAAATTGGAGGGATGCATCTGATGTGTCTTCCTTCTACTTCACACGTTTTCCAGAAGAGTTAGGGGAAAAGGATATGTGGCTAGAGTTCAAGAAATGGGGAGATGTCAGGGAGATATTCATCGCAAAAAATAAAAGCATGAGCGGGAGAAGATATGGTTTCGTACGATTCAAAGGGTTAAAGATGACAAAATACTGGAGCGTTAGCTGGATAATTTGATTATCGAGGGACTTAAACTGCATGCGAACCTTCCCAAACATGAAAGGGATTGGAAGATGACAGAGAAAAACAACACGGAGGAGCAATACAAGAAGGGGTGTTAGGTATGGCTCATACTTTGCCTTTAGAAGATAAGCACGGGGGTTTCGCTCCTCACATGTTGGCCTTGGATTTTATTATTTGTAGTTTGGGCTTGGGCCCATGAATAGCTACGATGCTTAAGGTTTTTAAGCCTATATATTTCCTTGTAATCTAAGTGTATTGTAACGAGTGTGTGAGGAGAATATTGAGAATAGCTGGACGTAGCCCACATTGGGTGAACCAGGGTAAACAGTGTTATTTTCTTCTTCCCTTTCTCTCTTTCTGCTCTCTTGATTGTTGTGTGATTGCTAGGTACCATCAATTGGTATCAGAGCTAAGGTTCTGGGATTAAGATTTCGCTGTTTTAGAGTTTTCTTGGCATTAAGAAACCTGTGAAATTAATCTGAGGGATGTCGACCGGTCAATCACGATTCGAGGTTGAGAAGTTTGGAGGAAAGGGTTTCGAGTTATGGAAACTAAAGATGGAGGCTCTGGTCATTGACAGGGACCTGTGGTACGTGATCGAAGATGCAAGGCCACCTGAGTTTGAAAGATCAAATGAGTTGCAGACTTGGATCAAAAACGATCGAAAGGCACGAAGCCTAATTTGGTTGTGCCTTGCTGACAACGTTCTAGTGAACATGACCTCTGATAAGTCCGCGAAGGATCTCTGGACGAAGCTTGGCAGTCTCTATCAGAGCAAGTAACTCGTGAATAGGCTGTTCCTGCGAAGACGACTGTATAATCTATGGATATCTAAAGGTGATTCCTTTTCGGCACATTTAAATGAATTTAACACTGTCTATGCAAAACTCATATCTGTAGATGTCAACCTGGATGAGGAAGATAAAGCGTGCACCTTGTTGTGTTCATTGCCAAACTCTTGGGAGCACATCATTATCTCTATTGGTACTGGTGTTAACAACTTGTCCTTAGAGACTATTGTTGCCGCCCTGTTATCTGAAGAGATGAGAAGGGTAGGTTCTGAGGGTACTGCTAATGAGGCTCTGTTTGCTAGAGGGAGGAATACTGATAAATCAAAATCAGGTTCCTTAGGAAAATCTCGGGGAAGGTCAAAGTCTCGTGATAAATCCGAAGCAAGGTGCTGGAAGTGCAAGCAGGTTGGGCACATAAGAAAGAACTGTAGAAATAAAAGTGTGGGTCCTGAGAAACGGGATTAGTCATCATCTTCTAGTACAAAGAAGGATGATGATGATGATAGCATGGGAGATCTATATGTAGGGTCAAATCCTCATAGCGACTACAATGAGTGGATAATTGATACTGGAGCATCGTTCTATGACACCTCATAGGGAGTGGTTCTACACTTATCAAACATGTTCTAGTGGTACAGTGAGAATGGGAGATGACACGACCCTGGAAATTGTGGAACGTGGAAAGGTAAGGTTGAAGATGAAAGATGGAACAGTCAAGAATCTACCGGATGTAATGCACATTCTGGGTCTGACCAGAAATCTTATCTCCGTTGGAGATATGGAAGATACATGTATCAATTTTAGTAGTGATAAATATTCATGCAAACTGACTCATGGAGCTATGGTAATTACCATAGAAGATCATCATGACAAACTGTGGAAACTACTGGGTCACACAGTGTTCAATGGTGATGGCTGCATATCTGAGCAGGCAGAGGAAGACATTGCATTGCTATGACACATGAGGGCATTGTAAAGGAATTCAATGAATGGATTGCAGAATTAGAGGTTGAAGATGTGCTGTGTGTGGGGCGAAAATTCATCTGGTATAGACCTAGTGGAACTGCTAAAAGCAGGTTGGACAAAGCTTTTGTATATGATGAATGGCTTGCCAAATGGCAAGGTACCACTTAGATTATTATGGATTGCAATTTCTCTGATCATTGTCCAATTCTGTTGAGAGCTTTTTATGCTGATTGGGGCCTGAAGCCTTTTCGGTTTCTGGATTGTTTGTTTGGAGATAAATCTTTTAGGAAGGTTATTCGAGATAGCTGGAATGCAAACATGGTTACTGGTTAGGGAGGGTATGTTCTAAAAGAAAAGATCAAGAGTCTGAAACAAAAGCTTTAAGTCTGGAATAAACACCAATTTGGTGATATTCAGCAGAACCTAAAAAGAGTAGAGTTGGAGCTTAACAAGCTGGAAATGGAAGGTGATGTTAGACAACTAAATGATGATGAAATAAAATTGAGAAAACAATTGCAAGAGGAATTGTGGGTTGCAGCACAGTCGAATGCATCAATTCTAAGGCAAAAAGGCAAGGACCAGATGGATCAGGAAAGGGGATTGCAATTCCATATTGTTTCATGTGACTATCAATTGGAAACGCAGGAATAGTATGGTTAGAGGTGTATTTGTTAATGGTTGTTTGTTGGAGGAACCTAGTAGGGTCAAAGAGGAAATTAGACTATTTTTCAAGAGGAGATTTGAAGAACCTGTGTGGGTTCAAATTTAAGGTCATTGAACAGCAACAAAATAACCTTCTGGTGGCGCGGTTTGATGTGAAAGAAGGGAGGGATGCAGTATGGAAGTGTGGGAGGTTATCAAATCTGGCCTACTTCGTTTTATGGATGAATTCTTTGTAAATGGTGTATTTCCAAAGGCTAGTAAGGCTTCATTTTTAGCATTGATCCCTAAGGTTCATGATCCCCAGAGCTTAAATGAATATAGACCTATTTCATTAATAGGTTGTGTGTATAAAATTGTCGCCAAGGTGTTGTCTTCAAGGCTGAAGAAGGTGCTACCATTCATCATAGACGATCGCCAATTTGCTTTTATAGGAGGGAGATATTTGCTGTAGAGTGTGATTATAGCAAATGAGGTGGTTGATGAAACAAAAAGGAGTAATAAAAGCTGCCTTGTTTTCAAAGTTGATTATGAAAAGATGTATGACTTAGTAAGTTAAGACTTCCTTTTGTATATGATGAAAAGGATGGGTTTTTATCTTAAGTGGATCAGTTGGATTGAGGGATGCCTGAAATCAGCCTCTGTTTCCATCTTGGTCAATGGGAGCTGATGACTTCCAAGACATGAATGCTTGGATTGGATCGTTTTCGGATTGCAAATTTCAAGACTCCATGAAAATAGTGGTTTGAAACTTAAATTGAAAAATGGTGAAGATTAAGAAATGATGATGAATGACGCCACGATCCGTAATGGAGTGATAAGTCGATGGAGGATTCGCCACAAAGGAAAACTTCCTTGATAAGAATCGATTTTGTTTCAATCAAGAACCAACAAGAGACTAAGCCCTCAATTCAAGCAAATACTTAATTCCATTGATCAAAGTTAACCAAAAATAGCAAAGCCTGAGTATTTATATGGCTAGACCTCTAATAAACACCTAAAAACATAAGTTTAGGCCTATTTGCGGAAATATCAAAGCCCATTACAAAAATAACAAAAATATATAGAAGCACTACGATTTTAACTGAAAGTAATCGATTAATAGACCTGTAATCGATTAAATCAGTGTGTTCCAGCGCTGTGTAATCCATTACCATCTGCAATCAATTAAATTAGTGTGTTCCAGTGTTGTGTAATCAATTACAGAAGATGGTAATCGATTTAATCAGTGTGTTCCAGCGCTGGTAATCGATTACAGGAATCTGGTAATCGATTACAGGAATCTGGTAATCGATCACAACAGTGTGTTCGAGCCAATAATCTTCAAGGTGTTCCAATTTAGCTCCTTGTGTATTCCTTCATTCTTGCCTTTGTTAACTAGTCCAACCATGATTCTCTTGATCATTTCTTCTTGAAGAAGCTTGACTTTGGACCTTGTTATTAGACCCTTCAACTCATGGAGCCCAACAACAGAATTCACTCCTCAAAGAGGACTTAGGCATGGAGACCCACTTGCTCCATTCTTGTTTAATATTGTAGCAGAGGGCCTATCTGGTTTGATAAGGGAAGCACAGAACAAGAATAGGTTTGAAGGCTTTAAGGTTGGGAAGAAAAATGTGGACATCAACATTTTACAGTACGCAGATGACACAATCTTCTTCGGGGCAGCAACGGTGGAAAACGTTAGAGCAATCAAGGTATTATTGTGGAGCTTTGAATTGGTGTCAAGACTGAAGATAAATTTTGTCAAGAGTAGTTTTGGGGCGTTTGGGATGAATGATCAGTGGATTAACAGTGCTGCCAGCTACTTGAACTGCAGAGTGTTGTCAGTACCCTTTTCTTATGGGGGTGTCCCTATTGGAGCAAATCCAAGACGGTGTGAGACATTGGTTTCTTTAGTAAAAAAGTGTGTGAGAAAGTTATCAAAGTGGAAGCAAAAATACCTCTCTTTCAGGGGAAGGGTGACTCTCATAAAGTCAGTCCTAAATTCGATCCTTATATTTCTCATTTCTTTTTTCAGGATTCCGAAGAAGGTGGTGGATAGGCTGGTGAGGCTCCAAAGGAGATTTTTGTGGGGTGACAATGCTGAACAGAAGAAGATTGCCTGGGTGAGTTGGGATGTGGATTGTCAATCGAAAGAGAAAGGGGGTTTGGGATTCCGGGATCTTATGAAGTTCAACCACATTTTACTCGGGAAATGGCGATGGAATCTGTTTCATCACCAAGGAGAATTGTGGGCACAAGTTTTGGAGTCAAAATATGGAGGTTTGAGGAACTTGGATGACTCAAGAAGGTCAGTTAGTGAATCAATCTGGTGGAGGGATTTGAGAATCATTTGTAATTTGAATGATGAGGGATGGTTTTAAATAGGTATTAAATGGAATTTAGGGTGTGGATCAAAGGTGTTGTTATGGGAAGATGGCTGGAAGGAGGATGAAGTGCCTCTAAAGGTGAAATATCCAAGATTGTACTTGATCTCTCAACAACAACACCACCATATTCAACAAATGGAATAACATCCCAAATAGGTTAGGAATGGCAGCTTAGGTGGAAAAGGTTCTTTATGGAGGGAGAAGTAGAAGCCACTATAAAATTTAGAGGATATACAGAGCTGTTATTACATGTACAGCAGTAGGACTCTTGGAGGTGAGAGGGTGATTTGAGTTGGAGATACATGGTGGTAAGTGTTTACAGGTTACTTAATAAGGAGTTGATAATTCACAACCAGGATGTGGTGTTCAAAGAGTCATGGAAACTAAAAAATGGAAACTAAAAATTCCTAGTAAAACTTCATGTTTTGCTTGGAGATTGATTAGAGACCGCTGCCTACTAAGAAGAACCTATGAAGGAATATGGAAATAAATGATGCCAGCTGCCCTTTTTGTAGGTCTTGATGAGGACGCATTTCACTTATTCTTCAGCTGTCATAGAATTATGCCGTTATGGTGGGAATCAATGTCTTGGATAAACATTGTGGGGGTATTTTCGATAACTCCAAAAGAACATTTCCGTCAACATTCCTATTGCTGTATCAATGGTCTCAGAATTCAGAGATGGCAGACCTAGTGGATAGCTCTGACTTGGTGTATCTGGCATCATAGAAATAGGTTTGTATTCGACAATGACAGTTTCAATGGACTAAAATTGTTGGAGGATGCACTATTCTTTTGTTGGACCTGGCTAAAAAATCTGGAGAAAGGATTTGACATCCCTTTTCATCATTGGTCTAGTCATATTAGGGAAGGCTTTTGTATTCAGGGGAGGGATTAGCATGTTGTTTTTCTTCCCTTTTTGGTTTGGGTGTGAGCCTAGTCTTCAGCCAGGTCTCTGGCATCCTAATTCATGTAGCTATCATGTATTAGGCTGCCATAGTTATGATACGTCTGTCGATAGGATGTATATATATCAGTGCTATTTGTACTTTAGTTTCCACTTATATATATAATATATTTTTGCTGATAAAAAAAAAGGAACAACAATTGGGTATTTAGAGTCAAGGAAAACCCTGATGGTTCTGCTTACAAAACACATGGATTTGGATCTTCCTGCTTCCTCACACCACTCCTGTCATCCTTTGTGATAATACCAGCACTGTCTCCATGGCTCATAACCCTGTTCTTCACTCCAGAGCTAAGCACATGGAGTTGGATCTGTTCTTTGTCACAGAAAAGGTCCTCACCCAAGCAGATCAATGTGGTGCATGTATTTTATTTATGAACTAAATTAACAGCAAGAGAGATGAGAGAGAATGTTAGTGAGAGAAACGGTGAGTGGGTGAGGGTGAGTAATAAACATAGGTTTAGTGAGCGTTACGGAGAGAGGAACAAGGTTACACCATGTCTCAACTACGCCGGAATTGGACACGTACAACAACATGGGGAATTTGCGGAGGCTCGATGATGGGGAGGGAATAGGAAAAATTGGATAAACGTGGCAGATGTGACTTTCTTCTACTTCACCGGATTTCCCGAGGAGTGGGGGGAAAGAGATTTATGGGCAGTATTTAAGAAATGGGGAGATGTAAGAGAGATCTTCATCGCAAAAAACAGGAACAGGAGTGGCAGAAAATATGGCTTTGTGCGTTTCAAAGGGGTTGATGATGTTGCGTACCTTGAAAGAAAGCTAGACAATTTGGTCGTTGGTGGGCTCAAGCTAAATGTGAATTTGCCCAAGCACAGCAGGGAGAGGAAGATGACAACGACTACAAATCTGAACCAACAATATGAAAGGATGAGAGCCGATAACACGAAAGTATAAGGGCAAAGAGAAAGTCACTTGGGAACAAACTGATGTGTATGTTGAAACCCAAAGACAAATGCCTTACCGTCAATCATATGCGAAGGCTCTAGCATT
Organism: Glycine tomentella; assembly: GCA_007407185.1. NCBI lineage: Eukaryota > Viridiplantae > Streptophyta > Magnoliopsida > Fabales > Fabaceae > Glycine > Glycine tomentella. The sequence continues at coordinate 88,039 of PYAF01003490.1, read as the reverse complement.
GAATAGCCACACAGGGATGAGAAGAGGACCCACGGTGCGTGCTCTAGCGATGAAGTCACCATCCCATTCAACCATACAGTTATCCATTCCTATGGAAAACAGGAAATGGTATAATGAGGCTTGGGTCGGTAGGCTTAGAAATTTGTCGACTTTCGATAGATTGGAAGAGGAATTTTGGTGGGATGGGGATGAGGATATTAAACCCAAATACTTGGGTGATGATATGGTCTTACTAAAGGTGCTCAACGATTCCAAAGCAGAAACATTATGTAGTGGGGCAGAAGAAAATGGTTTATCTATGTTCCACATGCTGCATAAATGGTCCCCAGCCTTGAGGACCAGCTTCAGGTTGGTATGGATTCTATGCTGGGGAATTCCTTTGCACGCGTGGAACCCAGATTACATAAGACAGATTGTTGCAGGGGTTGGAGATTTGGTGGAATTGGATGTTGGTACAAACGATCTCCACCATTTGGACAGGGCACGGGTGCTTATGAAAACTCCGTGGCAGCCTACTATCCATCATAATGTTACGGCATCCATTAATGATGTGATTTACAACATCAACATGGTGAAGGAGACATGTTATAGCTCCTGCAAGTGTAGATGGGGGAGACACGATGCGTCCTCGGAAGAAATCTCCTCCGATGAGAGCGTTTTGGACTTGAGCGTTTCACGGAGGATACAGAGGTGGTTGCGGAGACTCCGGGGCAGGTCGAGGCGTCGAACGCCAATAGGGTAGAGCGCAACGGTGATGGGGAGGTGGAGCGGTCTATACCTGAAGGTCAAATTTCCACGCAGGAACCGGTAGATACAAACTCGTATTTTGACAAATCAAGCAGCAGAGCAGGTGGAGCAGACTCAGCTTTCGGCGCGAAGCAGTCCCCCAACCGTACAAGGCTGATCAATGATAACGACAACAGAGAGGGTCGCCTGGGGGTATGGAACGATGTTGTTGGTGTGTCGGAGGCTGAGGGTGAGGTCTTGGTAAATGGCAATGTGGTCAGCGGAAGTGAACAGGCGACGTGTTCCCCAATTTCGTAAGTTCTTCCTAAACTTCAGAGGCTAGAGTCGTGAAGCTGTGGAATCAAAAATAGCTGATTGTACACCAGTGGGTCCCACCATTTTTTGCTCAGCCAAAGACATAAATAATGATTTAGGCCATAACTCGAATGGGCCTAAATTTCTGGGGAAAGGTGTATGTTCGAAATAGAGGGTGTACTAAGGACATTGAGCCCATACAAATTTGTGGCTCTCAATCTGAAAACACCAATCAGCGGTCCATTAACAAAGGTAAAGAGACCATGACAGTCCTATCCAAGTCTTCCCCTTGTTTGGCGTGGGATAGTGGCCTAAAGGATTTAGTGGACTGGGATGACAGAATATTGGAAAAGGGTAATTGTTCCACTGAGGCAAAGGCAATACAGAGTCCTACAAAAAGTGATTGGAGAATTGAAGCAGACAGTGATTGGGATATAGCAAAATTTCTGGGGTTGGATGGTTATAATCAGACAGATATGTAGAACAATATGATAGCCATGGAAAAAAGAGACAAGGATGAGGTTCTGAGGTTGGGTAATAATGCATGTGATTAATGAAGATCTTATCTTATAACATCAGGGGGTTGGGGAGGGGAGTAAAGTGGGCTGCAATCAGAAAAATGGTGTTAAAAGAAAGGGTGGATGTTATGTCTGCAAGAAACTAAAAAAGAAAATATAGATGTTATGACATGCAAAGCTTTGTGGGGTGGTTCTGATATCAAATGGGAATTCCTGCCAGCAACTAATAGGGCTGGAGGTTTACTATGCATGTGGAATGAGAAGGCTTTTTTATTAGAAAACAAGGTGTTAGAGGGCGGATTTATATTTCTGGAAGGGTTATGGGTTGCTGATGGAAGTAAAACTGCAATTGTCAATCTATACTCTCCTTGTGAGGTTTCTTTGAAAAGAATGTTATGGGAAGATATAAGGCAGCTGAGACGGAAAAACATGGGGGGTTTATGGCATATAATAGGTGATTTCAACAACAGTAGATGGCCTCAGGAAAGATTGGGGATTTGTCAGAGATATCAAGATGAAGGTATTATCAAGGATTTTAATGACTGGATAGCAGAGTTAGAGGTAGTTGATGTGCCTTGCATTGGGCGCAAATTTACGTGGTACAGACCAAATGGGACCGCTAAAAGCAAATTGGACAGAGCCCTTGTTTCAGTTGAATGGAATGCCAAATGGCAGGATACTTCTTTGACTATTTTGGACCGCAATTTCTCCGACCATTGTCCTATTTTGCTGAGAGCTTCTTCTGGTGATTGGGGCCCGAAGCCATTTCCAGTTTTGGACTGCTGGCTCCAGGAGAAATCTTTTAGGAAGCTTGTGTGTGATGGCTGGAATTCTAATTTGATCAGTGGTTTGGGGGGGGGGGGTTGTTTTAAAAGAAAAGCTCAAGAAGGGTGTGAAATAGAAGCTTAAGTTATGGAATAAATCACAATTTGGTGACTTGCAACAGAAAGTTAAAAAATTAGAGGTGGAACTCAACAAGATAGAAACAGATGGTGATGATAGGCACTTGAATGATGATGAGATATTGAGAAGAAAACAGTTACAGCAGGAATTATGGGAGGCAGCTCAGTCAAATGCTTCAATCCTAAGACAAAAAGCTAGGTCTAAATGGATCAAGGAGGGGGACTGCAACTCTTGATTCTTCCATTTGACTGTAAATTGGAAGCGCAGTAATAACATGATTAGAGCGGTGATGGCTGATGGGTGTTGGATAGATGAACCAAATAGAGTAAAAGAAGAAATCAGATTATTCTTCAAGAGGAAATTTGATGAGCCAGTTTCGAAGAGACCTAACTTAGATGGTACTAATTTCAAGCTTATTGAACAGCAGCATAAGGACATCCTGATGGCCCGTTTTGATGCAAATGAGGTAAGGGATGCAGTGTGGGCTTGTGGCAGTGAGAAGAGCCTTGGGCCGGATGGATTTAATTTCAAATTCATCAAAGAATTTTGGGGGGTTATCAAAGCTGATTTTCTTTGTTTCATGGACAAATTTTATGTAAACGGTATAATCCCTAAGGGTGGCAACACATCTTTTCTAGCTCTAATTCCTAAGGTACACGATCCTCAGGGTTTGAATGATTTTAGACCTATTTCACTAATAGGCTGTGTTTATAAAATACTGGCTAAGGTTTTAGCTGCAAGGCTGAAAAAGGTGCTGCCTTTTATCATTGATCACCAGCAATCAGCTTTTATCCAGGGGAAGCATTTGTTGCATAGTGTGCTCATAGCAAACGAGGTGGTTGATGAGGCAAAAAGGAATAGTAGAAGCTGCCTTGTTTTCAAAGTTGATTATGAAAAGACATATGACTCTATTAGTTAGGAATTTCTGTCATACATGATGAAGTGAATGAGTTTTTGTTCTAGGTGGATTATGTGGATTGAAGGGTATTTAAATCAGCTTCGATATCTGTTTTGGTTAATGGAAGCCCTACAGTTTAGTTCACACCACAAAGGGGCCTTAGACAAGGTGACCCTCTTGCCCCACTCTTGTTCAACTTTTTGGCGAGGGCCTCGCTGGTATGATGAGAGAAGCTCAACTAAAGAATTTGTTTGAAGGCTATAAGGTGGGGAAGAAATGTGTTGACATCAGCATCTTACAATATGCTGATGATGCCATTTTCTTTGGTGCAGCATCGACGAAAAATGTTAAAGCCATTAAGGTGATGTTGAGGAGCTTCGAATTGGTATCGTTACCATTTTCATATCTGGGAGTGCCTATTGGTGCGAATCCGAGACATGTTGAGACATGGGATCCTTTCATCAAGAAATATGAGCGAAAATTAGCTAAGTGGAAACAGAAATATCTCTCATTTGGGGGTAGGATGACCTTGATTAAGTCAATCCTAAACTCGATCCCCATATTTCTTTTTTCTTTTTTCAGGGTGCCGAAGAGGGTGATATCTTGCCTGGAGCGAATTCAAAGGAGGTTTTTGTGGGGTGGAAGTGTTGATCAAAAAAAGATTGCCTGGGTAAGATGGGATTTGATTTGTCAACCCAAGGAGTTCGAGGGTTTGGGAATTAAAGATTTAACTAAGTTTAACCTTGCTTTACTTGGGAAATGGTACTGGAACATGTTCCACCAGCAGGATGTTTTATGGGCACAAGTTCTAGATTCAAAATATGGCGGTTGGAGGGGCTTGATTGGGCCTAGAAGATCTAGCAGCGAATCCATTTGGTGGAGGGACCTCAGATTATTAGGTAATTCCAATGTTGAGGGGCAATGGCTCAGACATGGGTTAAGATGGAAAGTGGGCTGTGGTTCCAAGATACTGTTTTGGGAGGATGGGTGGAAAAATGATGGGATGACTTTGATGGAGAGGTATCCAAGATCGTATCAGTTTTCTCACCACCAACAACATTATATCCATCATATGGGTATAATATCACAATCTGGATGGGAATGGCAGCTTAGGTGGAGAAGAAATTTTATGGAGGGGGAGGTTGAATCAGCTGTAAATTTTATGAAAGACATTCAAGACTTGGTTATACAACTACAGCAACAAGATACTTGGACTTGGGTGACTGATTTGAGTGGAATATACACTATGGGGAGCGCTTACAGCTTTATTGATAGGGAAGTGAATTGTATGTATCAAGATGATATGTTCAAGGACTTGTGGAAGCTAAAAATACCTAATAAAGCATTATGTTTCGCATGGAGGTTGTGCAGGGACAGATTGTCATCTAAGGTGAACTTGAGTAGAAGAAATGTGGAACTCAACGATACTCTTTGCCCATTTTGCAGGAATAAGGATGAGGATGCGACACATTTATTCTTCAGCTGTGATAAAATTATGCCACTTTGGTGGGAATCTATGTCGTGAATAAATATTCTAAGTGTATCTTCAGTAAGAACATTTCACTCACCACTCGTTTTACTGTGCTACTGGATTCAGAATGAAGAGATGGCAGATTTGGTGGGTAGCTTTGACCTGGACCATTTGGTGTCATAGGAACAAGATTATTTTCCAAAATGAGAGTTTCAATAGGCAAAAATTGATGGACGATGCGCTATTTATATGCTGGTCTTGGCTAAAAAATTTGGAGGATGGTTTTAACTTTCCTTTCCATTTCTGGTCTACCAATTAAGGGGAGGCTTTTGTATTCCGGGGGGGGAGGGGTAGGCTTAAGTTGTATTTATTCTGTTTCGTTGACCTAGTCTTAAGTCAGAACTCAGGTGGCTTTTTCCATGCTTTTTCATGTTTTAAGCCACCTAGGTTCTACCTTTGTTCTTGCTAGGATGTATGCTATACAGTACTTCTTGTACTGTTTTTATATATATATATATATATATTATCTTTGATGATAAAAAAAAATAAAATGTGGTGCATGTGCCTGCTCTTGATCAACTGGAAGATATTCTGACCAAGTCTGTCTCCTACTATTTTTTCTTTTGTACAGATTCAAGCTCAGAGTGGTTGAAAGACATTCTTCCCACCCCTCATGAGCTTGCCGGGGGTATAAGAGTATACACTTCAAGTATTTTTACTTACTGTAGTTAGGAGTCTTTAGTCTGTTAGCTCTATCAACTAACTCTGGTTAGTTGGCAGTTACTCACTGCAACTATGTAATCCTCTCTTTGTAACTGTTTTCAGTTGGGTTGAATAATAACAATCTCAATCTTCTCTTTCTCTCTCAAACTCTCTGAAATCTAATAAGCTTAAGTTTGTCTTACACTTATTATAATTTTTTGATAAAAGAATAAATTCATTCAGATTTGAAAATAATTCCAAAGTTTGGAGGATTATGATATTTGGACTTCTAACCGGGCTTAGGTCAGATTACATTTTCTAGTGTGTTTAGTTGCAGCTTATGTGTATATCTTATATTAGTGTCTGTTTCTGTTAACTGTTTCGATTAGGTTTATACTTTGTAGTAACTGAAGGCTCTGTTTTTTTCTAAATCTTGACTAACTTTTGTCACTGCGTCTTGCTTACTTCATACTCTTGATTTATAATATTTACTGGCTGTTAGATATTGCGACAATATTATATATCTGGCACTTCCTCTTGGCAGGAATCATTAGTTGTTACTGTATGGGAATTTTGAATCCAAGGGCCTGGATGATTTAAACATTGATTTCTTTGATGTTGGAGCATGTGTTACATAGTTCTTTTGCATCCTACTCATAGTTATCAATCCCGGATACCGGAGCGGAGTGGCCGCCCTCAAAACTGGGATAGCGGGATAGTGGATAGTGGGATGACCGCTATTCTAATGGTTTTATATAGGTATTAAAAAATTTATAATATAAATATATAAGCTGAAAAAGAGAAATATAACTAAAAATTCATGCTCTAATTATCATTAACAATAGAACCTCTAAAGCCAAATGTAACTAAAGTTCTAGAAATTAAAATTCAAAATAGACAAACACAATCTTCTCAATTTGAATCATCATCCACTTCAAGATTGATGTCATTGTCTTCTTCATCACTCCCTCTAGCACTACAAATGTGCTCTTTCTCTTCCTAGAAGTAGATGTTACAGTAGCTGCCCTCGTTTGTTGTTTGTCTAGTGTATTTCAAAGGTTCATTGGCCCCAGTTGCTTGAGCAACATCTCTCCAAGTCAACACATCATCAAAAACCAAATTAAATTCTGCATCTTCATCTTCACCCAAATCTCCCAATAGCCATTCATTGCTATCATCAATGTCATCTAAAACAATAGGATCAATGACATCACGACTCTCATAACGATCTTGAAGAGCTTGGTTATATTTAATATAAACAAGTCTTGAAGTTTTTGGTGCTCAAGTCTACTCCTTTTCTTTGAATGAATCTATTATGTAATTTTAAAAGCTTAAATGTCAGTTTCATGTTTCAACTTTCAACTTTCAACTTTCAATGTTTCAAATCTAAATGAACATTAACTTACTTGCTCAAAAGTACTCCAATTACGCTCGCATCCCGACGAGCTACAAGTCAAACTTAGAATTTTAATAGAAAGATTTTGCAAATATGGTGTATGTGCTCTATACATCTTCCACCATTCAGCTGTAATGCAATTCATATGCATTAGTATTTACACGAATTATCTAATAATAATTTAAATTGATAAAAGTGAAATTGTTCACTTACCAGTAGCCATTGTCTTCCTTTTCCTTATTGCTGCACTTATTCCAAAGAGTCCTCCAGCCCTCTTATATATTGGCAGCTAACTATGAATCTTATCTACACAATCTTCATTTTCACTAAGCCTATCAATGCATTTGTATAGGCCATCTAGCACTTCAGTATCATTGTCAATGTTCGGATTGCCATAAAAAGAACTCAGGATTTAGATAATAACCCACAGCATGCAAAGGGTGGTGCAATTGGTACTCCCATCTTCTATCAATAATTGCATAGATGTCCTTATACTTGTCATGATTGCCATTGAAAGCCTTTTCAATTGCTTCTTTGGCCCTATCCATGGCCTCATAAATATAACCCATAGCGGGTCTTTTTTCATCATCCACCAACCTCAAGACACGCACAATAGGCCCCATAGCCTTCAAAGCGTAAATTACGTCATTCCAAAATGATGGCATAAGCACAACAGCTGTTGCTTTCTTCCCATTTGGATCTTTAGCCGCCTTGGACTTCAACCATTCATCCGAAGTGAACATCCTTGTAATATGTTTTTTTTTTTTTTTTTTTGCTTATGCAATCTTTGCAAAGTGAGGAAGGTTGTAGCAAATCTTGTAACTCCGTGCCTCACCAACTCAGACTTGCTTGTGAACTTTCTCATGATGTTCAAAGCCAATGTATGGTTATAAATGTAACCAACAACATTGATGCCTCTTTGTATAGCCTTTTTAACTTTAGATATCTTTCCAATATCTTTAAGCATTAAATCAAGACAATGGGCAGCGCATGGAGTCCAAAATAATTTTGGTCTAGTGGTTTGTAAAATTCTACCTAAAAAGACCAAAATCAATAAACTTGAATTAGTAACAATTAAAAGTTACAAATACAATTACAAACTTACCATTATAAATCAAAACTTGATTAATAATAATTCTTACCTGCCATAACGAAGTTACTCCCGTTGTCTGTTACCACTTGAATGACATTCTTTTCTGCAATCTCCTCCACAAAGTTATTCAAAAGCTCATGCACTTTGTCGCCGATCTTCATATATTCACTAGCATCAACACTCTTCACAAACATTGTTCCCAATGAACAATTTACCAAGAAGTTAATTAGAGTCCTATTCTTTCTATCCATCCAACCATCCGACATAATTGAGCATCCATATCTTATCCTCTCCTCTTCATGATGCTTCAACAATTCTTTTGTGAAATCCATCTCCTTTTTAAGAAGTGGAACTCTCAATTCATGAAACGTTGGAGCCTTTAAATGAAGACCATAGTTTCCAACTGCCTCAAGCACCATTTTGAAACTTTTTGATCTAGCAACATTGAATGGAATTCCATTCCTATAAAAGAAACGAGCAATATATTTGTAGAATATTCTAGAATATTAGAAATAGCTGTAGAATATTCTACAGTATTAGAATTAGTTGTGGAATATTCTAGAGTATTAGAATAAGTTGTAGAATATTCTAGAGTATTTGAATTATTGTGGAATATTCTAGAGTATTAGAATAAGTTGTGGAATGTTCTAGAGTATTAGAACTAGTTGTATATAATGAACCCTTTGGGTTTCAATCTGAAGGAATGAAAAAGAGTATTCACATATCAATATGGTATCAAGAGCAGGTTTTCCTGTTATCGTTGTGCAACTCTGAAGCCTATTTTTTAAAAAAGGGCCTACCCTCTTTTGGTTTGAGGTGACTTATGGAATCTTCTAATAATACGAGTGAGGAGCTTCGTGTCTCTCCTAATTTTGATGGTGTTCTCATCTCCAAGGCTGAGTATGAGCAATTTCAGAAGGTGATGCCTCAGTTTGCTGAAGCAACTAGTCTTGTTGCTCAACAAGGCACTACATTCCATGTTAATGGTAGTAATCGTTGGATTCTCGATTCAGGGGCTTCTGATCATATGACAGGTAATGCAATCTTGTTTTGTTCTTATACCCTTTATTATCAACTGTCACGAATAAGAACAGCCGATGGCAGCTTCTCTACTATTGCTGGAAAGGGATCCATCAAACTTTCTGAACACATTACTTTGAACTCAGTCCTTCATGTTCCCTCTCTTACTTGTAACCTTATCTCTATCAGCAAACTTACATCTGAGTTAAATTGTGTTGCGAAGTTCTTGGTCGATGGTTGTGTTTTTCTGGAACAGGACTCGGGGTTGAAAATTGGCAGTGCTATAGAGGAAGAAGGGCTTTACTATTTTGAAAAGGATCCTAATGAAACAAAATTTTTTGCGCACCACTCATTATCTTTGTCTGATGATTGTAATGATGTTTTGTTGTGGCATCGTCGGTTAGGAGGCCCAAATTTCTTTTATCTTCAGAAGTTGCTCCCAAACTTATTTATTAATAAAAAACCCAGTTCTTTTTCTTGTGATATTTGTCAGTTTGCAAAGCATCCTCGTGTTTCTTATCCTTCTAGAGTTCGTCATGATTATTCTTCATTTACCTTGATTCATAGTGATATCCATCCCGTGAGAGAAATATCTCCGGTGCTTGTTGGTTTATTACTTTTATTGATGATCATTCTAGGGTATGTTGGGTATATCTTTTAAAGGATAACTTTGATGCTGCATCCACCTTTAAAAACTATCATGCTATGATTCAAACTCAGTTCCAGACCTCTATCAAAATTCTTCGAACTAACAGTGATACTGAATATTTTAATTCTGTTCTTGAAGACTATCTCACTCAACATGGTATTCTCCATCAAAGCTCTTGTCCTAACACCCATCAATAAAATGGGGTGGCTGAAAGAAAAAATAGACATCTTCTTGAAGTTGCTCGAGCTCTTTTGTTTACCATGCATATTCCTAAATATCTATGGGGGGAAGCTGTCTTGCATGCATCATATCTCATCAATCGGATGCCTTCTCGTGTCCTAAATTTTCATTTCCCTTTATCTTGTCTTACCAACACCTTTCCTTTTTTTCGGGCTAATTCTTCCCTTCCTCTCAAGTTGTTTGGCTGTGTGGCTTTTGTACATGTTCCTCCCCATCAAAGGTCCAAACTCGATCTTAAGTCTATTCGATGTGTCTTCAAAGGATATCCTCCTAATCAAAAGGGTTACAAATGTTACTCACCTTCTCTCCGTAAGGTCTTTATTTCTATGGATGTCACATTTTATGAGACACAATCTTTTTTTCCTTCAACTTCTCTTCAAGGGGAGTCTATTGGAGTAGATGAAGATAAGTCTTGGAAACCAAATGAGTATGTAGTTCTACCATTGCCTTTGGAGACAGGGGGAGTTATTGTGCAGGAGATAGGGCGAGCTACTGTGCCAAAGACTGAAGATCCTCTTGGTCAATGGGGAAAAATTTACAGCAGGCGAAAAACACTTCAGGAGCCTCTAGACTGCTAAGATTCTGACTCGAGACCTAGTTCCAGCAACCCAATACCTGAATGCACTGATGCAGCCAACCTAAATTTGCCTATTGCTCTTCGAAAAGATACCAGATCCTGTACTGTTCACCCTATTTCTCATCATATCTCGTATGAAAAGTTATACACAGGTTTTCGTGCTTTCAACACTATTTTAGACAATACAAAAATACCAAAAAACATCCAAGAAGCACTTGATGACCCAAAATGGAGGAATGCAGTTTTTGAAGAAAGGGATGCACTAAAAAAGAATGGAACTTGGGAATCTGTAGCATTACCCAGAGGAAAGAAAACATTAAGTTGCAAGTGGGTGTTCACAATAAAATTTAATGTAGATAATAGCATCAACAAGTATAAGGCGAGATTGGTTGCTAAAGGATTCACTCAAACTCATGGGATAGACTATCAAGAGACATCAAGAGACATTTGCCCTAGTTGCCAAACTTAACACTATCCGAGTTCTACTATCATTTGCTGCCAACCTTGATATGCCCTTGCAACAATTAGATGTAAAGAATATCTTCTTGAATGGAGATTTACATGAAGAAGTTTATATGGATCCACCACCTGATTTTGAAAAACCAGACGGTTCAGTATGCAAGTTGAAGAAGTCTCTCTATGGGCTTAAGCAATCCCCAGAGTGAAGGGAAGATGATTCCTCCAAGCTCAGACTGATCACACTCTATTTTATAAACACTCTGATGGTGGCAAAATTTCTATTCTCATTGTTTATGTTGATGACATAATTGTCACAGGAAATGATTGTGAGGAGATAAGCTCTTTGAAGCAGTGTTTAGCTGACCAGTTTGAATTGAAAGATCTTGGCGTTCTCAAATATTTCCTTGGCATGGAGGGTGCTCGTAGTAAGGCAGAAATTTCTTTAACTCAGAAGAAATATATTCTAGACCTGTTACAAGAAACAAGAATGCTTGGGTGCAAGCCAGCAGAGACTCCAATTGATCCTAATATTAAATTGGGAATTAAAGATGGGAAAGAAGTTGACAGAGAGCAGTACCAAAGGCTGGTGGGGAAGTTGATCTACTTATCTCACACTCGGCCAGATATTGCATTTGCGGTTAGCATGGTTAGTCAATTCATGCGTTCTCCTAAGGAAAAACACCTTAGTGCAGTTTATAGAATCCTCAAGTACCTCAAAAACACCCCTGGTCGAGGAATGTTCTTTCAAAGAGGACACAAGAGGTTGATTGAAATCTATACAGATGCAGATTGGGCTGGCTCTGCAATGGACCGAAGATCCACTTCAGGGTATTGTACCTATGTCTGGCGAAATCTAGTGACCTGGAGAAGTAAGAAACAAATAGTTGTTGCCAGAAGCAGTGCAGAAGCAGAATTTCGGGCTCTAGTCCATGGTATTTGTGAAGAAATCTGGTTAAAAAGACTTCTTGAGGAATTGAAGATCTCTTATTCCCTACCTGCCAGATTGTATTGTGATAATAAGGCTGCTATTAGTATTGCTCAAAATCCAGTTCACAATGATAGAACTAAACATGTGGAGGTTGATCGTCATTTTATCAAAGAAAAATTGGAGGATGGTAGTGTATGTTTGTCATATATACCTACCAAAGAGCAGACAACGGATATTCTTACCAAAGGATTACACAAGCCCACCTTTGAGGATTTGATTAGCAAGTTGGGTATGATTAATATATATCTCCCAACTTGAGGGGGAGTGTAGTATATTCTAGAATATTAGAAATAGCTGTAGAATATTCTAGAGTATTAGAATTAGTTGTGGAATATTCTAGAGTATTTGAATTAGTTGTGGAATATTCTAGAGTATTAGAATAAGTTGTGGAATGTTCTAGAGTATTAGAACTAGTTGTATATAATGAACCCTTTTGGTTTCAATCTAAAGGAATGAAAAAGAGTATTCACATATCAATAATATTGAACCGTTCTTGCTTTTGCTTCCTTTTCACAAGCATCATTTATGCTCGTTTGCCGCTTTTCTTTTCCCAATTGGAGAGTTTGTTTAGGTTTTTTGTGAAAAAGCAAATCAAGAGGACCTTTAACATTTGTATTCCTCTTCTTGGTAGCAACTGAAGTGACCTCCGTTGGTGATGTTAGAGATCTTTTTCCACTTTGAAGCCTTGCAATCCCTTGCACCTCGTCTTCTTCTTCTTCGTTTTCTAATTCTTGCATCCCCTCTAATAACTCATTTTCAGAAATATTCTGCTCATAGGTTGCTTTCATTTCCAATTTAACATCTTCCGGTATTTTCCTACAAGCACCCACATCTCCTCTTATTCCGAGTTGATGCTTTTTCGCTCTAGTAATTCCCCCTGTAGATGTTTTCAAGCAAAAATCACATGTCACGATCTTCCTATTGTTCTTGTTCCGTAAGCTGTTCCACTTCCAAAAGATGTCAATTCTATCACCAGTAGGTTTAAACATTGCAGTTGAAGATCCCACTGATGGCGTGGTATTGGTTGTCTGGTTATTTCCTTGTTCAGTAGACATTGGTGGTAGGGAACCAGAAGTCATGATTCTGCTGGGCAGAATAAAAAGACAAAAAAATAAAAATAAACAAACAGAAAACGAAAAAAGAAAAAGAAGAAGAAACAGAATTAAAGAAAACGCTGAGAAGGAGAAGAGAGAGAGAAAGAAACAAAAACAGGAAAAAAATGTCGACCTCAACGGAGAGGAGAAGAAAGAGCCGCCAGAGAAGAGAGAGACGACTCCAGACAAGGCCGCCGGAGAAGGAAGAGCCGTTGGCTGCCGGAGAAGGAAAAGCAGCTGGCCGCTGGAGCAGAGAGAATCATCAGGTCGAAGCAGAGAGGATCGTGGTGCGGGTTGAAGCAGAGAGTGTCGAAGGTCGCACGAGAGGAAGAGTTCTATATTGACTAAAAGGTAAGGGCATTTTCGCGATTTCCGCTCGCACTCCCAATCGCGGATGCGTCACCGCGATCGCGATCGCGAGCGCTCCGCTTCCCCTCTGTCGCGGCCACAACATCCGCAACCTTAAAACGCACCGCTACTCTACCCCTTGTAGCAGTGCATCCCCGCTCCACCGTGATCCCGGCCTCTATGACCGCTATTGATAACATAGATCCTGCTATAATCTTTTTTCCAAGCTTTGTTAGTGGTTTCTCAAGGGACTGAATGTGCGGGATTTTCTTTGACCAGGACTGGGAGGGAATAAAGGAGTCTGTTTGCTTAGTAGTGTATGCTGTTGTAGGTTTAAGAAGGGAGGTTTGGGTATTGGCAATTTGGCTTGCATAAATATTGCTTTAAGTGGTAAATGACAACGGCTTTTGCCGTGGCAGCTAGTCTAATTCCTCAGCATTTTGAATGCTTTAGTAGGTGCTGCACTTGGGTTTTATTGTGATATTTTCATAAGTATTTGTTGCTAATATTAAACATGTTCATTTATAGTACATTTTTGTATTATATGTAATTTTCCATTGCCGTTTACTTTTTTTGCGTATAGGTATATGATGATACAACTGAAGGCAGAAAAGTTTGCACTTATTACAGACTGGATTCAATTCCTGTCGTACTTGTTATTGATCCCATCACTGGCCAAAAAATGCGCTCTTGGATTGGAATGGTTCAACCTGAAAGCTTATTGGAAGTATGCATTACAATTTTTTAACTTACTATGATGGATACTTTTTTCTTGGGGAATTGAAACATTATTCATATATAAATCCTGAACTTGGTTGTTTTACAATACTTACTGATTTGAAGAGTCTTGTGCTTTACTTTAGGGTCTACTAGCATTCCTTGATGCAGGGCCTAAGGATCATCATATTACCTTCTCTCACAAGCGTCCTAGAGGAAGTTCTAGCCCACCAAATTCTAAAGGTATGTTGCTAGTATCTATCTATATTCCAGGAGTTTGTTCAATGTTAGATGACTTGATGTTTAATGTGTCTTTATTGTTATATTTACTTCTTTACTTTTTCTGATTAATGGAGTTGAGAGAAAAGGAGAGAGAAGAGAAAACTGAGATTGAGAAATCTTGTATTATTCAACCCAACTGAAAAAGTTGTTACAAGACTGTTTATATAGACAGTTATGCTAACTGTCAACTAACTCTGGCCAGCTCGTCTGGACTTGGCTTTGACCAGTCTGCCCCCCTCTTGCAAGGATTCAGCGCCTCCACTTGATGCTTTATGCCCACACTTCGTTCAGGCAGCGCTACTCGGATGTCTTGCCAATCGCCAAAGCAGTGCTACTTCCAGGATTTTTTTCGGCCAAGCTCGGGAACCCCTAACAAACTTGAGTTAGTTAACATACAACAGAAAGAGAACTCACTACTAACCATAGTGAGGATCTAGAATACAACAGAAAAATAGTTAAAAACTCAAGGAGTAAAGTATACTCTTATACTCCCCCGCAAGCTCAAGAGGGCTTGGAAGAAGGTCTTTCAACCACTTTGAGCTTGGACCTAAAAGAAATAAAGGAAGAGGGAGACAAAGCTTTGGTCAGAACATCTGCAATCTGATCCATAGCAGGAACATGAACAACATCAAGCTTCTTGTTCAAAATTTTCTCTCTGACAAAAAACAAATCCAGCTCCATATGCTTGGTTCTAGAGTGTAAAACAGGATTGTGAGCTAATGAGACAGTGCTGGTGTTGTCGCAGAGAATGAGAGGTGTAGAGTGAACAAATTGAAGTTCAGACAGCAAGGACTGAATCCAAGTGACCTTTGCTGCAGAGCCGTGCTTCTTTATTCTGCCTCTGTGCTGGATCTAGCTATCACAGACTGTTTCTTGGACCACCAAGAAATGAGATTGGGTCCAAGAAAAATAGCAGCACCAGAGGTGGGCCTCCTGTCATCTGGATCAGAGGCCCAGTCAACATCACAGTAAGCATGAAGAGGACAGGGATGTTTGAGAGCAGCTGCCTGAAAACATAAACCCCAAGAGATAGTACCCTTGAGGTACCTCAGAATACACTTTACAGCCAGCATTGCTGTATCTACATAGACTAATATATAGACACAAGCATTTTCTTAAAAAACAAAGATTGATGGATCACACTTGCTAGGACCAGGCCCTTGGTGCCTGCTTTAGACCCTGCACACTTGATTCTTGTTAGAAGACACAGATCCAGGGGTTTGACAATTACTGGCTTTATTGCAGGGGAAAAGGTCTCCTAGTAATCAAAGCCTAACTGCTGGTTGGAAGCCCTTGGCAACAAGCCTGGCTTTGCACTTGTTGACTGAACCATTAGGATATTCTCCTTCACACAAAGGTTACAAATATCTTGCTGCTGATGGTAGACTTTATATCTCTAAAGATGTAACTTTCAATGGAAACAGAGGGAGGAGGAGCAGCGGAAGCCATGAATGAAGGCTAGGTTTCGACCTATGCTCTGAATACCATAATGGAGTTGAGAGAAAAGGAGAGAAGAGAAAAATGCAATTGAGAAATCTTGTATTATTTGTTGGATGCCGAGCAATTACACAACAATCGAGATAGCAGAAAGAGAGAAAAAGGGAAGAAGAAAATAACACACAGTGTTTACCCTGATTCATCCAATGTGGGCTACGTCCAACTATTTTCTATATTTTACTCACACTCGTTACAATGCACTCAGATTACAAGGAAATATATAAGCTTAGAAAAGCACCGTAGCTATTCATTGGCCCCGTACTTATCTTCTGAAGGCAAAGTATGAGCCATACCCAACATTATTCAACCCAACTGAAAAAGTTGTTACGAGACTGTTTATAATGACAGTTATGCTAAATGTCAACTAACTCTAACAATCCTGAGTTGGTTAACATACAACAGAAAGAGAACTCACTACTAACCATAGTGAGGATCTAGAATATGACAGAAAGAGTAAAAAACACAAGGACTAAAGTATACTCTTATACTAATCAACACTCCATATATTTGGATGGACCTTAGCCAAATCCCTTAATCCACTTCTGGACATTTTTTTATTTCTCGTGTTAAAAGTCTTGCTTTTACTTCTTGACAAATCGATATCCATCATTTTGTTATGATCCTTCACATAGGTTTGAGTCACAGAGTGATCCTTCTTGCCATCTATGGTGAAAGCAAGAAGCAATCTTGTCCTTGGCAGAGTCCCCCTCCTAGACTAAAAATTTCAGAAGGTTATTTCTCGTTCATAATATTACAATCAAAGTAGTCAATTGTGTGCAGTAGTGGCGCTATTGTGTTAGGGCGTCATGTCATTGTACCCTGCCGCTCCAAGGGCAATTGCATCTCACCTGGCTGTTACATGGCTAGAGCAGCACTTTTTTGCAGCCAAAATAATGGAAAATAGTGGCCAAAATCATCATGTCATCTTGAATAATTAGTTATGATCTGAAATCAGGGATATAGATCTTATTAAGATAGGAAAAGATTAAAAAAAAAACAATAAATAAACTAAAATAAATCAAGATTTAAATAAAGAGATATGATAATCTTAATTAGTTTTACTAACATGTCAATTGGTTTGAGTGGAACTAATAAGCTCGGATTCTTTAACCAAGGTCTCAGGTTTGAGTCTTGTGGATAGGAAAAATGTTGTTGGAAAGGGAAACTCCTAAAGTTGATAAGCCAGGTTTCCCTAGGGAGATTAGCGGCAACATTGGTGAATATTTCGCACCAATGTTATGATGATCCCAAAAAGAAATCCTAATTAGTCGTCCACAGTCCACATCATGTTTTTAATGATAAAAATCATCTTTGTTGAATTGTCATCATCATGATCTTTTTTGATGTCACAGCCTTGGTAGAATCAGATGAGAATAAACAGGAGGATGAGGAAGTTCAAAGAGCTCTGGTTGCTACTATGGAGAGCATGAAAGAATCATCGGCTATGGTTGGAAGAGACAATAAAGATACAGACGCAGTCAATGGACAACAAACGACCTTGGCTAAGAGACCCACATATCCAGCCCTGCCTGAAGAACCCAAGGTTGAAAGAAATCTCCTATGCAGGGTTGGTGTTCGTCTTCCAGATGGACAACGGGTTCAGCGTAACTTCTTACGCACCGATCCGATTCAGGTAACAAATGTTGCTCTCGTTTACCTGTAGGAATTCATTCGACCGTATGTTCTCATTGATCTTATGGTTGATTTTCTGCCAATTTAGGTATGATTTCTGTATGCTGTACCTTCTTTACCCTCTTCAACAAAATGCTTGATATGACTCTATATCTGCGTGTCTTGATCATGCAACATTATTTTGAAATGGTGATTGTTGTGGATGTATATGTGATACTGGGTCTCTGGCAAAGTGACAGTATTTGAATTGTTAAATTTACCTTGCACACCTTTCTTGCTTTAGTATGACTATGTACTACAATACTATTGAAGTGTGACTGGCATTTTATTTGATGACTGTTGGATAACTGTGGAGATAATTATAGTCATGATAATATAATTATGTTTCCTAGTTTAAGCTGCTTTATTTTCTTGTTAATTTGGATCAGAGTGTTACTGACTCAGCTGAATTCACGAATTTCTTACACCACCCTGCTGGAAATAGAGTAGCTGGAAATAGGAGAGAGATATTTGAATTAAAGTAGTGTGTAGAAGGTGTGGGACCAACACTAATTTTTGAATTTCTCTTCCTGCCCCCCTCTATTTCCACTCTAAATCCCTCTACCAAATGAAGGGTGCGTGTTCATTTCAATGTTCAAAACAAGTATTAGTGGTGGTATGTGGAAATTAGTATCCAAAGACTTTGCTTTTTGGGATGAACGTTGATTGTGTTTGATGTTAGTAGTTATTTGTCTGGTTTTGATTTTCTTTGTTTTTCTTGAAGCTGCTGTGGTCTTTCATTTCTGCTCAACTAGGGGAAGGTGAAACAAAGCCATTTAGATTAACACATGCAATTCCTGGAGCATCTAAAATACTGGACTATGAAAGTAATTCAACCTTCCAGGAATCAGGCCTTGCCAACTCTATGATTTCGGTGACTTGGGACTGAGTTTGGGTTCATTACTGGGTTTAAATTTGCAGACTGATAACTTCAGATTTGTGATTCCCATCTATATGATCCCGTTTTTCATCCTTTCGTGAGGTTGTTTATGTTCAAAGAAAAGGTTATTGAAACATTTTTTGTGTATAGACTATGAATCCGAATGATGGGTTAAACGAAGTTAATGGAAATATATTAAAATGTTACTAGTAGTATTTTTTCCCCTTCATTGTTTTTTTAAAAGGATGCCCCTTAATTGTTTAGTAAAATGTTAATGGTGGTAGAAATTAACTGTTTGCTTGTTTTTAATTGGAAAACCGACTGAAATCGAAAATTAATCATTATAATGTGATCGATATAGGTTGTTTTAAAATAATGTGGTGAAACACACTAATTTACTATTATAACGAGCGTTTTAACACCTGTAAACGCTCAAGATAAATATTTTTTATATTAACAATCATTTAATTATATGAATTTAAAATTTCATTATATTCCTTAATGATTTAAATTACCTCACTGTAATGTTTAATTTGATTTAAATTTGTCATTGTTTACCTCACTATCCCTTCCTAATATGACTAAGCAAGTGTCATTGTTTACCACATATGAGCCTTTGCACTATTTTTCAGTAATTACTTCACTATCCCTTCCAAATATGACTAAGCAAGTGTCATAGTTTACCACATATGGGCCTTTGCACTATTTTTCAGTAATTACCTCACTATCCCTTCCAAATATGACTAAGCAAGTGTCATTGTTTACCACATATGGGCCTACGAGAATAAACCAACAGAGGCTTATTTTCATTTGTGTCTTGTTTCCTAACAATACCCGCCCCTAACAAATTAGCCTTGTCCTTAAGGTTGAATGTAGGAAACCTGTCACTAATGGAGGAAGCAAGCTCCCAAGTGGCCTCTTCAATGGGCTGGGACCTCCACAAAATTAGCCACTCATTAGAATTGCCAGCAGCCTTACCCGCAAGAGTGGCTAACACAGCTTTAGGAAAGAGGGCATAAGAGGTATCCAAAGTCAAACTTGCGGGCAAAGTGGCAGCTTGGGTGTCAGAGGTGAGGGACAGCTTGAGTTGTGATAAATGGAAGACCAAATGTACTTGTGCTAAATCTGGGAGCTTGAATTTGTATGCCACCTTGCCATCGTGTGCCATAATTAGGAATGGTCCAAAATAACATGGGGAAAGTTTTGGATTAGTGCGATGAGGTATGGTTTGTTGTCAATGAGGACACAGCTTCACATACCCCCAATCTCTAATGTCATAAGTGATAACCCGACGGTGTTTATCTTGGCCTTCTTCATTGATTGCTGGGCACGATGAAGATGGAACTTGAGTTGACGTTACAGCCTCATTTCGATCAACCAAAACGGAGGCTACAGAGTCAATCTATGTTTCATCGGGTACAAAATGAATGACAGAAGAAGGAGCCCGCTCATAAACCACTTCGAATGGAGTCTTATCGGTTACGAAATGTGTCGACTTGTTGTACCAGTACTTTGCCCACGAAAGCCTCAAATGCCATTTTGTTGGTTGCTCAGAGGCGAAGCAATGCAAGTACATCTCCAAACATTTCACTACTTCTGTTTGGCCATCGATTTGGGGTGATAGATGGTACTCATTTTTAAAGAAGTACCTTGGAGGCAGAACAACTCACCCCTAAAGTAACTCAAAAACAAGGGGTATCAGTGACTATTGACTTAGGAAACCCATGTAACTTAGCCACCCTACAAATGAATTCCTCTGTCACAATGTGAGCGATATATAGGTGCTTCAAGGAGAGAAAATGAGCATACTTGGATAAATGATCCACCCCTACAAGGATCATGTCAAAACCTTGAGAACGAGGCAAGCCCAAGATGAAGTCCATGGAAATTTCATCCCATACCAGCTCAGGTATAGGGAGTGGCAGTAACAAACCTGCAGGATACAGCGTTGATACTTACTACGTTGGCAAACCTCACATTGATGAATGTAGGCCATAATATAACTCCTTTCCAATAAAAACTGGCCGCAAGATGCTTATAGGTATTGGTAAAACTTGAATGCCCCACCAATGATAGAGGAATAGAATTCAGAAGGAGTGTGGGAATAAGTGAGGAAGTACGAGACAATACCACATGTCTCTTGAAAAACAGAAGCCTATCATGTTGAATATAATGCAAAACTAAGGTTGGATTAGAGTGAAGTTGAGCTACTATTTGCTAAGCTCACTGTCTGTTGAAATTCGGTGTGTATGGTTGGAAAATCCAGCCATTGGGGGCTAATTGAGAGTGTACACAACTCTAGAGAACTCCATTGTCTTGAGAGGGCATCTGCAACTTTGTTCTCGGCCCAGGCTTATATATAATTTCAAACTAAAATCCCATAAGCTTCACCAACCAGTATTGCTAGTCAGTAGTGGTGATGTGCTACTGCAACCAGTGGCGCAAGCTGCTATGATCAGTGTAGACCTTAAAGCAAAGTCCCAATAGATAATGGTGCTAATGTTGGACCAATAAAGCCAGGGCCATTATCTTTTTCTTGTAGACTGATTTGGCTTGTGCCTTGGGGAATAATGCCTTGCTGTAATAAGCGATAGGTTGATGGTTTTGCACTAGAACAACACCAATTCCACAACTCGACGCATTCCTTAGATCATGAATTCTTGGGAGAAATCGGGTAAGGCCAATACCGAAAAAGTGGAGATGCATTCTTCAGCACTGTGAAAGCCCCAATTGTTCTTCACCCCACTGGAAGCCATCCCTCTTAGTCAAAGGCTGTCAAGGGTTGTGCCAATTTTCCGTAATCACAAACAAATCTTCTAAAATACCCCGCTAGGCCCAAGAATCCTCGAATTTCTTTGGTGGAAGTAGGAATTGGCCATTTGAGAACTACCTACACCTTTGAAGGATCCATTTGTACCCCTTCCTCCGAAATAACATGGCCGAGTTAATCAATAGAAGTGAGACCAAAAGGGCACTTCTTGTAGTTGGCAACGAGGGAGTGTTGAGTCAAAGTGGAGAGAACTTTGTTCAAATGAGAGAAGTGAATCGTCCAATCCGAGTTGTAGATCAAGATGTCATAAAAAAAATACAAGCACAAGCCGGCGAAAAAGAGGCTTCAAGACTGCGTTCATGGTGGATTGAAAGGTGGCAGCGGCGTTCACCAATCCAAAAGGCATCATGAGGTATTCATAATGCCCTTTGTGAGTTTGAAATGCGGTTTTGGAGATATTAGAGTCCATCATGCGAATTTGATGAAAATCGGATTTCAAATCGATCTTTGAAAAGATGTGAGACCCATGGAGCTCATTAATGAGCTCATTAATGGTGGGAATGGGGTATTTGTCCAGCACGAGACCTTGTTAAGGGCACAAAAGTCCACACACATTCTCCAGGTATCATCCTTCCTCTTTACCAGAATAATTGGGCTCGAGAAGGGGCTAATCGAGTGATGGATAACACCGTCATCCAGTAGCTCTTGGACTTGTCGCTCGATCTCATCCTTCTGATGGTAAGCATAGCTGCATGCACGCATGGTCATGGCGTTTGTTCCTGGCAACAAGGTGATTGAGTGGTAGTATGCAAGCTTGGGTAGTAGACCACGACGAAGGAAGAACACTGTCTTGTGTTACAATAAGACCACTTGTAAATCCTCAGAAAAGTGAATCGTCATGAGATGGGGAGGGATTATCGCTTAGTCCAGGCCCTATAATAATCCTTGGAGTGTTGGGATTCGGGAACGTCACGAAGATGATGGCCTCACTGCGAGATGAGGCAGCCCTGATCCTCGAAGGCAACAACCTTCCTCCACCAACCAATTGTTGTATGCCCAATAACTTCCAGCCACACAATACCCAATATCAAGTCAACCTCACCCAATTTGAGGACATAAGTGTCTACTACCATGGTGTATTGGCCTACCCTAATACAAATGGCAGAGGAAATCCCCTAGGATTAACATTTCAATCCATTCCCCAAACCCATAGAGAAGGAATGAGTCGGGGTTATCTTCAGATTGAGAGAACTCACAAGCTCGCGTGCGATGAAATTGAGTCGTGTCATTGTCTACCAAAAGGAGAATGGGGTATCCAAGCAACTCCCCAATGAATTTGATGGTGCGCGTTCGAGCCAACTCACCCAGTTCCAGGGTCCCATAATCGAGAGTGTGGCATAGCATGTCGTCACCCTCCGTCGTGGGTGTGTCAATGACGATGGGTGTGTTTGTCAACTCTTGTGATGGTAGTTCATCACCCTCCCAAATGAGGAGTCGTAAGTGACGACCGGGACAAATGTGGGTTAGGCCCCAATTTCCCTTACACTAGAAACAAAAGCACATGATTGTGTCGGTCCATTAACTATGGGTACGAGAGATTGCGGGTACTCAATTTGGCATTTGACCCCAAGGACTTGGATTTGGATCTAACCCGTTTGTCACTAGACCCATTAGAGGATCCATCTGAGGCAGTTGGGCTTTGAGGCCCCGTGAACGTTGGCTCCTAGCTTTAGAGTGGCTAAAGAATGGTGGTTTAGGGAGAGGCGAAGATTGCCAACTGGAATTTCCATGTGATTGAGGAGGCCTATCTAGTTTTCGTTCAATTAAGCGTGCGATTGCAATCATCTGGTGGCAATTGCGTGGTTCAAACACGAGGACTTTTGTGCAAATGTCGTCATGTAATCCACCCAAGAAGAATCCTATGTACTGATCTTTCGAGAGTGAAGGCACTTGTGCCATGAGTACTTCGATGGCTTCAACGTATTCGTCCACAAAAGCAGATTGGTGAATGAGTTTAAGTTGTGCAAAAAGATTACCCAATTGGTGGTCCCCATATCGATCGAGGAGCACACTTTTGAATGTCTCCCACTAAAGGTGCGAATCAGCATTGGAGAAGACCTTGAACCAGTGCTAGGTCATGCCTTCCATGCAGATTTGTGCCAGAGAAATCCACGTCTCCAGTGGTGTGTTGTGTATGGCATAGTATGTTTCCACCTTAGCGAGCCACCCCACTAGGTCGTCTTTGGTGAATGCAGGAAGGTCGACACGTTTGGCCATCAACATCACTTTGGCAGGTCAACCGTCATTGGGTCCACGGTTGTGGTCTAAACCAACCAAACCAGAGTCAATCACCTTGCTCGTCTCATCACAAAGTGTGATGACGGACTTGGACAAATTGATGACAGTGTTCGTGATCGAGTCCAACTTGGAAGAGTGGGTATCCGACTCGGTGGATTGTGCCACATGTAGTTGCCTCATGAGTCTAAAGTGTCAGCTTGATAGTCGCAAGCTCTACCTCAAGTGTGTTGAGACGCTGTGAAGTCATCCTCATGCCCATACGCAGGTGTGAGTTCAACTCTCAATGAAAACATCAATGATACAGACTTGTACCAGGGGTAATTGTAGGAAAAGGAAAATAACATAAAATAGAGAGGAGAAAGAAGATAAATGTGATTGAGAGCCAGAGCCTTCCTAAGAAAGAGAAAACACTCTATGCTCCCAATTTCCAATAACGATCCTCCAGGATAATCCCTACAATAAAAAAGCTCCTTCCCCTATAACAAAAACACACGCACACGCACACTACTCTTTTCTAACAACCTCAACAGTTACCTCACTTCCCCTTCCCAATATGACTAAGAAAGTGTCACTGCTTACCACGCTTGGGCCTATGAGAATAAATTTATAGAGGCTTATTCCTATTTGGATCTTGTTTCCTAACATATTCCTTAACGAATTAAATTAATTTTAAAATACTAATATAATGTTTAAGTTGATTTAAATTTGAACATAATAATATAAGGAATTATAATTAAAAATGAAATATGATTTAAATCATTTTACCTTTATTAGAATAATTCCTTACATTATTAACAATTCAGTCACTAATATTGTCTTCATGTTGAAATTGATAATTATAACAATAATATAGTGTGTTTTCATTTCTTTTAACTTTTAAGTGGTATTACTTTGTTTTGTAGAATTACACACAATTTTAGGTGAGTTACAATTCTTGTAATCATATTTAAGATAATTAAGCATTTTTAAGAAAGTTTTATATTGTGTTCTTCATCGATTCTCTCTGTTGTGTGTTTTTTCTAAAATCCTTTGAGTACCTGCACCAGGGTACTTGGGTAATTTTATTCCTGCTATGCCAAATCCTTCTCATCAATCTTTGTTGAGTTTCTCCTTCAATTTTTTTAGTTTGGTCAACAGGGGTGAATACTTACGAAGACATTACCATGCTCAAGTAAGCAAGGTACCAAATATGTTAAAATGAGTAATAAATGAGAATAAACAACATGTATTACCTAAAAAACGTAACCATTTATATACACATATTTATGAGTCTCAAAGTTCATGGGTCTTGCTTTTTAATTAAGGAAATATTGATCCAAGATTCATTGGAAGCAATTTCTTGATAATGATTGGATTATGTTAGATAAGTTAGATTCTTTAATCTTCATTGTAGTCCTATGTTTTGGGGGGATTAACAGTTATTCGACCCTACATTGGTCTCGTGGATTCCAATATACTTTGAGTATGTGAATAGTTTTGTTGTCATATACAATTTTCATAACAATAATAATCTTTTATTGAATGACAGTGTAAATTTTTTTACTCTTTAATGCATTTTAATTAAATTCTTAATATAATATTTAATAAGATAAATGTATAATGTAATATCTAAATAGTTGTGATATTAAAAAAAGATATCAATACCTGATATAACAAAATTTAAAGAAGTAAAATAAATAATAAATAGTTAGAACTTAGTTAAAGTCCTATACCTATATCGTGAAATGCACATGGGCATTTTGACGAAAATGGGTTAGAAATGAAAACTAATTGCCATAATGGATTAGTCAAGAAATTATTTACCAAAATAGATGATTTTTGTCATGTAGGAAGGTAGGAGGTGCTACCGTGAATGACACCTTGTGCTTTTTGTTTGTCGTATAGTAGGAGGCTTCACCCTAGTACATTCCATCCTATCAAGTGTTTAGTGTGGACTTGTTAACACATAATACCTATTTAATACATTAAATAATTCCAAAAATAAATTGATATTTGTATTTATTATATGAAAGATTTTAAACAAAAAAAAATTAGCCATAGTTATTAAATATAAATAGAGGAATTATAAATGTAAATGTATCAACAAAATAATTAAAGAAACATAAACAAAAATGACTTTTCAAAAAAAAAAAAGGTGACAATACTATTCAAACACTTCAGTATATTGTCTAAAAAACATTCCATTACTAGTCTTTGAAATTATAATGATTGGTCAACTTAGTTCCTAAAATTTATAAAATGACAAGATGGTGTTATAACAAAAATATATTTATTTAATACATTACTAGAATCATTAATATTTATATTTATTATAGGAAAAAATTAAAAATAATGTGTCAAGTTATTAAATATTAATAGATGACGGATAAATGTATCATGAATATAATTAAAGAAAGCGAAGAAAAATATCAATATCTTAATTAAATAAATAAAAAAAATAAGTGTGAATGATCAATTTAATCTTTAAAATTATAATGATAGTTAAATTGATCCCTATAATTAATAAAACAATAAATAATTCCTATAACATAAATATATTTATTTAATACATTAAAAACATTTAAAGAATCACTTAATATTTGTAATTACTATAAATAAAAACTAACTAATAATAGTTAGTAAATATTAATAGAGAAATCATAAATATATAAAAAAATAATTAAAAAAAGATAAAAAAATATATCAATAAAAGAAATAATTAAAAATAGATATTTTGTGTCAGTTTGACCAACGTTAACTTGAATAAAAATGTGATTCATTAAACAAATATTTAGCATCGACTTGAATAAAGTGTATCAAAATAAAATTGTAACAAAAAATATATTATAAATACTTTCTTAATTAATTCATTATAATAATTAATTTTCGTTTTTAACTCTTTTCGGTGAAAAAGACAACCCACAGGACCCACCTTAAACACATAGCCAACCAATGTGATATGTCAGAGAAGAAGGAAAATGTTGCATACGTGTACTTAGGGGTGAGCATGGATTTTGGCAAGCGTACCAATTGTCATTGTAAGTTACAGAATTTATAAAAGATCGTCTCCACAGGGACTTAAGTTTCTCAGTTAATTTAAATAAAAGTAACAACTTAATAGGTTATATACAACAAGTATAGTTGAAGTTTTTGTTGGTTTTACGAAAATAACAGAAATAAAGAAATTACAGAAACTAATGAATTTAATTAATTGAAGAGAACATAGGATTGAGTTTCATCTTTCATACCCTTAGTACCCATTTAATATTACTATGTAAAAATTATTTTCTATCAGTACTGATGCAGACATTAATTCACCCCGAATCGATCCCTTGTATTCGAGAATTCTAAGGATATTACCGAATATCGATCCCTCGCATACGAAGTAAATAACCCAGCATTACAATCATAATCTCGTGCTATTTGCAATCTAAACGTTATGCTCTATTCCTAGCAACGTAACATAAAGAGTAAAATCATTCATTTCAAATCTTAAGGCCACTTTCCAGTCAAGCTTAGAATCTATTTTCATGAAACTAGTCTAGTCATCAAGTAGAATCACACATTAAGAACAGAATGAAATCACCAGAATGGGTAGAAAAGATTCATACATATTTAAAATATTAAAAGAGATACATAAGGGTACAAAGATTAAATCCAATCCTTAGGAGAAACTAACCGATCATGGTGCAGAGCAAAAGATCAACAGAAAACGTGACGAAGGTAGCGATCTCCGGCCCATTCCTGCAGAATTTTCACTCCTTTTCTCTCTTGTCTCACCTCTCTCTAAGGCTCTTAGCTATTCCTCACATTCTTCCTCTTAAAAATTCTTATTCACCCTTCATTTTGCATGCCTATTTATAGTTTTTGGTCACTTGCTTTGGCCCACTTGCCCAGGCAACCAATTTTGCCTATTTTCACTTGCCTGGGCGAGTTAATCTCTTAATGGTGAAACAAGCCACTCGCACAAGCGAGCCAAATACACATGCTTCACTCGCCTGGGCGAGTTAAAAACCCTTTGCTGAAGAAAGTGTTGGATATAGGAGGAGCAATAAGAAGATGAAGCTTGTGCCTTAGAAGGAAGTTTTGAGCTTTTTCACACCCAATATTTCATACTTTCATCCATTTGGATGCGAGTGCTTTATCCTGAACACTACAGATCAATTTTCTAAGTTTGATTCTTAAGTGGATAAAAGGATTTTTGTTGGCTTTTTTATTATACATCTAAAACATATAGAGTGTTTAGCACTAGAACTTAAGTTGTAGAAAAATCCATCTATGTTAAATTCAATGATGGACTGTCGTCTAATAAGAGGTTATCAGATCTTGAGGATGGTTTTGCAGACATGCATATAGGATTGTTTATATCTCTTAAAGAAATAAAGATTAAACAATCTAAAGAAATCCTTGCTCAGATTGAAGAATCCTCAAATCATAAGCCACAGACAAAGGACTGGAAGTTTGTCCACCATCATCCATAAGATTATATAATTTTAGATCAGACTGAAGGTGTCAAGGTCAGATCATCATTCAAAGATCTTGTTTTGTGTGCTCTTCTATCTAAAATAGAACCCAATACCATAGAAGAAGATGTTAGAGATGATGACTGGATCATTGCTAAAAACAAGAGCATTATTAGAACAAGATGGGTATATAAAAATAAATTGGATGAACAAGGAAATGTGGTAAGAAAAAAATCTAGGTTAGTAACTCGAGGCTATAACCAGTAAGAAGGTATTGATTTCACTGAAACCTTTGCTCTTGTTGCTAGACTTGAAGCTATAAGAATCATGCTTGCCTTTGCTTCTCATAAAAACATAAAGCTTTTTCAAATAGATGTTAAAAGTGATTTTCTAAATGGCGTTATTGAAGACAACGTGTATGTTAGACAACTTCTTGTCTTTGAAGATCATACACTTCCAGACCATGTTTTCAAACTTCAAAAGGCTTTGTATGGTCTAAAACAAGCACTTTGTGCTTGGTATGATAGGTTGAGCTCTTTTCTCTTAGAAAATGGCTTTATGAGAGGCAAAGTAAATATAACTCTCTTTAAAAGAGAAGTTGGCAAGGATTTCATTATAGTTTAAATATATGTTGATGATATTATTTTTGGAGCTACTAATGAATCTCTGTGCAAGGACTTCTCTAATCTTATGAAGGTTGAGTTTGAAATGAGCATGATGAAAGAACTTAAGTTCTTTTTCAGGGCTTCAAATCAAGCAAGACAGCAAAAGAATCTACATCCATCAACAAAAATACACTAAGGAACTTCTAAAGAATTTAAAATGGAAGATACTAAGCATATGAAAAATTCAATGCATGCTTCCAATCCTCTGAGGAAAGACGAATAAGATAAACCAGTAGATCAAATGATTTAAAGAGGTATGATTGGATATCTTATGTATCTGACCTTAAGCAGACTTGATATTATGCATAGTGTATGTCTGTGTGTTATATTTCATCATGATCCTCGAGAATCACATCTAAAAGCTATAAAAGGATCTTATGATATCTAGTAGGTGCCAATAACCAATGTTTGTTTTATAAGCAGAATCAAGATTTCAGGTTAGTAGGATGCTATGATACAGACTATGCAGAAGATAGAGTGGAAATAAAGAGCACAAGTGGAGGATGTCACTATATTGGACCTTGTCTAATATCTTGGGCAAGCAAGAAACATAATAACTTCATTGATCTATCTACATTTGGACTGAATATGTGTTTATTGTTGGATATAGGGGGAGCTAGAAGAGGATCAAGTCAAAGATGAAGCTTGAGCCTTAGAAGAAAGATTTTAGTTTTTCACATGCCAAGGCATTTGTAATTTGTTAAGTGTTTAAGAGGTTTATCTTATGATCCTTGCATTGCATAAACATGACCATTAACATGCATACATGATTTTATTAAAGCATAAAGGTTTTCATGTTTACATAAAGAAATTGATTTCTCATGGTTAAGTTTTTGAAAACTCATTTTAGCACTACTTTAATCAATTACCAACATTGGTAACCAATTACTTTAGTCATGAAGAACAAATTAATCGATTACAGGCAAATCGTAATCAATTACACAGTACAAAAGCTCAAAGCATGTCTTATTGTTTTAATCGATTACCATTCACTCATAATCGATTATAGAAGCTTATGTCTGGAACTAGTCTAACTGCTTTAATCGATTACATAATGATTTAATCGATTACATTGTTCATATATCTTTTCAGAAAGCTGAAGAACATTTTAATTGATTATATTTGTATTTAATCGATTACAAATGAAGATTTTTAATCGATTAATTAAGCGATTTAATCGATTACATTCAGTTACAGAAGTTGGTTTTAAATAGTTGTTGGGTCTTTTGTTTTGAAAAGAACTTGATTTTGCGAAATACCCATTACTTACAAAAGCTCTCACAGTTTGTTTATATTGTTTTCATTTATTGCAAGCTATTGTTCTCAACTATTATGGGTAAAGTATCACCTGGAAGATTACTCTAGTTTTGAAAACAACATACTAGTATATTGTGACAACACTAGTGCAATCAACCTATCTAAAAATCCCATACAGCACTCAAAGGCTAAGCATATTGAGATAAGATATCATTTCATTCATGATTATGTGCAAAATGGTGTTTTTGATATAATGTTTGTAGACATAAATCATCAATAGGTTGATATCTTCACTAAGTCTTTGTCTGAAGAAGGCTTTGTATGTATAAAGGAATATTTAAATATGATTAGTTTATTAGATTAATGAAGTGTTTATTTTCAGACGATTGCATCATCTTACTTTCTTATCATTAATCTATTGGACTAATGTTTGTTAAAGTGTACAGACGAAAGAGGAAACATGTTCATAAAGACAAAAACGTTTCAGTTTTTATTGAAAAACATGTCACAATTCTTGCCATGATTGAAAAACAATTTTCAGAATATATTTAAAAAAATATATTACATCAATCTCTCCATCCTCTTCTTTTTAAAAAAAACTATAAAAGGCAAACACAGACACTTGGAGAAGTGAAAACAGTATGAACACCGCACAAGAACCAAGAGGGGGTGAATTGGTTGATCTTGGCCAATTAAAAATTCTTAAACAATCAGAGTTAGAAAGATCGTATCACAAAACAATCCAAGAAAGTTTTCAACCAATCAAACACCAAACCTTAAAGAATGCAATCAAAAACATTTTTTGTTGATAGTGAAATGCTACACCGACGAAACACAAGTTATAACCACAAGAAAATATAAAGATAAAGTAGTCAATATAAAGATTTATACTGGTTCACTTCTCAACCTAGAGAAGCTACATGCAATTCTTTTAACCAACAAGTTATAGTTCGACTAATAACAATCTGTTTCTTACAAGGCCTTACAACCACTCTTAACCACACCTAGATCAAGAACGAAATATCTAACTTGCATAGATTCTCTGTGATCAAGACATAGAGAAAACCTATCTCTACTTTTACCTCTAGAAACACCTATTCTAGCAAAACTTAAGAAAAACTATTGTTATAGTTACCCAAAAAGAAATTCTAAAAGAATTTACTAACAAGTTATATGGAAAGAAACCACCTGATGATCCACTATTTATGTATGCAAAAGATTACCAGACTTGAATCAATGATGAAAGAAGACTACTTCAGAACTTTCCTTCCAAAATATTCTTTTGAAACTTTTCTCGATAAGAAATCCTCTTTAGAAATCTTGAAGCTTGAGGATTTGTGGGTCTAAATCAGAATAACACTTTGAATCTTTTCTTTCTTTAGAAAGATTATGAAAATACTTTGATAATTCGTTGTGTCTTTTCAAAATTGTTGTAACCATCAGTAATCAATTAATTCACTAATGTAATCGATTAAATTCACTTATGTAATCAATTAATTACTCATTTAATCGATTAAAGTGTTCTTGAACTTTCTAAAAAAGATTTATGAGCAATGTAATCGATTATCACATGAAGTCTTTGTTTCAAAACGAGCCAAGTAATTGATTACCACCATATCGTAATCGATAATCACAGGAAGACTATTTTGTGATTTTGTGTAGTGTAATCGATTACCATATTCTTGTAAACGATTAAAGTGTTCTTTAAAACTTAAGTAATAGATTACCATTTGCTGGTAATCGATTAAACCAGTGAGAAATTGTTTTTCCAAACACTTAAACATGGAACACTTGGCTTTTTATGAAATCATGAAATCTTTATGTTTCAGAAAAGCTTTTTCACAAAACTTATGCTTCGAGGAGTTTTTACTTGAAAGCTGAAAAGAATCATCTTCTAGCCAAGACCAGGTGTTAAGTATTCTTTGCATAAATACTATTGTAACACCCCATGTGCATCCGGTATATTATAATTATTATTTATCAGACACATAACATCATCTGACACTCGAAGTGTCTATACAAAAGAATAGGCATACATCGCCCTGATCTCATAGATCACTTCCTCACACGAGGGTATACATAGCATATACAAAGCATAATGTAACACCCCGTAGGCCTCCGGTGCGTTATCATTAACAATATCAGATAAGCGTTTCATTAACACTAAATATTACTCAGCGGAAGCATAGAATCCTTTTTCTTGATTCATTATGTATGGAATCCAATATAACAAGCAAGCATATAGATAAGGCACATAACATACGCCCCTACTGATCCAGTTTCTCATAAATATACATAGACCGCTCAGTAACATACACAATATATTCAGGAGGAAATTCATCTCATATGATATCATTTATAGTGCTGTACAACCATATACATCAGAGTTTTCACCACACCATGGTGATACAAAAGAATAGTTGCCCTCATCGAGGGTATACCGAACTATACAACCCTTAACAGGGTACAAAACGTAAACAAAATACAAAACTGAGCCTTCAAGCTCCTTCTGCTGTTCTCAGCCAAGCAGAAATGTCTCTATTCGGGCCTCCTGCCCTGAGACTGCTCTCTTCTATCCGAAGAGTCACCTGAAATCACAAATCCCCACACGGGGTGAGATATATATCTCAGTAAGCTTAGGGTCCTTGGGAAATCATTCCCACCCTGGCCCACAATTCACAACACAAACATCAGATAAGCATACATATCAAGTCCATTTCACATCCATGGTAGAGATTCACTCAATGTCGTTCCACATGGCAGAGATTCACTCAATGCCTTCCATACCTGGCAGAGATTCACTCAATACCCTCCACATGGCAGAGATTCACTCAATGCCCTGAATATGGCAGAGATTCACTCAATGCCCTGGGCAGAGATTCACTCGATGCCCCAACAAATAGCACAACCAGGCACAAATGCACACAGAGTAATATATGCAACATCCAATGCATGCATTATGAATAAGACCATCACTCCCCCGGAGTGTGGTGTGCAACCAAATAGGAATCAATCCCCAGGGACTCAGAACTTACCTGGCAAGGTATCAGTCTGCAGTTCCTTCCCTGGTTTGTGGCTCCCGCCACCAACAGTTCCAATATCACGCCCTATTCAAGGGACATTCTAATATCAAAACCAATCCACAGGTATTCAAACACAGAACATATCATATGCAGAATTCACCTATCCTAGGGTTCAATCATTCTCAGCCCACACTAGGCCTCTCACAGACCACAAGGTATCTCAAGGCTGAATACCAACATCTGAATCATCTCAGACTTAATGCACAGCCTATACACAAGCTCAACTCAGTCTCATCATCTAAATATCACTGGAACGGTCTGAGTTTTACTCAAAGCACCGTTCAATTAGCCTCTCAGGCTCAACACAGTCCTAATTTAGGCTCTAGCATGTCAGAAAACCAACAACAAGTGACCCTACCTCAGTCACACATGCACTCACAGAGCCAATATACAAAGTTCACCAATTCAAAAACTGAAAGCTAATCCTTCATCACTAGACAGTTCTAAACAAGTTTCTCTACAGAACCCTGGGCTAATTCTAGCCCCAGATCAATATAAATCACAAAATCCAGAAAATCCCCAAACTCAAAATCAACCGAAGAAACTTAAGTTTCTTACCTCAGTGGCGACCCAAAAGGCTGGAGGACAGTTTTCCTAAGCTCTGTAGTCCGTTCTGTGCCTTGGGTTCTTGCCAACACTCAAGTTTCAGAGGTTTCTCTGAGGGAATGGATTTTGCTCAAACCAAAGGAAAGGATGAAGGATTATGGCTTTCTAATCGGTTATAACAAGTTTCTAGGTCGTAGGGAGGTGTTTAGGCCAACATATAAGGTCCTAGAAGCTTGATTTCATCTTTAATGGAGGCTGGGGCATGGAGGAAGAAGAAGAAATGGTTTCTTCTTCAAAAAACGTGATTGCCCTTTAATATTGGACCTGCCCGAGCTTTGGCGCGATCTGCGCCAGCTCTGGCGCTAGCCATGCCAACATGGCGGTTTATGTGGTGCCACCAGCGCCACTCCCACGCCTCCAGCGTCAACTTCCAGAACCTGTGGCGCCACCCGCGCCACACTGGCGCTACTAGCGCCAACCTCCCCCTGACCTATGACGCCATCCGCGTCACACTTGGCGCTGACCGCGTGAAATTCCAGTGAAACTTGGTTTTCCAGGCCACTTCCCGCGCCATCCGTGCCACCTATGGCACAATCCGCGCCGGCTAAAAAACCTCTGGCGCCCTTCCCGTGGCTCTGGCGCCCTGGGCGTCAAGTTCAAGTGGCTCTGGCGCCATCAGCGCCAGCTCTGGCGCCATCAACGCCATACCCTTAACAGGGTTTTCTCCTAAAGGATCCCTGGCGCTACCAGTGCGGGATCTGGCGCCAACTGCGCCACAATGAGGGTTATCACACATAACATGTGTGCACACACACATCTTCCCTCTACAGGGGTTCAAAACATCATAAACAAACTGAGCCTCCTAGCTCTCCCTACTGCCCACAGCCACGCAAGGAATGTCTCTACTGGGGCCTCCCATCCTAAGACTGCTCCTCTCTGTCAGAAGCGTCACCTGAAACCACATAAGCCCCATACGGGGTGAGATATACATCTTAGTAAGCTCAGGGTCCTTGGAGGCATCTCCTCCACCCTGGCTCACTTTCCATGACACAAGTCATCAGGCATCACAAACATACTGGCCTCCCGGCCCTCATAACAATACAAGCAAGTCATCTTGCTCTATGTATGGTGTATCATCATCAACACCAACCTCAGTGTGAGACCGGAACTCACACCCGTGTCATCCCATCGGGAGCTACCCCTTACGCATGGACGCACGTATATGGCACTGATAAGTGTCATATCTTAGTGAAATTTGGATTACATTTAAGGCACTTATCTTGTGTTTTAACTAAGAATATTTATAAAAATTTGCCCTAATCTAGTTAGTTTATATTTCGCATTTAGCATTTATGATTCTCGAAGATTCATCCAACTTTCCTTTTTATTTTGCTAGCATTCGTGACATTCCGGAGCTTCCGTAAATTT